>OY754972.1:32273089-32678855 GCA_963576475.1 Molanna angustata
TATATATATATATATATATATATATATATATATATATATATATATATATATATATATATATATATATATATCTATATATATATATATATATATATATATATATATATATATATATTATATATATATATATATATATATATTTTTTTTTTTTTTTACAATTACGTGCCTAGTGCTATTTTTCTTTTCTTAATATGCCATACGAAATAATAATAATATTTACGGAACCAATATGAGCAAACGTAAATGTAAATACTGTTAACGGTATTTCTAACTTAACAATTAAGAATCCTACCTTATACATATGTATATAGAGAGAGATAGCAACGTTTTCGATTATTCATTTATGTATGGCACCTGGGAGAGGTTACATTTACCAGTGCACATTGCACATCCTCTGTTTAGGTGAAAATTGCAAATTTCAATATCATTCGTATCTTTTTATGCCCTTTGTGGGTTCTTATACCATCCATCTGACTACAGTGAAACTTTCGATTATTCATTTATGTATGGCACCTGGGAGAGGTTACATTTTCCACTGCACATTGCACATCCTCTGTTTAGGTGAAAATTGCAAATTTCAATATCATTCGTATCTTTTTATGCCCTTTGTGGGTTCTTATACCATCCATCTGACTACAGTGAAACTTTCGATTATTCATTTATGTATGGCACCTGGGAGAGGTTACATTTTCCACTGCACATTGCACATCCTCTGTTTAGGTGAAAATTGCAAATTTCAATATCATTCGTATCTTTTTATGCCCTTTGTGGGTTCTTATACCATCCATCTGACTACAGTGAAACTTTCGATTATTCATTTATGTATGGCACCTGGGAGAGGTTACATTTTCCACTGCACATTGCACATCCTCTGTTAGGTGAAAATTGCAAATTTCAATATCATTCGTATCTTTTTATGCCCTTTGTGGGTTCTTATACCATCCATCTGACTACAGTGAAACTTGTTGATTTGTTTAGCGCGCAGCCGGAAAAGTTTCTGAATTTTATTTATTTATTTGACATTTCATTTATTTGTGAGATGTGATATATAGGTAAATAAATTAAATAATAACCCAGAAATTACCCCGGGTGTGCACTGAACAAATCACCAATGTTTCATCGCAACCAGAAGAATTTTATAGGAAAGCTCGAATTATAAATGTAAAAGTAGATATACTGAAATGATACGAAAATCTGCAATTTTCACCTATAAAAAGTATGCGCACTTGTAAACGCAACTACGCAACCACTCTCAGGTGCCAGACTTACCTTTTTCATATATATATTCAATAAGGATGATAATATCAAAAAATCAGAAAAAGTTTTTTCGACATGCACATGTAAACACACCCTCACAAGTACACTTGGATTATTTCTTTATTTATTTATTCATCTTTCTGTACACAATATAAACAAATTCATCCAATCAACCAGATTACAAAGTATGACAAATTGTGTATGTAGAACAACAAAAGAATAATAGCAAATTGAAACAAATAAATATATACTATATAACATTAAAATATTATTTATGAGTTAAATCATTTATTCTTTTGTCCTTTTTATATTTTTATACCTTATTGAGAATTTATGTAGCAAAAATGAATTGCGTGATTATTATTATTAGTATTACCTCAGAACAGGCTTCGCCTAGTGAGGTGATAAATTCCAATATTTATGCTTTGTTATATTGTATTAGTTTAATTAAATAAATTAAATTAATATATAACGCCTTAATATTTTGCAACACGTCGGTATAGCAGTCACAATTCAAGTTCAGAAATACAAAATTGTACTATTATATCAAAATATCAAATGAATGAAGCTGGAAAACCATTGTCATCGGAATACACAAAATCTGAGAGTTCTAATTGGCCGGGAAGTTAGTTATAATTCGTTTGAAAAAACTCAAAATCAGAAAGGTGAAGTTAAAGAAAAGGGTGTAAGAAATCGTTAATTAAATTAATTTATCATTTTCAATATGTTGGAAGGCAGAGGTATTCCCCTTAAAGGCTGCATACAATGTGTAAATAACATTAATTGTAGGTAGGTAGGTACATATATATTTACTATAGGTAAGTAGGTACCCACATATATATTATATTGTAATGACATTATCAGCCTGTTGCTAATAAGATGTTGGCTCCCTGTGGATATTCAAGTCAACTCAGACACCATGTCTTCTTAACAACTCAACATTATTTTATTTTCATTTTAAATATACATTAACAAAACGCAACATCTGTTGTGGGGTAGGCAGAAAGAGACAAACACAATTTACTTTTATTTCATTATAATTTTTATTTTCTTCAGAGGATAAAGTAACAGAGAAGATATCACAAGTTGGGGTAAACAGCGACATGTGTGCGGGTGTGCATTACCTTATAAAAGTAAGCACGACACATTTTTGTATTTCCACACACCAGTCTCGTTTCACCTAAAAGGCAATATTTAGAATGGGCGATGAACCTCATTGCTGAACTATTTATTGTTGCTAGTTGTATTTTAGATTACCCGGCTCTTAAGGAACACCCAAAAAACGATGATAATAGAGAAAGTGGAAACACTATTATATGCCGGTACCTCACAATTAAATCAATAGAACATATAATTTGGACTGAACAGAGTATAGAAAACTCTAGAGGAAACTTAAAGTACGCATACTAATTGGAAAAATGATGAAAAAAATATCCTATAGAGCTCTGCTCTTGAACATTCTAGAGGAGAGTAAAAATTTATTATTTTTTCCCAAAATTTCTTTAAGCGAATTTCTTTCAGATTTATATAGCAGATACTTACCTCATAATGATTTTGTAAAATATACTTGCTTATAATATTGACTAGTTTTTCACGTTAGTGCATGGGCGTTTTTCAATCTCCTTCAATTGAAGTAATGAAGGACAATGGTACCTACCTTCCCACATGCCTTTACATATTATGTATAGGTATGCCTGGATGGTTTTCCAAAACCGATAAATCTTCGAGGAGGCAGACAAATCAATAAGTTATTTGCTGCTTTCATTACCTCGCGTGTGTTGACAGCAATACAAATATATAACTGTCTTTTCAGCAAAACTCACTCTTTCCCTTTCTTGATTGTTCTTGACTCGCCCAATAAGGGCAAGTACCTAGACCTGAGGCAATAAACTCATTTCACTTTTTTTTTATTTTCATAAAAAATAAATACTTACATAGAATATCTATATATATTGTTCAATACACCCGTAAAATAGCTACGATTTTTAGCCACGACCCATATACATTTTTTATTCATGTACAATCATGTGTACAATAGTGTGTTTATTTTCATAAGGCAATTTTTTGAGGCCATTAATAGTGTATAGGTAGTATATTAACATTATTAAATGAAAAAACACAGCAACCAAGAAAGGAAGGAGATAGAAGTTGTGGGAGGAGAGAGAGAGAGGATGGAAAAGGAGTGTCTTTTAAGAGTTATACAGGTAGGTACCTATAGCAGCATTCGTCTTTTTTTAAGTTGAATCGATTGAGACGTCGTAATATTAATATTATCACTTAAGGTGTTCCGTAGTCTTGCTGATAGTACCTATGTACTTTAAAAGAAGAATTGAGAAATTCAGTAAAATGAATGGGAATAGCAAGTACTGTACTGTACTGTACTCTCAGCAGCTCGAAGAGGCAGACCGTAATATGACAAGGAAACAACACTTTTCTTAAGATATTGTGGTGAATTAGTGTAATTAAATAATATATTATACAGTTGTGAAAGTAAATGAATTTTACGGCGTTGACGTATCTTGGGTCAGCGAAGAAGATTTTGCAAATACTTCACAATGATGTGGGGAAGAATTAATAACCTGGTTCGAGTTCTTTCAGATATGTCAGAGTTGTAAGAATAATCCAAAATCATTGAAAGTCTTATAAAACTATGCTTTTAAGATAAAATAAATAAATTTTATCAATACATAGTATTGTAAATACAAATCGTTAGTTGAATTAGAATGTCATATAAACCTACTTTTATTATTATGGGCAAAATATTTTCCATATATTCCTCTTTATTTTATATTTTATTTTTCATGGCTACTCACCCTAAATTAATTAATACATACATATATTGAATTATCGTACGAATTATTTGCTTCGTGCTGACTCGCCCTGTGTGGACTGGGTCTAACTTGACTTATTATCATACTATAGGTACTAACGTTCTCGACTCATGACTTATTGTCTGAGGAAACTCTGCTTATCTTCAGACAGACTCAACTCATCACTCATTATCGACTTCGACTACACTCAATACTTTACGTCAAGACCTTAAGATTTATTTACAAAACTTTACAGAGTGACTATATAACAAGATAAGACATATCTGCTGCTGAACGTTCCACACTTTCGATTCTTCTTAGCGCAATTGAATTGTATAGATCTCCTTAAAAAGAAAACATAAAAACTATAACAGCTATATACATACATACATACCATCACGCCATATCCCTTACGGGGTAAGCAGAGAGAACCGAGCGCCATAACCCTCTATTTTTGCTCATATTCCTAGGTTCCTTTACATCAATACATCGTCTCATACATGCTCGTCGATTTTTCAAACTTCTTATATTTCCTTCTTTCAAAATATCATTCACATTGTCATGCCATCTCTTTCTGGGGCGGCCCCTGCTATTGACTCCATCTCTTACACCCATGTATATGGTCTGTCGTTCATAATTCATTCTTTCAATATGTCCAAACCATCTCAAGGAATTTACTTTCAAAAAGCAGACTAAAAAGTAGATATTTTTGGATGGTCAACGATCATCGGTAAGACCACCAAAGAGATGAAGGAAAAATTGGACATCCTCATCCCATAACCAAGGCTAGGCAGCTATTGTCAAACATATGTATCAACTTCCTCTTCGATCTCCGAAAAACCTAAAGTAAAACGAAAAAATTAAAACTAGTAAATAAAAAAAAATATAAATAAAGAATAAATCTTCTACTGCAAAAAGATTGATCACAGCAATGAGAAAATGAATTAAGGGACCTAGAAGGAAAATTGTTCAAAAATTATTTGGCCGCTTGGGAAGAATTAATGGAGGAAGACTGACGAAGAAAATATACAAATCTAACAGGATATGTATGTATATTATTTTAGGAGTCGTCCAAAAAAAAGAATATCACGATCATCGTCCATGTTGAATGATATTCTGAAAAAGGTAAATATAAAAATCTTGAATGGCATTCATGTTATAAACGATGGATGCGTGTCAATATAAAATAGTGTGGCGTTCGGCTTTCTCTGCCTACCCCGTGAGAGACATGACGTGATGGTATGTATATATTGAACGAAAATTTCAAGCGTGACACGGTACGAAAAGGAAAGCTTCTTATAATTTCTTATTTCGTAAAAATCGTGTTATTTATATCTTTGTTTACATCATTCAGAACAAACAATTTCCAAGATTTACTCTGTTTTTTTTTCTTCTTGTTTTTCTCACTTTCATTTGATGTGTAATACCGACACGGGAATAATGTTAAATCCCGGGATTACGGGAACCACATATTTAACGGGGTTCCGAGATTACAATTTACAATCCCTAGTGCTTATTTTCCCTTAAAGGTTTCCTTCCGGTATTTTCCAAATCAAATTCTTTGTATGTATTCGTGTTTGTTTCGCGTTCTGAAATACCAAATACATGGTGTTCCGTTATACATACACCAGTAAAACGTCAAGTGTTTTTGCAAATAATTAAGTACCAACTGTTCAGTGTTGGAACTGTTGGAACAAATTCTTTCCTCACTTTATTCCTTTCCCCACCCATCCGGGCCTGACCATGTCAAGGTTGTATCGGAATCAGTCTGCGTCCGAATGCTCTCCGGTCGACACCTCGTGCGTGTGACATAATCTCGTGGATTATCGCAGCGAAGCGTAGTTTTGGAGCATATTGCCGGTCGCGAAGCATCGAGTGTTTTTCCCGACGGCAATTGGAATTGGTACCTTCCGGGCTGCTCCTGGAAGGTCAGAAGACTCGTCGAACCTCAAGACAGCAGAGGAAGAGAGTGTCATCTGGAAACCGGCGACGGAAGACAGGTCAGTCCTTATTCCTTTCGTCACAATCCCGCGACCCTCATAGGGACGCGACATCCTTGGTCCTTCGAGCCGGATGATACCCTTATTCCTTTGAAATCTTGGTTACGATAGTTTCAACACAGTTTATTACTTACCGGGATCGGTAAATATTGTATTTTTGTTTTGTATAGATTTTTTGTCTACCTACAACATAACACAAAAATAATATGATTCATTTATCGTGTTTATTTTATGTACGTATGCTTTGTTCGTTTATAATTGTATATTTTTGTTGAAAAGAATATACATATTATGATATTGAATATTAATATTGATTATTATATAGTTCGTCATATTTTACATTTAGATACATATCTAAAGATTACATTATACGTTACTGTCGTTCAAAAATATTGTTTTATTTTGTGCAAAATAGTATCATTCTAAGTTAAATATCATTTATTCTTTACCGACATACGGTAAACATTTTTTGTTGCACATTATAATTTTAAAGCCCACCGGAGGTGCCTTTATAAAATATATTATGTATCATATATAGGTACATATTCTGTTACAGTTTTGTCGTGTTTATTTTGTAAAAAAAATATTATTTTTGTAATTATATATTTTTGTTGAAAGAAATATATTGTTATATCGATTATAGGGACAGCCCCCACATATCAAACATTACTGACGTTCAGTAATATTATTATTTTTCGTTTCAATATTTGTTAGATAGCATTCATTTGAATAAATATTTTAGGATTACGAAACATATTTATATTTAACTGTTAATTTGAACATTTTCAATAACAACAACTCAGCTGACGTTCAGTTATGTTGTATTATATTTCTGTATACGTATTTTGTGGGTATATATAGGTATTTTGTTGTTGATAAGTGATTGGTACGGCCCCAATTCTGGTGACGTTTAGAAATATTATTTTTATTTTAATGAAACTTGGTTAAAGATAGTTCATATATTTGTTTACAATTTAATCTGTTTTTAGTACTGACGTTCAGTAACACTTTTATTTAATCATGGCGAAATTGGTTAAATATAATTTAGCTAAATTATCTTTGGATAACATTCATAAGATTGCTATCGATGCTGAGAATGGCGATTCTATGAATTTATCGAAGTTTAAAATACGGTTTTCGGATATCGATCATATCAAAACAGAGTTTGTAGAAAATCATATAGCTTTAGAAGTCGGGACTTCTAAAGATTTTGACTTCACAGTTCATCAAACGAAATATTTCGAGTTCATGAACACATATTATGAAATAAAAGAAATATATTCTAATTTGTATGCACAGACAAATCAAAATTCACAAAACTCGTCGACTGTATCGAATAATAGCTGTTATTTACCTAAAATAAATTTACCAAAATTTTCAGGAAAATACGTAGATTTTCCGAATTTCCTTTCCATTTATCAAACATTGGTTCACGATAACAACTCATTAAATAACGTGCAACGACTTCATTATCTATTTTCGTGTTTAGAATCAGACGCTCTAAAAACAATAAAACATTTGCCCATTACAGATCAAAATTATAATATCGCTTATAATTTACTATGTGATCAATTTAACAATACAAGATTGATAGCAGACAATCATTTGGAGAATATTATGTCTTTACGTTATGTAGATAACGTCCGAGAATTGCGCAACTTCGTAAGTTCCGTGAAAGAAAATATACAGGCTCTTCAGGCCTTAAAACACCCAGTAGAACATTGGGATTTCATATTAGTTCATATTATTGTACGGAAATTAAGTGTGGACCTGAGAACAAATTTTGAAATTCATAATTGCAGTAATGAGCTTCCTAAATTTTCAGTTCTAATGGGTTTTTTAGAAAACCAGTGTAGGGCTTTTGACGCTGCTACAATATCCACCAAACAACCTTCGCGTGATATTTCTCAAAGAAAATCATCGAAATCTGTTTTCCATTTAACGGATAATGGAAAGTCTAAAAAATGTGTGTTTTGTTCGTCAACAGATCATTTTATTTATGCGTGTAATAGCTTCAAAAGGGAATCACTTACATCGCGTAAAAAAATTATTAGACAAATGGGTCTCTGTTTCTCGTGCTTTAAGAATCATTACATCAAGGACTGCACTAGTTCATTCTCATGTAAAATATGTTCTTCCAAGTCACACAACACATTGATTCATTTTGAGAACAAGAACACTCAATCCAGTCGTTCACAATCGCCGACGATTGAAACGAGTAATACGGTTGAAGATTCGGAAACTGCAAGGGCAGTCGTGCTATCAACTGAATGTCGCAAATTATGTACAGTTGTACTGCCAACTGCTACAGCGTACATTCAGAACTCATGTGGCAATCTTCAAAAGGTTCGATGCCTTCTCGACAGTGCCTCACAGGCGTCATTCATCACAGAAGGCTGTGTTCGAAGACTTTGTCTTAGACGTTCTAAGGCAGAGATTCCTGTGTCAGCGCTCGGTGGACAACAATGTCGCCGAACGAAAGGCCTGACAAAAATATCACTTACAGATCGGACCGGTTCCGTTGCAATATCCACTAATGCACTTATTATTGATAAGATTACAAACAATCTGCCTGAAATTTCAATATCTAGAAATATAACCAATCGCTTTAAGGATCTCGTTCTAGCGGATGAACAATTCAATATTCCTGGTCCGATAGACGTTCTCATCGGTGCAGACATCTACACTGATGTAATTACAGGCGATCTTATGCGCTTGGGTAACGGTTTACCTTGCGCAGTAGGAACCATTTTCGGGTACGCGATTATGGGTTCAATATCTCGTGCCACACTTAGACAATCTCGAGTACATTCGTCGTTAGTATCGCTTGTCACAGATATTTCTTTGGATAAATTAGTCAACCGATTTTGGGAGTCTGAAAATGCTCCAAAATACATTGCTTCAGATCCCGAGGATATAGAATGTGAAAAAATCTTTAAAGAAACCTCGTATCGTGATGTCAATGGTAGGTACGTCATGCGTTTGCCTTACCAAAAAAATCATCTTCAACTGGGTGATTCACATCATGTTGCTTTAAAGAGATTTTATAATCTAGAAAAACGTATTCAACGTGATAGCACCTTCAAATTAGAATATTCCGCTTTCATGAAAGAATATATCAGCTTAGGGCACATGAAGGTATACAATTCAATACCTTCAGAAGGTAAGCATTATTACATACCGCATCATTGTGTTTACAAAAACACAGTTCCTTCTCGAAAAATTGTTTTCGATGCTAGTGTGCTCACTTCCACAGGTGTGAGTCGGAATGATTTTTTACTGGCTGTCCCTAAATTGCAAAGGTATATTCTTGACATTATCTTGAACTTTAGATGTCATCAAGTCGTATTTGTGGCGGATATTAAGATGATGTTCAGGCAGACATTAATTCACCCTGATGATCAGCCTTATCAGCTGATTTTGTGGAAAGATTCTCCGGATAATCCTCTACAAACATACGTAATACGCACGGTAACGTATGGCATGAAAAGCTCCCCATTTGTATCAATGAGAGTTTTGCATGAATTAGCAGAGACGGGTAAAAATAAATATCCACTCGCCGCAAAAGTATTACTCTCAGCTATATGCGTTGATGACATAGTCTCGGGAACTCACTCTCTTGATGAGGCAAAACGGCTTCAGAGAGAGCATATACATTTGTTACAAGATGGCGTTTTTGAATTGCGCAAATGGTCTTCGAATAAAATTGAACTCCTCAAAAATTTACCAAGTGAATTTTGCGAGATTCCAAGACCATTTGATGATAGCTGTAACATTAAATTATTAGGAATTCAGTGGAACCCGACAGCGGATACTTTCACCTATACTGTAAATGAAGTAAAAAGTGAAAACTGTACTAAACGTAGCATATTGTCTTTTTTCGCTCGAATTTTTGATCCATTAGGATGGTTAATCCCCATTATTTTTATGGCGATATTTATTTTACAGAAACTTTGGTTGCTTCACATTTCGTGGGACGAACCCACACCTTCGAATATAACGTCTGAATGGAAAACATTTTCCAATGACTTAAAATTTATTCAAAGATTTTGGGCCCGTTGGCAAAAGGAGTATTTACATACTCTTCAACAGCGGTCAAAGTGGCTGATTTCCACAGAAACTCCTCGGATAGGAGATTTAGTGTTGGTAAAAGAAGACAACCTTCCACCGCTTCAGTGGCGGACTGGTACAATACTGGGACTTCTACCAGGTAAAGACAAAGTTGTAAGGGTCGTAAAGTTAAAGACTTCAAATGGGGCTGTTCTCCGACCGGTCAATAAACTTTGCCCCTTTCCAAAGGAAAATTGATTCCTCTTTTGTTTGCATAATATGTTATAAGTTATTTAGAATATAGTTTGTATATATTTGAATTGAATATTTCCTTTAACATGTTTGTTAAGTTGTGTTATGTTGTAACGTTTTAACATTTGGAAGGATTGGCTATGCCAACCCTTGGGCCGGGGGATGTTCAGTGTTGGAACTGTTGGAACAAATTCTTTCCTCACTTTATTCCTTTCCCCACCCATCCGGGCCTGACCATGTCAAGGTTGTATCGGAATCAGTCTGCGTCCGAATGCGCTCCGGTCGACACCTCGTGCGTGTGACATAATCTCGTGGATTATCGCAGCGAAGCGTAGTTTTGGAGCATATTGCCGGTCGCGAAGCATCGAGTGTTTTTCCCGACGGCAATTGGAATTGGTACCTTCCGGGCTGCTCCTGGAAGGTCAGAAGACTCGTCGAACCTCAAGACAGCAGAGGAAGAGAGTGTCATCTGGAAACCGGCGACGGAAGACAGGTCAGTCCTTATTCCTTTCGTCACAATCCCGCGACCCTCATAGGGACGCGACACCAACTAGTTATTTCTCTGAGAAATAATTTTTAATGAAACTTTTTCGCCAGGATCAATCAAACCCAGGATACTGAAATATAAGTCAAATGACTTTCTACTTTGAGACGGCCGTCGTCGGTTGAAACTGAAATACTGAAAACTGTTGTTTTTTTTTATAATAATTCGGAAAAGTTATATTGTGTGATACCGCGATTCTACACTAAGTACAAATAATATTTATACTAAATTCAAAGTATAAAGGCTGTTTTTTTTCTGTAAAAGGATACCACATCAGGTAACAACTATCGTATAATATGAACCCTGAGTAGTGGAGACTTTCGGAGATAACAGTAGTTATTTTTTAAAACAGGTATTTTTTGTAACAAATTTATGTGATTAACTGCCAATATTTCCATTTTTTTAAATATCGAAAAACACCGAAACAACCCAACTAGATAATTTAATTTTCTATAAAAAATATTAACATTGTATTAGCACATCTCAATTTTTTTTAATAATTTTAATAAAAATTGAATTTAGTGACGACATTGCTTAATAGGTACAATTTCCATGCCATCCATTTCTGGGGCGGCCCCTGCTATTCGTCTTACACCCATGTATATTTTTTTGGTCAGTCGTTCATCATTCATTCTTTCAATATGTCCAAACCACCTCAAGGAATTCACTTTCATTTTACTTATAATACTCTTCTTCATCTCCTTATGTCCTATTTATTTAATATGAAATTTCAATAAAGTACATCCTGTATTGGAAAAAAACAATATGGAGGATACAGTTTCGTAAAAGATTTTCAATAAGTGTCGAATTCTGCAGAAACAAATTTATTTTGTAAGTAAGACTCCGTGAATATTTTTCTGCCGTTTTAAACCCACAGTATTAGTTTTTAAATAAATGGTTTAGATTTGAGAGTTAATTTTGAAATTCCTTATCGTTTGTGTAAATTCGATAGTACATAGATACATTACAATAATTGATGCATGCATAATATTTTTTTGCCTCTGGAGAAGTCACTTTCACTTTTTATAAACCACTTTATTGACTAATGTCTATATGTTTCGAGAACCGTGTTTTTTTCTTTAGGACAACAAGTGTAGGTACTAATTAATTAAATATAAAACTTAGAAAAGGGTAGATCAGAGGTGATAGCAGTAGAAAAAGAAGAGGAAAATAAGTTTTTATACCTTCGTTTATTTCAAAAGAATGATTTTGATAAATTAAATGGTTTGCAAACTCCGAATAGCTATCGCTATGAAGGCATCTTAGATGTTCCCTAGCCCTTATCACAAAATTTCTAATTGTTTTTCCTGTACAGAAGAGATCACAATCTTTACAATTTAACTGATATACCTACTTCAGAATCCTTCATGGTTAAATCTTTATGTTGTGTAATTAACTTACCGAGCCATGACGAACTTAACCTTTTTATACATAAAGTACTCACATAAACAACATAAAATTCTTCTTTTACTATATGTATACCATGTAGTACCAAAGAAATAAATCAATTCTTCTCAAAACTCATTATGCGTTGATTATATTTCCTCATGTGTCAGTTCGACATCTGAGTAGATACCTTTATAATTAAACCTAGGTTAAGTAGATACCTTTATAATTAAACCGAGTTTAAGTAAGTAATTTAAGTTTAAGTTTATTTTTACTCATCACTGTCCCAAGGGGGGAATTATGATTTCGCAGTTTTTAAGATTACTTTTTTATTGCAGAATATCATGATGAGATTGTATTCTGAAAGTTTCATCACAATTTATCTATTAGTGTGTGTGTGTACTATGTGGTATGTGCTTTTTACGGTGTGTTTATTCTACTTTATCGATTATAGATAAATATGCTCATTCGATTATTTTCAATATGATTTGAATATACTAATACTCACTTAGCCTCGAATTTCGAAAGATATCTGATCAGTGCTTCTCAATTTTTTCAAGTGACAAATATTTCAAAATGACCCCAAGCTCAGGAAACTTAAATTTTGATATTTTTATTTTCAAATTGCTATAAAGGTACATCACTTTCATAAAATGGCATTGAAGAATTATCAAGTTTTCCAACTGTCGATTTGTTCAGGAGAACTTTGTTCTCTTAACATATCGACAATGTATCAAGCCAGAATACGCGAGAATTGTATGGAGAGGTCTACTTTTTTCACGGCTTTTCCAACTTTGAAGTCAAAAAACACCAACTTAGAGGCTTCGCAGCATATATGTTCCATACACGGATTTACTCAGAATTCGGAGTAGAACATTTCGTGTGTCTGTGTGTGTGTGTGTCTGTGTGTGTGTCTGTGTGTCTGTGTGTGTGTCTGTGTGTCTGTGTGTCCGTCCCCCCCTTATAACTTTTGATCCGCTCAATTTACAGAGCCCAAAATTTCAGAATATATACACAGTTATAGGCCTACAAAACTTTTTTACTCAGAATTTCGAATTTTTGTTTTAGTCAGGGGTTATCAACTTTTGAATTTTTACTTTATTTTTTCATATATCTCAGAAACCATAAAAGCTAGAACGCTGAAAATTGGTACAAATATAGACAAATACAAAATCTCAAATTAATTTATTCAAAAAAATTCCAGGGTTTCTCAAACATTTTTTATTAAGAAAAATATTTTTTTTATGATAAATTTATGAGTTTAACTGCCTATATTTCCAAACTTTTTAAAAATATCGAAAAAAGCCGAAACACCCCAACTAGATAATTTAATTTTCTATAAAAAATACAAACATTGTATTTGTACATCCCAAATTTTTTTTAACAATTTTTATAAAAATAGAATTTAGTGACGACATCGCTTCATACAATTTATATGGCAGTCGCCTATACACAATATGTAAGAAGACTTAATAGTTTGATAGGATTTTAATATCCAAACAAACATACAGAACCATCATGCTATTTTCATTTTCTGGGTAGGAAAAAAGGAACTTCCTCCATACTATCCTATCTTGACATACATACCTACATATGTTGTATAGAAAACAAAATATCTGAAAATATTCAATAATTTGTATTTATGGGTTTATAGTTTGGTACATACTTCAACTATACATACTATCGCTATCGACAGTTGGATCTCATGTGTTACATGCAACTAGTCATAATGAAATATTTATAGGTATCATAAATAAATCAACAAAATCCTTGCATGAAAATGTTGAAAGTTTGCCATACCAAATTTGAATAATTTGTGGAGTGACTTGGTAGTGAGGAGTTTAGCGTTGGCTCAATTGTTTACATATTCCAACTGTCGATTTGTTCAGGAGAACTTTGTTCTCTTAACATATCGACAATGTATCAAGCCAGAATACGCGAGAATTGTATGGAGAGGTCTACTTTTTTCACGGCTTTTCCAACTTTGAAGTCAAAAAACACCAACATAGAGGCTTCGCAGCATATATGTTCCATACACGGATTTACTCAGAATTCGGAGTAGAACATTTCGTGTGTCTGTGTGTGTGTGTGTCTGTGTGTGTGTCTGTGTGTCTGTGTGTGTGTCTGTGTGTCTGTGTGTCCGTCCCCCCCTTATAACTTTTGATCCGCTCAATTTACAGAGCCTAAAATTTCAGAATATATAAACAGTTACAGGCCTACAAAACTTTTATACTCGGAATTTTGAATTTTTGTTTCAGTCAGGGGTTATCAACTTTTGAATTTTTATTTTATTTTTCCATATATCTCAGAAACCATTATCGCTAGAACGCTGAAAATTGGCACAACCATAGACAAATACAAAATCTCAAATTATTTTTTTCAAAAAAATTCCAGGGTTTCTCAAACATTTTTTATTAAGAAAAATATTTTTTTTATGATAAATTTATGAGTTTAACTGCCTATATTTCCAAAACTTTTACAATTATCGAAAAAAGCCAAAACACCCCAACTAGATAATTTAATTTTCTATAAAAAATATTAACATTGTAGTAGAAGATCTCAATTTTTTTTTAACAATTTTTTTAAAAATTGAATTTAGTGACGACATCGCTTCATACATTTTGTATGGCAGTCGCCTATACACAATATGTAAGAAGACTTAATAGTTTGTTACTTCATCTCCAAACATACATACATACCATCATGCAATTTGCATATTCTGGGTAGGAAAAAGGATCTTCTTCCATACTATCCTATCTTGACATACATACCTACATATGTTGTATAGAAAACAAAATATCTGAAAATATTCAATAATTTGTATCTATGGGTTTATAGTTTGGTACATATTCTTCAACTATACATACTATCGCTATCGACAGTTGGATCTCATGTGTTACATGCAACTAGTTTTGTAAACAGATGCTTAAATTATCCAACTGTCGATTTGTTCAGGAGAACTTTGTTCTCTTAACATATCGACAATGTATCAAGCCAGAATACGCGAGAATTGTATGGAGAGGTCTACTTTTTTCATGGATTTTCCAACTTTGAAGTCAAAAAACACCAACTTAGAGGCTTCGCAGCATATATGTTCCATACACGGATTTACTCAGAATTCGGAGTAGAACATTTCGTGTGTCTGTGTGTGTGTGTGTCTGTGTGTGTGTGTCTGTGTGTCTGTGTGTGTGTGTGTGTCTGTGTGTCCGTCCCCCCCTTATAACTTTTGATCCGCTCAATTTACAGAGCCTAAAATTTCAGAATATATAAACAGTTACAGGCCTACAAAACTTTTATACTCGGAATTTTGAATTTTTGTTTCAGTCAGGGGTTATCAACTTTTGAATTTTTATTTTATTTTTCCATATATCTCAGAAACCATAAACGGTAGAACGCTGAAAATTGGTACAAACATAGACAAATACAAAATCTCAAATTAGTTTTTTCAAAAAAATTCCAGGGTTTCTCAAACATTTTTTATTAAGAAAAATATTTTTTTTATGATAAATTTATGAGTTTAACTGCCTATATTTCCAAAACTTTTACAATTATCGAAAAAAGCCGAAACACCCCAACTAGATAATTTAATTTTCTATAAAAAATATTAACATGGTAGTAGAAGATCTCAATTTTTTTTTAACAATTTTTTTAAAAATTGAATTTAGTGACGACATCGCTTCATACATTTTGTATGGCAGTCGCCTATACACAATATGTAAGAAGACTTAATAGTTTGTTACTTCATCTCCAAACATACATACATACCATCATGCAATTTGCATATTCTGGGTAGGAAAAAGGATCTTCTTCCATACTATCCTATCTTGACATACATACCTACATATGTTGTATAGAAAACAAAATATCTGAAAATATTCAATAATTTGTATCTATGGGTTTATAGTTTGGTACATATTCTTCAACTATACATACTATCGCTATCGACAGTTGGATCTCATGTGTTACATGCAACTAGTGTACATACATATCTGTGGCTCAAATTGTCCAACTGTCGATTTGTTCAGGAGAACTTTGTTCCCTTAACATATCGACAATGTATCAAGCCAGAATACGCGAGAATTGTATGGAGAGGTCTACTTTTTTCACGGCTTTTCCAACTTTGAAGTCAAAAAACACCAACTTAGAGGCTTCGTAGCATATATGTTCCCTACACGGATTTACTCAGAATTCGGAGTAGAACATTTCGTGTGTCTGTGTGTGTGTCTGTGTGTGTGTATGTCTGTGTGTGTGTGTGTGTGTGTGTGTGTGTGTGTGTGTGTGTGTGTGTGTGTGTGTGTGTGTGTGTGTGTCCGTCCCCCCCTTATAATTTTTGATCCGCTCAATTTACAGAGCCCAAAATTTCAGAATATATAAACAGTTACAGGCCTACAAAACTTTTATACTCGGAATTTTGAATTTTTGTTTCAGTCAGGGGTTATCAACTTTTGAATTTTTATTTTATTTTTCCCTATATCTCAGAAACCATAAAAGCTAGAACGCTGAAAATTGGTATAAACATAGACAAATACAAAATCTCAAATGAGTTTTTTCAAAAAAATTCCAGGGTTTCTCAAACATTTTTTATTAAGAAAAGTATTTTTTTTATGATAAATTTATGAGTTTAACTGCCTATATTTCCATTTTTTTTTAAAATATCGAAAAAAGCCGAAACACCCCAACTAGATAATTTAATTTTATATAAAAAATATTAACATTGTAGCAGTACATCTCAAATTTTTTATAACAATTTTTATAAAAATTGAATTTAGTGACGACATCGCTTCATACAATTTGTATGGTAGTCACCTATACACAATATCAAAGAAGACTTAATAGTTTGATACTTCATCTCTAAACATACAATATACATATACCATCATGCTGTTTTCATATTCCAGATAGGAAAAAAAGACTGACCTCCATACTATCCTATCTTGACTACCTAGGTACATGTGTTGTATAGAAAACTAAATATCATAAAATAATAAATAATTTGTATTTATGGGTTTGGTACTTATTCTTCAACTATACATACTATCGCTGTCGACAGTTGGATCTCATGTGTTACATGCAACTAGTATAATGAAATTTAATTGCTGAAGAATAACATCGACTTTGCAATAGGAAGGAATAAAGATGGTTAGTAAAAATGTAGGGTTAAAATAAATCACTTCAGTAGGGTTAAAACAGTCACTTTTCACATTACGGGCTACTAACATCATATAAAACGAACCCAATAACATGTTGCCACATTCTGGAAATATCAATCGTCATTCAAATCCAAAGTTTTCTTTATCGGTTACGAATGTACTATAATTTCATACCGTTTCTGTTTGAGGTTAGATCGGTAGGATCGGTTAGAACAAAGAATTAAGGAAAGTTTGTCTTATCCAACTGTCGATTTGTTCAGGAGAACTTTGTTCTCTTAACATATCGACAATGTATCAAGCCAGAATACGCGAGAATTGTATGGAGAGGTCTACTTTTTTCACGGCTTTTCCAACTTTGAAGTCAAAAAACACCAACTTAGAGGCTTCGCAGCATATATGTTCCATACACGGATTTACTCAGAATTCGGAGTAGAACATTTCGTGTGTCTGTGTGTGTGTGTGTGTGTGTGTGTGTGTGTGTGTGTGTGTGTGTGTGTGTGTGTGTGTGTGTGTGTGTGTGTGTGTGTGTGTGTGTGTGTGTGTGTGTGTGTCTGTGTGTGTGTGTGTGTATGTCTGTGTGTCCGTCCCCCCCTTATAACTTTTGATCCGCTCAATTTACAGAGCCTAAAATTTCATCCAACTGTCGATTTGTTCAGGAGAACTTTGTTCTCTTAACATATCGACAATGTATCAAGCCAGAATACGCGAGAATTGTATGGAGAGGTCTACTTTTTTCACGGCTTTTCCAACTTTGAAGTCAAAAAACACCAACTTAGAGGCTTCGCAGCATATATGTTCCATACACGGATTTACTCAGAATTCGGAGTAGAACATTTCGTGTGTCTGTGTGTGTGTGTGTGTGTGTGTGTGTGTCTGTGTGTGTGTGTGTATGTCTGTGTGTGTGTGTGTGTGTCCCCTTATAACTTTTGATCCGCTCAATTTACAGAGCCTAAAATTTCAGAATTTATAAACAGTTACAGGCCTACAAAACTTTTATACTCGGAATTTTGAATTTTTGTTTCAGTCAGGGGTCATCAACTTTTGAATTTTTATTTTATTTTTCCCTATATCTCAGAAACCATAAAAGCTAGAACGCTGAAAATTGGTATAAACATAGACAAATACAAAATCTCAAATTAGTTTTTTCAAAAAAATTCCAGGGTTTCTCAAACATTTTTTATTAAGAAAAGTATTTTTTTTATGATAAATTTATGAGTTTAACTGCCTATATTTCCATTTTTTTTTTAAATATCGAAAAAAGCCGAAACACCCCAACTAGATAATTTAATTTTATATAAAAAATATTAACATTGTAGCAGTACATCTCAAATTTTTTTTAACAATTTTTATAAAAATTGAATTTAGTGACGACATCGCTTCATACAATTTGTATGGTAGTCACCTATACACAATATCAAAGAAGACTTAATGGTTTGATACTTCATCTCTAAACATACAATATACATATACCATCATGCTGTTTTCATATTCCGTGTAGGAAAAAAAGACTGACCTCCATACTATCCTATCTTGACTACCTAGGTACATGTGTTGTATAGAAAACTAAATATCATAAAATAATAAATAATTTGTATTTATGGGTTTGGTACTTATTCTTCAACTATTCATACTATCGCTGTCGACAGTTGGATCTCATGTGTTACATGCAACTAGTTTAAATTTTTTAATATGTCGGTCTCCGTAACACATTTACATTTAGGTCCCGGGTTTGGTTACCGATTGCGACACACTTTTACATATTGTTTTCAGTGTGGATTTGTGAGACAATCAATACCTCTAGAATATGGCAATATGAGTGTCATTTAGTGCTTGTTACATAAATCACAATTTGTCATAGTAAGTATGTAGGTACATAAGTTGAACGACAAACAATATTAATAGAATAAAATAATACCCATTGAGATTTGAAAGTACAAAATTAAACTCTTCCAAAGTAATCAATAGACTTTACCTTACATACAATTCACTTTTTCATATTCAATTCATAATTTAAAATATAAATAGATGGATTTTAGCAAAGCGGTTAGCGCGCTGGGTTTGTATTCCAGTGGCCGCGTGTTTGAATACTGCCACGATCGATTTCGTTCACCTGAAGTCCAAGCATTAGATTAGGTAATGTATATATCTACTTGTCACAAGGACATATTCATTCTTAAAAAAATCAACATTTGCAGTTCGGTCCAGTTGTAGTATTCTCCCGTTGATAAGAACTCAGTCAGCCAAAACGGTCGTCCTGATACAAGGAAAAAATATTTATACCTTCATAGAAACATATCATTTGTTAGCATTTGTTAATCATACCTGTAGGACTACTGCAATGGTATCTACGCAAACCTTCCAAAGCTGGAGCTAAACAAACTTCAATCCGTCTTCAACGCTGCTGCTAGGCTAATCACCGGAGCCGCGAAATTCTCACACATATCCCATCATCTACGAAATCTTCACTGGCTAAAAGTGCCAGAGAGAATCCAGTACAAATTATGTTTGTTGACTTTCAAAGCGATCCATGGCATGGCTCCCACGTATCTTTCAGACTTCTGCATCCCTCTCACCGTAAACGAGCGACAACAAACACTTCGGTCAGCCACCACATCCATGATTGGCAAGTTGACTGAAATAAATAGAGTCAACACTTCAACCTTCGGTGATCGTGCTTTTGCTGTGGCTGGACCAGTCTCGTGGAATAAACTACCACCTGAACTGAGGCAAATCGACAACTTAGCACTATTCAGGAAACACCTAAAAACTCACTTCTTCCGCGAGTCTTACAAAAACCTGTAATATATTCAAAGCGCCCTTGAGGTGAGGTTATCACAAAAACGGCGCTATAAAAATCATCCTAATTTATTATTATAGATACATATAAACATAACATACTTTTTTGGCCTTCGTGGCTCTGTTGGTTGGGTATCTGACTGCTGATCCAAGGGTCCCGGGTTCGATTCCCGGTGGAGACACAGTTTTTAATTGTGTTTTTTCTGTCTGGATCTGATAGACGATTAATATCGTAAGTCTCCAGAATGTGGCAACTTGTTATTGGGTGCGTGTTAAATAATTATTTGACATAGTACCTGTTAGTTGCCCGAGTTGCTACATAAAATAAAATAAATATAAATAAAATAACCATGTTTTTTTTATTTAAAAATACCTAGTATAAGTATTGTAGTTCTACAGACCTTAAATACCGCCAGTATTGACAATTTTAAAACATTATTCGTGTATTATTAATTTGTTACCAACGAAAATAAAAATTCATTGATTCGGTCACGTCACACTTTTTCAGACTAGCAACAAAGCTCATATGTTGAGCTTTGTTGTATGGAAAGCTTCGATTTTGAAACGTTTAAAAGCCTCACCAGTAAAGGTTTATTGAATTACATGAATCGCAGCCAATCGTTGATGCCAGTCGTGTCGTAGCAAACAATAGTGATTAATGTTATTTTTGAAAGGCAGCAAAAACGCGTCCGGAGCGATGGTTTTGACGTAGAAACTAACAAAATCGTATAAGGGATGATCTAAATTTAAATGTGAACAAAAAGTACCTACTAAAATATTCGACGGTTTTCGTTTCCATAGTTACACACAATACAATTTTCAAATATACCAACCTACTGATAGGGAAATTTGTTATGAATCAAATTCAAATTTATAGAACTTTGGTATATTATGTAGTAACCTACCTGATACTTACTAAAATGTTCCATATTCATTCCATACTTATTTATCATTTTATGATTTTTAACAAATCGAAATATTTCCTCATAACATTGGTATATGTTTTTATTTATATGTTTCTTATTGTTCATCAATATTTTGAGTAAATATCCCCTCAGGTAGACAAAGACAGGCATTGCTCACATATGTCAATAATAATTGGCTCTAAATTTAAATAAACAAAAAAAAAATGTCTTATAATGAAACACGGTAAATTATCATAATTTAAAAGCCCAATGGCGATGACTTCGAAAGAAATACAAGAATGAAAAATAAGCATTCAAAATATAAAAATATCAGAGATTATATTCATTACGTATAGCATATATTGCGGGGTAGGTAGAAAACAACCGATCGCCACACATGCACTAATCCTACACTTGTAGAAAACAAAATACACATTTGTGTAGAAAACAAAATATCTGAAAATATTGAATACTTTGGATTTAAAGGTTTATAGTTTTGCATGTATTCTTCAACTATACATACTATCATCATCGACAGTTGGATCTCATGTGTTACATGCAACTAGTAAATATTTCAATAAGTTTGGTACCTACTGTATTTCTTATAAGTATTAAATTGAATAAATATCGGAAAGTAAAATATGAACTGTGTAATCAATTAATCTTTTATTAACAAATAAAGTCACTTTCGTAATATTTCTATACAACATATTATTGTGTGCTGAGTTTTACGATCGGTCTGTGACATGTCAAAGTGATATTAATTAGTAAATGAATGGTACCTATATATACCTGGTAGGTACATAGGTATATAGGTATGATTGAAGTGAATCAAAAGTGAAGTGTTCAGACAGTTCAGACAGTCCAGATGTGGGTATGGGCGTGTATAATTACACTGATTGGGCGCCATGATAAATGGCGCATTTATTAATTTGTAACTCGGGAGACAATTTTGCGCTCCTTAACAGTCACCACCCAATTGGAATCACAGTTAATAAAAATGCAATTAGCAATAAATCAACACATTTCAACAATAATCCATCATAAAATAGAAAATAAGTACTGTATATATATATAATAAGGAAATTTATTTTATTTTTTGTGTACTTAGGTTACTACTGTTGTTGACGCGGTTATTTATTTATTTATTTACTAAATATAAGGCATAAGCCATTTACTTGTTACAATACCTATACACTTGCAATAATTAATTACACACAAAGATGAAATATAGAAACAAATAAAAATATAGACATTGATGAAATATAAAAACATAAAATATAGATTCATCTAAAATATAAATATATAGATTTAAATAAAAACACAGATTAAGATAAAAATAGACAAAAAAGAATCAGAGAATTAGAAAAAAAATAATAATAATGATAAGAGGGAAAAAAATCGAATGTGACAATAGATCTACTGCAGCTCTAAATGTTGACAGCTACATACCTATATCGATATAAAAGATCCATATTTTTTTTTCGATATAAAAGATCCATAAATATTATTTTGAAGACCGGCAAGCTATTTCCGAAAATATCTGCAACATCACACAGTTCATTACCAAACCTATGCAATCGCGGTATTGGTGAGTTAGGTAGAAAAATATTGCGTGGAAACTGCTACCTCATGAAACATCACCTACTGTCTTGTCCGTCTATTCGGGACGTGGAATTTAACCGCACTCACAAGTTCGATGCAGTCCATCTCTCCGTTGACTAACTTATATAAAAATGAGACATCCAGAAATCTTCTTCGATCGACCAAGGAGTGCAGTCGAAAGCCACGCATCAAGTCAGGATAATCTATATTTTCTATGGAGCGACCCATTTTATAATTAAGAAAGCGCAAGAAATTGCGCTGCACTCGTTCAATCGCATTGGAATTAATTGCACATATCTTATTATATAATTATGAATTATATAATAAGATATAAAGCTGATTGGTAACCGGAGGGGTTACCAATCAACAGTGATTAGTAACCAGAGTGGTTACTATTAAATGTATGTGGTAACCAGAGGGATTACCAGTAAAGAGAGTTTACTATATCCCAAGTGGATATGATTTGAAATAAGAACACAAGGACAGTGGTTTAGAGAGAAGAAGAAAGAATGGTCAAAAGTAACAATGAGTATATTGATCACAATTAATAGTTTGCTTAAGGGTAAATTTACAATTGATGAAATAACTTACAACGGAACTTTCTCACGATGAGTAGGTATAACGAGCGAGTTAGCGGGTGTGTTCGAAGTGTCCGAATCTTCGCATGGTGAAGTACTATCGTGCTCGCGAGGTTGAGAGTTGAAGTGTCGGCGAGACGGCGTGGTCGAGAGCGGCGGCGTGAAGTGACGAAAATACGGAAATGAAGTGACGACGTGTAGAGGTGTAGACTCCCTTAAATAGTACTGCGCTGGGGGTAGCAAGTTCAATGTACTCGAACTTTCTAGACTTATTTATTTGAAGTGTCATACCCAGTTGAGGAGTATTGTCACCAGTTTGACGTTGCGGGCGATGAACTCGGCCTAGCGATAAACAAATGTACTTGCCGTCGCTAGGCGCGCGCTCGAAAGAAATTTCGAGATGTGGTCTTCCACAGATATATCTTATTTTATGCGGCGCTGGCCGATTTACTAATGATATTAATAACAATTAAGCACTACAAATAATAACACTCAATTATTATTATTACCATTATAATTACTATGAGTATAATTCTTCTTTTTTAATTTCAATATTTCAATTATGTAGCTAGAAGTGGACTTGTTATTAAAATTGTGGTAAAATTGTCTGTCTTAAAACAGGAATTACTCCTAGTTAGATAGACAAAGATTTATCGGAGGAACTAAAAAACATGGTACTTCCCAACAACTATTTTATTTTATATTATTTTTATTTTATTTTATACACAATAAATCATAAATTGCATGTTCAAAAAACCTTAGTTCCTGTATGTATCTTGCTATGGAAAATAAATGAATATTATTATTATTACTAGTTGCATGTAACACATGAGATCCAACTGTCGTTAGCGATAGTATGTATAGTTGAAGAATATGTACCAAACTATAAACCCATAGATACAAATTATTGAATATTTTCAGATATTTTGTTTTCTATACAACATATGTAGGTATGTATGTCAAGATAGGATAGTATGGAGGAAGATCCTTTTTCCTACCCAGAATATGCAAATAGCATGATGGTATGTATGTATGTTTGGAGATGAAGTATGAAACTATTAAGTCTTCTTACATATTGTGTATAGGCGACTGCCATACAAAATGTATGAAGCGATGTCGTCACTAAATTCAATTTTTAAAAAAATTGTTAAAAAAAAATTGAGATCTTCTACTACAATGTTAATATTTTTTATAGAAAATTAAATTATCTAGTTGGGGTGTTTCGGCTTTTTTTGATATTTGTAAAAGTTTTGGAAATATAGGCAGTTAAACTCATAAATTTATCATAAAAAAAATATTTTTCTTAATACAAAATGTTTGAGAAACCCTGGAATTTTTTTGAAAAAACTAATTTGAGATTTTGTATTTGTCTATGTTTGTACCAATTTTCAGCGTTCTAGCGTTTATGGTTTCTGAGATATATGGAAAAATAAAATAAAAATTCAAAAGTTGATAACCCCTGACTGAAACAAAAATTCAAAATTCCGAGTATAAAAGTTTTGTAGGCCTGTAACTGTTTATATATTCTGAAATTTTAGGCTCTGTAAATTGAGCGGATCAAAAGTTATAAGGGGGGGACGGACACACACACACACAGACACACAGACACACACACACACACACACACACACACACACACACACACACACACACACACACAGACACACGAAATGTTCTACTCCGAATTCTGAGTAAATCCGTGTATGGAACATATATGCTGCGAAGCCTCTTAGTTGGTATTTTTTGACTTCAAAGATGGAAAAGCCGTGAAAAAAGTAGACCTCTCCATACAATTCTCGCGTATTCTGGCTTGAAACATTGTCGATATGTTAAGAGAACAAAGTTCTCCTGAACAAATCGACAGTTGGACAAATAAATATACATCCTCATACGATCCCTAAATTAAGCATATGCTTGTGCTATAGATAACGTGCTTGTGCTATAGATAATCTTATCCCTCTATCACCACCTATCTAAATACACTAGTTGCATGTGACACATGAGATCCAACTGTCGATAGCGATAGTATGTATAGTTGAAGAATATGTACCAAACTATAAACCCATAGATACAAATTATTGAATATTTTCAGATATTTTGTTTTCTATACAACATATGTAGGTATGTATGTCAAGATAGGATAGTATGGAGGAAGATCCTTTTTCCTACCCAGAATATGCAAATAGCATGATGGTATGTATGTATGTTTGGAGATGAAGTATCAAACTACTAGTTGCATGTAACACATGAGATACAACTGTCGATAGCGATAGTATGTATAGTTGAAGAATATGTACCAAACTATAAACCCATAAATACAAATTATTGAATATTTTCAGATATTTTGTTTTCTATACAACATATGTAGGTATGTATGTCAAGATAGGATAGTATGGAGGAAGATCCTTTTTTCCTACCCAGAATATGAAAATAGCATGATGGTATGTATGTATGTTTGGAGATGAAGTATCAAACTATTAAGTCTTCTTACATATTGTGTATAGGCGACTGCCATACAAAATGTATGAAGCGATGTCGTCACTAAATTCAATTTTTAAAAAAAATGTTAAAAAAAATTGAATCTTCTGCTACAATTTAAAATTTTTTTATAGAAAATTAAATTTGTAAAAGTTTTGGAAATATAGGCAGTTAAACTCATAAATTTATCATAAAAAAAATACTTTTCTTAATAAAAAATGTTTGAGAAACCCTGGAATTTTTTGGAAAAAACTAATTTGAGATTTTGTATTTGTCTATGTTTATACCAATTTTCAGCGTTCTAGCTTTTATGGTTTCTGAGATATAGGGAAAAATAAAATAAAAATTCAAAAGTTGATAACCCCTGACTGAAACAAAAATTCAAAATTCCGAGTATAAAAGTTTTGTAGGCCTGTAACTGTTTATATATTCTGAAATTTGAGGCTCTGTAAATTGAGCGGATCAAAAGTTATAAGGGGGGGACGGACACACACACACAGACATACACACACACACAGACACACACACACAGACACACGAAATGTTCTACTCCGAATTCTGAGTAAATCCGTGTATGGAACATATATGCTGCGAAGCCTCTAAGTTGGTGTTTTTTGACTTCAAAGTTGGAAAAGCCGTGAAAAAAGTAGACCTCTCCATACAATTCTCGCGTATTCTGGCTTGATACATTGTCGATATGTTAAGAGAACAAAGTTCTCCTGAACAAATCGACAGTTGGATTATCGGTAACGAATGTCTCGTAAGAGCCGGGTAATAAAAACTAGTTGCATGTAACACATGAGATCCAACTGTCGATAGCGATAGTATGTATAGTTGAAGAATATGTACCAAACTATAAACCCATAGATACAAATTATTGAATATTTTCAGATATTTTGTTTTCTATACAACATATGTAGGTATGTATGTCAAGATAGGATAGTATGGAGGAAGATCCTTTTTCCTACCCAGAATATGCAAATAGCATGATGGTATGTATGTATGTTTGGAGTCGAAGTATCAAACTATTAAGTCTTCTTACATATTGTGTATAGGCGACTGCCATACAAAATGTATGAAGCGATGTCGTCACTAAATTCAATTTTTAAAAAAATGTTAAAAAAAAATTGAGATCTTCTACTACATTGCTGATATTTTTTATAGAAAATTAAATTATCTAGTTGGGGTGTTTCGGCTTTTTTCGATAATTGTAAAAGTTTTGGAAATATAGGCAGTTAAACTCATAAATTTATCATAAAAAAAATATTTTTCTTAATAAAAAATGTTTGAGAAACCCTGGAATTTTTTTGAAAAAACTAATTTGAGATTTTGTATTTGTCTATGTTTGTACCAATTTTCAGCGTTCTAGCGTTTATGGTTTCTGAGATATATGGAAAAATAAAATAAAAATTCAAAAGTTGATAACCCCTGAGTGAAACAAAAATTCAAAATTCCTAGTATAAAAGTTTTGTAGGCCTGTAACTGTTTATATATTCTGAAATTTTAGGCTCTGTTTATTGAGCGGATCAAAAGTTATAAGGGGGGGACGGACACACAGACACACACACACAGACACACACACACACAGACACACACACAGACACACGAAATGTTCTACTCCGAATTCTGAGTAAATCCGTGTATGGAACATATATGCTGCGAAGCCTCTAAGTTGGTGTTTTTTGACTTCAAAGTTGGAAAAGCCGTGAAAAAAGTAGACCTCTACATACTAGTTGCATGTAACACATGAGATCCAACTGTCGATAGCGATAGTATGTATAGTTGAAGAATATGTACCAAACTATAAACCCATAAATAAAAATTATTGAATATTTTCAGATATTTTGTTTTCTATACAACATATATTATGTAGGTATGTATGTCAAGATAGGATAGTTTGGAGGAAGTTCCATTTTTCCTACCCAGAATATGAAAATATCATGATGGTATGTATGTTTGGAGATGAAGTATCAAACTATTAAGTCTTCTTACATATTGTGTATAGGCGACTGCCATACAAAATGTATGAAGCGATGTCGTCACTAAATTCAATTTTTAAAAAAATTGTTAAAAAAAAATTGAGATCTTCTACAACAATGTTAATATTTTTTATAGAAAATTAAATTATCTAGTTGGGGTGTTTCGGCTTTTTTTGATAATTGTAAAAGTTTTGGAAATATAGGCAGTTAAACTCATAAATTTATCATAAAAAAAATATTTTTCTTAATAAAAAATGTTTGAGAAACCCTGGAATTTTTTTGAAAAAACTAATTTGAGATTTTGTATTTTTCTATGTTTGTACCAATTTTCAGCGTTCTAGCGTTTATGGTTTCTGAGATATATGGAAAAATAAAATAAAAATTCAAAAGTTGATAACCCCTGACTGAAACAAAAATTCAAAATTCCGAGTATAAAAGTTTTGTAGGCCTGTAACTGTTTATATATTCTGAAATTTTAGGCTCTGTAAGTTGAGCGGATCAAAAGTTATAAGGGGGGGACGGACACACAGACACACAGACACACACACAGACACACAGACACACACACAGACACACACACACACAGACACACGAAATGTTCTACTCCGAATTCTGAGTAAATCCGTGTATGGAACATATATGCTGCGAAGCCTCTAAGTTGGTGTTTTTTGACTTCAAAGTTGGAAAAGCCGTGAAAAAAGTAGACCTCTCCATACAATTCTCGCGTATTCTGGCTTGATACATTGTCGATATGTTAAGAGAACAAAGTTCTCCTGAACAAATCGACAGTTGGAAAATTGTTAAAAAAAAATTGAGATCTTCTACTACAATGTTAATATTTTTTATAGACTAGTTGCATGTAACACATGAGATCCAACTGTCGATAGCGATAGTATGTATAGTTGAAGAATATGTACCAAACTATAAACCCATAGATACAAATTATTGAATATTTTCAGATATTTTGTTTTCTATACAACATATGTAGGTATGTATGTCAAGATAGGATAGTATGGAAGAAGATCCTTTTTCCTACCCAGAATATGCAAATTGCATGATGGTATGTATGTATGTTTGGAGATGAAGTAACAAACTATTAAGTCTTCTTACATATTGTGTATAGGCGACTGCCATACAAAATGTATGAAGCGATGTCGTCACTAAATTCAATTTTTAAAAAAATTGTTAAAAAAAAATTGAGATCTTCTACTACCATGTTAATATTTTTTATAGAAAATTAAATTATCTAGTTGGGGTGTTTCGGCTTTTTTCGATAATTGTAAAAGTTTTGGAAATATAGGCAGTTAAACTCATAAATTTATCATAAAAAAAATATTTTTCTTAATAAAAAATGTTTGAGAAACCCTGGAATTTTTTTGAAAAAACTAATTTGAGATTTTGTATTTGTCTATGTTTGTACCAATTTTCAGCGTTCTACCGTTTATGGTTTCTGAGATATATGGAAAAATAAAATAAAAATTCAAAAGTTGATAACCCCTGACTGAAACAAAAATTCAAAAATCCGAGTATAAAAGTTTTGTAGGCCTGTAACTGTTTATATATTCTGAAATTTTAGGCTCTGTAAGTTGAGCGGATCAAAAGTTATAAGGGGGGGACGGACACACAGACACACAGACACACACACAGACACACAGACACACACACAGACACACACACACACAGACACACGAAATGTTCTACTCCGAATTCTGAGTAAATCCGTGTATGGAACATATATGCTGCGAAGCCTCTAAGTTGGTGTTTTTTGACTTCAAAGTTGGAAAAGCCGTGAAAAAAGTAGACCTCTCCATACAATTCTCGCGTATTCTGGCTTGATACATTGTCGATATGTTAAGAGAACAAAGTTCTCCTGAACAAATCGACAGTTGGAAAATTGTTAAAAAAAAATTGAGATCTTCTACTACAATGTTAATATTTTTTATAGACTAGTTGCATGTAACACATGAGATCCAACTGTCGATAGCGATAGTATGTATAGTTGAAGAATATGTACCAAACTATAAACCCATAGATACAAATTATTGAATATTTTCAGATATTTTGTTTTCTATACAACATATGTAGGTATGTATGTCAAGATAGGATAGTATGGAAGAAGATCCTTTTTCCTACCCAGAATATGCAAATTGCATGATGGTATGTATGTATGTTTGGAGATGAAGTAACAAACTATTAAGTCTTCTTACATATTGTGTATAGGCGACTGCCATACAAAATGTATGAAGCGATGTCGTCACTAAATTCAATTTTTAAAAAAATTGTTAAAAAAAAATTGAGATCTTCTACTACAATGTTAATATTTTTTATAGAAAATTAAATTATCTAGTTGGGGTGTTTCGGCTTTTTTCGATAATTGTAAAAGTTTTGGAAATATAGGCAGTTAAACTCATAAATTTATCATAAAAAAAATATTTTTCTTAATAAAAAATGTTTGAGAAACCCTGGAATTTTTTTGAAAAAACTAATTTGAGATTTTGTATTTGTCTATGTTTGTACCAATTTTCAGCGTTCTACCGTTTATGGTTTCTGAGATATATGGAAAAATAAAATAAAAATTCAAAAGTTGATAACCCCTGACTGAAACAAAAATTCAAAAATCCGAGTATAAAAGTTTTGTAGGCCTGTAACTGTTTATATATTCTGAAATTTTAGGCTCTGTAAATTTAGCGGATCAAAAGTTATAAGGGGGGGACGGACACACAGACACACAGACACACACACAGACACACAGACACACACACAGACACACACACACACAGACACACGAAATGTTCTACTCCGAATTCTGAGTAAATCCGTGTATGGAACATATATGCTGCGAAGCCTCTAAGTTGGTGTTTTTTGACTTCAAAGTTGGAAAATCCATGAAAAAAGTAGACCTCTCCATACAATTCTCGCGTATTCTGGCTTGATACATTGTCGATATGTTAAGAGAACAAAGTTCTCCTGAACAAATCGACAGTTGGAAAATTAAATTATCTAGTTGGGGTGATTCGGCTTTTTTCGATAATTGTAAAAGTTTTGGAAATATGGGCAGTTAAACTCATAAATTTATCATAAAAAAAATATTTTTCTTAATAAAAAATGTTTGAGAAACCCTGGAATTTTTTTGAAAAAACTGATTTGAGATTTTGTATTTGTCTATGTTTGTACCAATTTTCAGCGTTCTACCGTTTATGGTTTTATGAGATATATGGAAAAATAAAATAAAAATTCAAAAGTTGATAACCCCTGACTGAAACAAAAATTCAAAATTCCGAGTATAAAATTTTTGTAGACCTGTAACTGTTTATATATTTTGAAATTTTAAGCTCTGTAAATTGAGCGGATCAAAAGTTATAAGGGGGGGGGGGACACACAGACACACAGACACACAGACACACAGACACACACACACACACACACAGACACACGAAATGTTCTACTCCGAATTCTGAGTAAATCCGTGTATGGAACATATATGCTGCGAAGCCTCTAAGTTGGTGTTTTTTGACTTCAAAGTTGGAAAAGCCGTGAAAAAAGTAGACCTCTCCATACAATTCTCGCGTATTCTGGCTTGATACATTGTCGATATGTTAAGAGAACAAAGTTCTCCTGAACAAATCGACAGTTGGATTATTCAATCTTTTCACGGGTTAACCGGTGTAAAAAAAACTAAACAACGGAGGAGTTCTCAAGTTGATTAGTTATTATGTATAATGTTTATGGTGGTGATAACAAGAATTTTCGAACTATCGAGCATGTGTTTATAATCACACTCTTTTGAATCTGTGTGATTATAAAATTTGGCAGATCAAGTTTCTTAATAGATTCATTTATATTTTTTGGTACAACTCCTGTAGATGATATAATAAATGGTATTATTGTAACTTTATTTTGTCCCCATTGGGTTTTGATCTGTTCTGCTAGAGGGAGGTATTTTTGAATTTTTTCTGTATATTTTTGTTCTAAATTTGTTGTATTAGGAATAGATATTTCAATTACATAAATGGGTTTGTTTTGTATTTTTCTCAATCAATGTTATATCGGGTCTATTGTGTAGGTTGGTTCTATCTGTAATTATATCTCTGTTCCAATAAAGTTTATGTGTGTTGTTTTCAATAACTGCCAATGGGGAATATTGAAACCAAGGTGGTGGAGAATCTATTAAATTATATTTTTTTGCTAAAGCGATGTGTATCTGCTTGCAAACATTACCATGTCTATGTGTATACTCTGTTGGTGCAAGAGCAGAACATCCGCCAGTTATAAGTTCTATTGTCTCTTTGTTTTTATTACATCGTCTACAAGAGTCATCAATTACTGATGTATCTTTAATAATGTGCTTGGAGTAATTTTTAGTTTTTATGATTCTATCTTGTATCGCTATCATAAATCCTTCTGTTTCAGCATAAATTTGGGATCTTTTAAGCCAATCGTTAGTGAGTGTTTTATCTATATGTCGTTGATCAATTTGATATGGGAATGTGGCGTGCAATGCTTTGTTTTTCCACTTTTCAATTTTGTCTATATTACTTTCAATTGATGTTTGTGGTTGTATGGTTCTGTCTTGAAGTTTGAGGGGTGTATACGAACAGTCTATTTTTACTATTGCATTATGAATATCACTTTCTTGTTTTTTATAGACTTACTTACTTTACTTTGCGTATGGCATCGGCACTGCTTGGCTCAAAGTCGAAACTCTGCTGTCAATAGCCAGTCGACCGCCGTTGGGGCGAGTCTGTGGATGTCCTCCATCTCTCCCTCGAATCCGTGTAAGGTGCACTCCCCCACCAAATGTGCCACCGTCTGAGTCTCCGCTCCGCATTCGCAATTGGGAGAGGTTCTTTTCCCCCACTTCCAGAGAAGGTAGTTACAGCAACCCTGGCCTGTGCGGATTCTGTTGAGTTGAACCCAAAGTCTTCTAGGCAGGTTGAAGCCAGGGACTTGCACTGTGGGATCCTCAATCAGGGACTTGTTGTGGCATTCCGCGCTTGTCCATCTCTGTTTCCATGCACTTTTTATGTTGTAATTAACATCTTCCATGGTCCATATTGGTCTTCTGGACTTCAGTCGTCTGGCGGGATGTTGGAAGATGTCTTGATGAGCTGGTAGTGATGGGTTCTTTCTTATCTTGTCCATCAAGTTAACAGTTGCCATGGATCTGCGAAGCTCAGGGGGGGCTATGTTAGACAGAACTGGAAGCCAGGGGAGAGGGGTAGGCCTCACCGTTCCGGTGATCGTCCTCATAGTCTTGTTGAGTTCTGTGTCTATCTTGTTGCAGTGCGAGCTTCTGGCCCAAGCCGGGGAGCAGTATTCAGCAGTGCTGTACACTAGAGCCATAGCTGATGTTTTCAGCGTCTGCGCTGCACAACCCCAGGACGTTCCGGCTAGTTTTGAAATTATATTGTTCCGGGATTTTATTTTATTTCGTACAGATTCGAGGTGGTGTTTGTAAGTTAAGGACCTGTCCAGCTTTACTCCAAGATATCGTGGGCAGGCTTCATTTGGGATTCTTTCGCCTTTAAGGGACACATTTAGAGTCCTATTTGCTTGCTGGTTGTTGAGATGGAGGGCCATAGCTGTGGTCTTTCTGGGATTCAGTCTCAGATGCCAGCGCTCAAAGTAGTCATCAAGAGTTATCAGGTCCTCGTTCAGGGTGGCTTCCGTCTCCTCAAATGTGTTTGCCTGCATCACTATCGCCATGTCATCCGCGTATGTGAACTTTCTTGCTTTCGTTTCTGGGACGTCTGCTGTGTATAGGTTGAACAGTACTGGGGAGAGCACTGAGCCCTGTGGAAGTCCATTTTGCAGAATCTTTTGTTTGCTAATATTTCCATTCAAATGCACCGTGATTCTCCTGTTGGTCATCATAGCGTCCAAGAGTTTGATGGTTTTTCTGCATTTCAGAATTCTAGCCATCTTAAGTAATAAGCCCCTCTTCCACACGGTGTCGTAAGCGGCCGTTAGGTCTAGGAGGACAAGTCCGGACTTCCTTCCCTGTTCAAAGCCGTTCTCTATGTGGGTTGTCAGTGCAACTACTTGCTCGCAGGTGCTTCTTCCCTCCCTAAAGCCCGCCTGTTCCGGTGGTAGGTGTTTCTCTATTATGGGTGTGAGTCTTCCCGTCAAAACTCTCTCGAAGAGCTTAAAGATTACGGATAGAAGAGATATGGGCCTGTAGCTTTTCGGGTCTTGCGCCGGTTTTCCTGGTTTGAGCACTGCTATTACCTTAGCCTCCAGCCATGCCTTTGGGAGCCTTCCTGTAGTCATGACCAGTGAAAAGAATGTCACAAGCCAAGTTCTCGCTCTCTTGCCAAGGAAAATAATAAATTCAGGCAGGATGTCGTCCGCACCAGCAGCTTTTCCTCTCTTCAGATGCTTCATAGCGTGGTTTAACTCTCCTTCCGTGAGCCCCCCAGCCATTGGGTGGTCCTCGGTGCAGTCGCCGAGCTCTGCCCTCAGTAAGTTTCCCACCTCTATTTTTTGTTCCTTTGATGGTTTAATGTTGGATGTTGTAAATATGGTATTCGCTATCCGGTTTACGTCGATTGTTTCTTCTCTTTTTCCCGGGGGAGAGGCTCCCAGCTTGCGAAGCAGCGACCAGCTCTTTCGGCTCGAGTGAGTGTAGCTCATCTTTTCCATAGCTTCATTCCACCTTTTCCGCCTTTCATCATTCAGGGAGTTGATAAGTCTGCTCGCAGCCTCCTCGTCTCCGGTGGCTCGGTATGATTTTAACGCTGCCTCGCATTCGCTGGTCCAGCCAGGTATGTACGTGTTTCGGTGTCCTCTGGGTATGTGTTTCTTGGCTGCTTTCCGTATGAGTTTAACAAAGCGGCCGTAGTTAGTCAGTTCCGGTCTGATTCTATTTATGTTTTCTTCTATGTATTTTGTGTAAGCCGGCCAGTTTGCCTTTCCAAGATTCCAACGCGGCATATATGGCTGTTCAATTGCTGTGTTTTTTATAGAAATAATTGCGGAGATTGTCGATTTGTTTGTGATGTTGATTTTTAATATCGATGAAGCCTCTACCTCCTTCTTCTCTTGGAAGTGTAAAACGTTCAACAGCTGAATGTTCATGATGGCATCTGTACTTTGAGGAGATTGTTCTTGTCATTCTGTTGAGAGCATCAAGATCTGTGTTTGACCATTTTATTAACCCAAAAGTGTATGTTAGGACAGGAATAGCATATGTATTCACAGCCTTTGTCATGTTTTTTCCGTTGAGTTGAGTCTTGAGTAATTTTTCTAGTCGGTATTTAAATTTTTCTTTTGTTAGATTTTTTATGTCACTGTCCTTAATTTTTGGGTTTTGACGAATTCCTAAATATTTATAAAAATCTTGTAAATTAATTCCTTTAATCGCGTCCTGATTCATTTCCAAAGCAATTCCTTCATGTTGTGTAATTTTCCCCTTTTTTATTGAACTTGTGGCACATTTGTCTAATCCAAATGTCATTTTTATATCATTACTGAACATTGTCGTGGTTTGAATTAATTTATTAAGTTCTTCTTCGTTTCCAGAAAACAACTTTAAATCGTCCATATATAAAAGATGGTTAATTTTGGTTGTATTTTCACCAGCTGACGTAATTTTCTATCCAAATTTAGTACCATTAAGTATGGGTTCATCGCCAAACAAAACCATAAAGGACTGAGGGAATCTCCCTGAAATATTCCTCTCTTAACAGAAATTTCAACACTTTGTAGATTTTTATCTTTTAGACGCAAATTAAGAATAGTTTTCCAATTAGACATGATATTTTTTAATAAATTTATAAGGTTTATGTCTATCTTGTAAATTTTTAAAATTTTATTATTATTATTATTATACACTTCCTCAAAAGAATTTGCAGATCAATGCGTAAATTGTAAATTATTTAAAAGAGCAAAATAAAATGCAACAAACGCATCATCAAGCTTTCAATTGGGAATAGTTCACCCATCCAGATACTTAACATATCAAAGGATTAGGCTCTGAGGAGGTCTCTATACTACCTAACAACCCTACTGATTCCCGAATATTAACGTTTAAAAAATCTTTAACGATTCTACATGTATTCATAATTACCGTTTTTTGCATTTTTATTATTAAATTTTTCGATAAATCTATAATTTCTAAATTACGGATTAACGATTTTGGAATAATGCCAGTGACTGAAATAATGAACGGTAATATTATTATGTTACGAGAATGCCAAAGTCTTCTACTCTCGTTACCTAAAGCGGTATATTTTCTAATTTTTTCATAAAAGTTTTTATAATATTACTAGAATTTGGAATAGCCACGTCGCAAATATATGTTATTTTTTTAATTTTATCATGTATTATTAAATCGGGTCTGTTATGTTGAATTGACCGGTCAGTTATTGTTTTATCGTAATAAAGCGAAATATTATTATTTTCTAAAAATGAAATCGGATCATATTCATAATATGGTTTTATGTTTATCGCGTCAATTAATTTATATTTAATAGCTTAATTTTGGTGTATTATTTTTGCTACTTGGTTATGTCTAAATGTATATTCTGATTGCGCGAGAAAAGAACAGCCCGATATTATATGCTCGATTGTTTCCGGAAAAGCCAAACATTTCCTACAACTATCATCTACTACATTTATGTCTTTTATTATATATTTTTGATTATTTTTTTTTTTTTATAATTCAGTCTTTGATTTAAAGATATATAGTATTACGTTGCAACCACTTAATATTTTTATGGCAGAAGGAAAAGATATTGAAAAGTACACCACGCACTTACTTGATTATGTTTTATCCTCGTCTCAATGGTTGTAAATTGTTGCGCCAATTGTCACAGGCGCGGTGAGAAAACAATTTTCATATTTAGGGTCGTATTACGGGAGTTCTTTGAGAAAAGTATAAGAAAAAGTTGAGGTTTTGTAAACAGTATTCTCGCAGTACGGGACCTTACCTTTTTCTTAAACAACGACTCTTAAATACGTGTGGTGGAGCAGTAAAAGACGGAAGAGATGCAGATGCGATATACATAATAATTATTATGTCTTATCAGGACGCGGTTTTGAAGGATACTGGCGTGTGAGTACGGGGCGTGCTGTGATTGAAACAATTAATTGTCATTTATTATATGTGAAAAATGCAACAATACTTTTACTTTATTTCAACAATAAATATCTTGATTTAATTGTTCTTTTTTTCTTGTCGTTTGTTTATTTTTATAAGCTTATTCTGACGATTAGCTTTATACCTACGAAAAGCTTTTAAAACAAATTTAACAAAACTTTTTTTTTAATTTTTTTAGGATATTACATACATACATACCATCACGCCATGTCCCTCACGGGGTAGGCAGAGAGAACCGAACGCCACATTTTTCTACATTCTATAGATGTAATATTGAAGAAAGTAAGATACTGTAAAGAGACTCATTGGTTTTGAATACCTTCAAAACGACGCGTGTCAATTAATTTTCCCTTTACAATTTGTATGGGGACTTTTTTATTTTGCAATTCGTACCTCGAAAGCTGGCATTGTGTGTTTTACAAGGTAAATTAATATGACGGGACGTGGCAATTTCATGAACTTTTTTATGTAATTTTATTTCTCGCCCTTGTGGAAGTTTATTTATGTTAATTATTTTCCGTTTAAGATGAATGAAGGGTTTCTGAGAAACTTGTTTATAAGTCAAGATGTGTTTTGTTTCGTATTTTACACAGCCAACAATGTATTAAATTTCTTCAGAAAAATAAGAAGGTAAACATTCTTAATTCTTACCATACAAAAAACAATCAACATTTTTTTTATTTACATACATAAATATCATTACGTCATGCCTCTAACGTAGTCAGCAGAGATAGCCGACCATCATATATGTAGGTACCTCTATATCTATATAGGTATCTTCCAAGCATTTATGGCTTCTTTTACATTAATGCATCATCCCATACCTGTCCGTCGATTTTTGAGCTTCTTGTATTTCCTTCTTAATATCTTTCACACGGTCATGTCAGAATACTATCCCTTTCTATGGTAACCTTGAGAATAATGACTCCATTATTATGATTAAGTTAATAATCGCTGAAAAGAATATATACGCAGGTATACGATGATATTAGGAAACAATGTAAGATAAATTATTAAGATTAGATGGGTTGATGGCAGAGCGATTAACGCGCTGGGCTAGCAATCCAGTGGTCGCGAGTTCGAATCCTGCCTCGACCGATTTCGTTCACCTATAGCACAAGCATTTATGCTTATTTTAGGGAACGTAGGAAGATGTATATGTACTTGTTTAACAAGTACATATTTATTAAAAAAAAGAAAGATGTCTCTTATGGAATGAACACATTCGAGATGGTTTGACCATATGGGAAGAACGAACGAAACACACCTAACGAAGAAAATAAAGAAAGCGGGCAGAAAAGGAACGAGATACCATCCCCCGTTGAATCTAGCAAATTATATCGGACAGTTCATCATCCTCGTCCACGTTCTGAACATAACCAAAATATGTCACATACTTGTCGGTACGATTTTTTTCGTACTATTAATATGCCAATTTTTCATAGCCAACTTGTTTTTGTTAAATTCTCCTCAGATATCGAATATTTTTATTATTGCATATGCGCAAACATTGGATTTTTTTCCCTGTCGGGAGTCAAAGATATTTTTTAACAGATTTTTAATTATCTCAATAGAGACGAAGTTGGAGTATTTATTGTAGGAGAACCGGGAAATCAAGGCACCTACAGGGCTTACGACCTGTCATCGGCTGGTTTACGTGATCACTTTATGCGCTTGCGCAACGTTCACCAATTATGCCTTTTTAATGAGATCCCTATAAATTACTTACACATTGGTACAAGTAGGTAAATAAGACAAAAATGACCTTATAAGTCTGGCGCAATTCAGGGGTGACTTCTATGCGAAAAATGCATTGTCACCTCAGATATAAGAATCGTAGCTTTCATTATTTACAAAAAAACAATTCTATCAATAGATGGCGTTACAATAAAATAAATAAAAAATAAGAAGATTGTTGTTCACAATTTCACCCATAGATGGCTGTAGTAAAAATTCCTTATTTTCAAGCGAAAAGAATTTCAGTATTACAATATATAGAACTTTCAAAATTGAATTTATAGGGATCTCATTAAAAAGGCATAATTGGTGAACGTTGCGCAAGCGCATAAAGTGATCACGTAAACCAGCCGATGACAGGTCGTAAGCCCTGTAGGTGTCTTGATTTCCCGGTTCTCCTACAATAAATATTCCAACTTCGTCTCTATTGAGATAATTAAAAATCTGTTAAAAAACTCCTCAGATATAATTATTGAACCTACATATAATAGGACGCTGACTACAGAGTTTATTCAAAAGCGGAAATAGGAAATATTTCAGTGTCTATAACGTATTCATAACTAAAGAAATATTATATATTCATACACAACCTCAAGAGCACATTATTCTCTCCTTAAGTTGGTAAAAGTGTGTGGGTGTTCGTTTCTTGTAAATATGTATATTGGTATATACATTATATACAATCATTATTTGCTGTGTGAGTTTCGCCTACAGCGATCTCTATACAAATGTATAAACCCTAGTAATAATACAAACAGAATATATGCATCTATATACCTACCTACCTGATGAAATGTTGTGTATTTAAGCATTTATTTGTAACAATAATAAGGCATTGAAGGTATTATTTATATTGAAGTGACAGAAATACTAAGCCATAATATAGTATTATGTGTCTGGAAATCATAAGTTCTTAACCTCAGATCCGCGGACAAAACTTATTACTTTAATGCTAGAAAACTTATTTTCTTCATGGTCCTCAGCCTAATCTCGGCCACGTTTAGACGAAGGCTTCCTTCATTTTTCCCATGTCATATTATTCTGTGCATCCAGAATTGCCTTTGTTTGAGGGGATATGGGTTGGTCGTTAGTATATTGTAGAGGATTGGTGTAAGAACACAACCCTGCGGAAGGCCATTTTTCTGGTTTCTCCAGCGGCTTCTTTTTGACTGTAGAGTGACGTTGAATCTTCTGTTATGTAGGAAAAATTGTGTAGGAAACCACCGGAGAACCAACACCAAATTTCTTAATTTATCACTTCTATATTAATATTTGTCATCATCACTAGCGCTACAGTCCGCTACGGACCCTGGCCTCCTCCAGAAATCCTCTCCACACCTCCTTATCGACCACCAGTCTTCTCCAATTTATTAGTTCCATTTCTCTTATATCACACAGCACGTCGTCCAGCCATGTCAACCTAGGTCTGTCTCAATTTCTTTTCCCTTCGGGACAAGTGTCTAATACCTTTTGAGGAATACGGTTATCATCCATCTGGCAAACATGTCCAAGCCAACATAGGCGCTAAATTTTAATGAACACATTTATTTCGTTGCAGATTGCCTCTAGCTCTTGATTATAGATACCTTATTCTCCAGGCCCCTCCATCATTAGTTGGCCAAGATTTTCCTTTAATATCTTGGCCAACCATGGACTATTAGCACACTGTTATGCGGACGATTGGCAATTTTACTTTGATTGCACACCAGAAAATGCTCACCATCTTAAAACCGTAATTCGTAAATGTATCGAAGATATCGATATTTGGATGTCAGCAAACAAACTTAAGCTTAACCCAAATAAAACAGAACTACTTTGGACACCAACGCGAAAACGTCATCATTTAATAGACACCTCCCCACTAACCATCGAAGACTCAGATATTATTCCCAAATCCTGTGACAAACTTCTCGGAGTCAAAATAGATTCCAATATAAACTTTACAAACCAAATAAACACAGTTTCATCTTCTGCTTTCTTTGAATTAAGACGTTTATAGTCAATCCGAAGGAGTATCCCATCTGAAGCCATGAAATCTTTGGTAAGCGCCTTTGTTGTCTTCCGTTTGGATTACTGTAACGGTATATATGCGAATCTACCAAAAAAAGAAATAAATAAAATTCAGTCAGTTTTCAATGCTGCAGCCAGGCTCATCACCGGAGCCTCCAGGTTTTCTCACATCTCTCACCATCTCCGCAATCTCCATTGGCTTAAAGTTCCTCAAAGGATTGAATATAAACTCTGTCTCATGATCTTCAAAGCACTTCATGGTATGGCTCCTACTTACCTCTCCGAACTTTGCATTCCTCTTTCAATTAACGACAGACAATCATCACTTCGTTCTGCATCTTCATCCATGGTTGGAAAATTATTTGAAATTAACAGGGTGCATACCACTAATTTCGGCGATCGTGCGTTTGCTGTGGCAGGACCAAATGCATGGAATAAGCTCCCAAATACCCTCAGACAAACTGAAAATATATCTACCTTCAGAAAAATCCCAAAACACACCTTTTTCGCAAATCTTACCAAAGCCATAATGATACATCTTAATCAATTTTCAGCGCCCTTGAGGTGAGATATTCACGAAAACGGCGCTATATAAATCATCCAAATTTATTATTATATTATCTTCTTATAAATATTTGTACCAACAAAAATAAAATTGTCAAATGATAAATTCTGTAAATTTTCAATAGGTATACCAAATCGCAGTTTTTTTATTACTTTGTATTCTATTCGTTTAAAGGCATCTTATTTTTAAGAATTGTTTTTTTTTCATATCAAAATTGAATCAACAGTTTATTTATGAATTTATATCAGACGAGAATGCAAGATTGAAAAATAAATTGTGAGTAGGTACAATGGAAATAAATGCTCTACGATGATTCGGACATGTAGAGAGAATGATGAACGATGAACGTCTGACGAAGAATGTGTACAAGGCTGAAAAGAGTTGGCATGATCATATGTATATATGAGATTTTGAAAGATAGTGATATACGAAGACAGAATAATAGGAGAACATAATATGTGACGATGTGATGCATTATTTGTAAATGAGGCAAAACATGCTTGTCAAGACAGAAGAGTTTAGGGTTCGGTTCTCTCTGCCTACCCCAAATAGGTAACAGCGTGATGGTATGTATGTTTGTGTAAATTTATATAAACATATTATAATGATACATTTGACAACATTTTTTTTGTAAATTATTTTTTGGCGTTCCACCTGATATCGAGTGATATAGTAAGTACTTGACAACATTATCGGTCTTAAAGATAAAATTGACAAACGTAAAAGCTTCAGAACTGACTATGTATTTAATTTTAACCATTTAAATGAGCTTCATGGTATAATTTAACTGGATTTAATAATCATTTTTATTTTATTTATCACCTAAGTAATTTATCATTTATTTATGAAAAGGTTCATACCCAAACTGACGTATTTTATGTATTGATATTAACATTCTCACCTAAAGGTTCTCATTAAAGGCTTTACTTAATGTGGGATTCGTAATAAACATAAATCTTACATTAAGTGCCTTCAAATTGACACATTAAGTACACTGGGTATTATACTTAATACAAATAGGAAAATAATATTCTATATTTACTTATTCTTTTTTTTATTAAATTTTATGAAAACTTAACATTTCGCGATACTCGAGTCGGTAAAAAAATATTTCGTTCTGTCAATTCACCTGCTTTTATGCACTTCTTTGTAGGTACATAAATTGATTAGGTATAAAAATAAAATAAATAATCATTTCATTACTTTTACTCTCAATTTTTTTAATGTTAACAATAATTTATATAATGCCTTTTAATGATTCAGTATCATTTCAAACACACTATTGTGCTTTTTATTTTGTACATCATGCTTAAAATAAAAAAAAAATAACGCTACTTTGTACTCTGCGCAAGTGGCGAGTTCATTGCCGTATGACAATTTCTTCCAATTAACCAGTGTTTTCAGCCCACAGAAGTAATATTTGCGTGAGAAATGAATTTAAATAAATTTCTCCTCAGCTGGGAATTGAACCTAGGACGCCCGAACAGAAACCAAACGGCTTACCAATGTGCCACGGCGGCGGTCGGCTTTCAATCTGTATTGTTATTTTGTAATTAAATTATATCGGCGTTATTTTGTAATTAAAATAAAGATTGACCCCTATAGGCCACTGCATGACCTGCGCAAATATTATTTATGAACAATTTTTATTCTTCTTAATGGTTAGTATTTATGTAAACTACTTAGCTCGCTCAAAATAAATCTATTGACATTAATTTAATTGTATTTTATGGTAATTAATAACCTTTTTTATATTTTATTTTATGATTTCTTTTTACACCATTTTCTTTAACTTGTCTGTCTGTCTGTACTGGAATTTTGCTATCGATTTTTAACTAACTTCACCACCAGTTATAGACACTGCGTTTATTCATTTGATACAATTTTTTATATCAAATGAATCGACTAATTTGTTTAAAACACCTTGATATCTGCAACATTTTTATCGATCGCTACTTCAACGTGAAGAAAACTTGAAAAGGATGTCCCTTAATTTGTTTGATTTATTTGTTTGACATTGTCCAAGGTATGTAACTAGTATGATTCAGCAATGTTGTCCATCTACATATAATAGACCTTTGTTTTGTCGTAAAGAGAAAATCAAATCAATTTTGTTGACTTTCGTGGCTCAGTTAATTTAATTTCGGACCCCTGAGTCAAAGGTTTCGGGTTCAATTACCGGTGGTGACACAGATTGTAATTGTTTTTTTCATTCTGAGTCGGTGAGACGATTGACATTAGTCTTCCAAATGTGGCAACTTATTGTTTTGTAAATGTTATATATGACATATTAGGTACATGTTTGTTGCCCGAGAAGCAATATAAAATAAAATAAATATAATAGAAAATCTCACAAGTAGATACAAAACGACCTTATTTTTTTTTTTTATAAAGTTTGTCGACGGACATTTCTTGGTGGAACTGACCAGTGAGTATCGGAGAACTCTGACTAAGTTTTCAACATACCGATACCGGTCAACATCATTTCTTTAAAAAGAGAAGTCTTGTTACTGCTGAATGAATAATATGCACATTTTCGTTATTGGCGTATGTAGGTATGTTCCTGTATTACCGGGTAACCTGATCACGCTACGGTCGAGTTTGCTGTTGGTTAGTAATTAAAGTGACAATCTTGTAGCGTTGTTTATTTCCATATAATGTGTATTTATTTGTATTATCATTTCATTACTTTATCTTCATCATTTGAGATAAGACTGGATGGTGTGAACACCATCTCATGTCGACTATATGTATTTACCATTTCTTGGGAGTGATATCCGGGTATATAATCAAGGATTTGTGACGATAATTCTATGTGTATGTAACGCTCGGTCGATCATTATAAAATTAACACAAATAATTATTTTGAATTCATGCTGTGTTTTCTATTGTATTAACAATTTAAATACAAGCTTGTTTCGTTTTCTTAAGCAGGTAATGACAAATTATACAATATTATGTAATATGTAACAAGTTTAAGTAGTAGGTAAAAAAAAATTACATGTGTAGGTTATATAGCTTATGAACATATAACAAACATGCATGCTGCAATACAAATATTTTTTGGATATATATTTTTTCTATACAAGTTAATGAGAAGTGCGCATTTTTTATATTTTCTAAAAAAGTTTTATAAATGATGGATTTTTTATTTATTTAACATCCTCTTTTTTAATAATATTACATTATGAAAATTGTTGCATTACCTCATCAAAAAGATTAAAACCTTGTGCTTAATGAGGGAATCATTTGATATTAGATAATAGGTACAATAAATACATAATTATACAATGGTGAAAAAAAAATCTAAAAACAAACGGGCAATTTGAAACATATTTGGTCATATCAATAAATAGGTACATGATTACATACACCAGTATAGATAGTGAAAGTTTTTTCAGTCTTTTTCTGAACCTTTTAAAACCATTGATCTGTTTTATTTCATCTGGAGGGAATTGAAAATCTTTATTCCCAAATAATTTTTTTTAATTGTTTTGCATTTTTGTGTAGTATTACATTTATGAATTTTAAGATCGCTTAATTGATATCATTGTAATAGGTACCTACGCCAAACGCTATAAACACAAAAACATCTAGGCGGAGGGGTGCAAAGCTAGCTCGCCTCCTCGTGGTGCACCCTGGATAACGCAAAATGAACTAGCACCTTGGTCGCCAGATAATTAACTTCATCAATCTCCTGGCGTATATCACAACAAGTAAGCAAGAAACGATAAAAGGAAAATTGTCAAGAATCATCACACTAACCTAGAAAACTTAGATTTTATTTTTTAACTTTTGACGGGCACTACAGTGCGACATATTGTTGTGATATGCTAACTTTGTGACCATAAGATAAATAAATAAATAAATCTAGGCGGATCTCGTAATAGGTATGGACTTTCTACATGACATCCTTTGAATAATTATTTGATGTAAAAAATATAGACTTTCAAAATCATATCATCATTATTAGATTATCATCAAATATCTAGAGTATCTAGACGAATCTTGTAATAGGACTTTTGACATGACATCCGTTGAATAGGTATTTGATGTAAAAAATATAGGCTTTAAAAATCATATCATCATCATTGTTAGGATTGAAAACAGCATTATTTCGTAGGGCTACATTAGGCAAAATTTAAGCGCTCTTGGAATGATCCTGAATCATTAAACGACGATATATAAATTATTTATATTCTCATTATTATTATCATTATATTCCATTAATATTTATTAAATTTGTATACAAACAAGTATACAAGGATGGGTTTATAGCCAAAATGCTATCCATTTCTACCTACCCAATAATGTCAAGCCATTAATTATTTCGTACATTAATTTGTACATTATACATACCTACATGAATTACCTCTCGTTCTTTAGTGAATGATGTTTATTCTTTGTCTTGTTCCGTGTAAAAGTTGAAAATAATTAATCGATATTAAAATAAAATAATGTGAATTCCTGCTCGGGTTGATTGTTTGCGTTTTAAAATATACGAGGACATTAAAAACATTACATTTTCAGGTAGACGCTTTAAGAACTTGACCGTTTGCAATGATGCAGTTTACTCATAAAACAACGGAATGTGCAAAAAAAGTGCTACAAAATTCACGTGTCATTTACATAAGTCTGATTTGTTTTATTTTACTGTATGAAATTTTATGTTTTTAATGTATTTAAAGGTGCATACCTATTCATAAAGATACAATTACTTTTTACCAAAATTAGGTTTTGCCACATTGAAAGTAAATCGTAGCGCTAATTTAAGTGAAATGAATTGCAGGGATCGATTATTTTATTTTAGGTACCTACCTACTATGTCAAATATTAATTTAACACGTAGATAGCTAGCTACCTACCAAATAACAATAACAAGTTGCCACATTCTGGAGACGTATGATATTAATTGTCTCACTAATCCAGATTTAAAACAGTGCTAAAAAACTGTGTATATACCGAGAATAGAACCCGGAACATTCGACTCAGGATTTAGATGTATGACAGGGTAAGAAATGAATACATACACAAGGAAAGAATGTAAGATGAAAAATGATGCTAAGACTGGAATAATTTGAGTCCTGATATAACTTCGTCAAACTCGCTTTCCATTTTCAAGAAGACTAAATATCTGATCCCTCTCCTTTTCCTTCCTTCCCTTTGCTACGTAATATCAACAAAAGAGGGAATATTTATCCCTTAACACCTGATCTAGATTTCCTCTTCTTTTTTTTCCCAATCCTTTTTTTGCTATAATGTATATTTTCTTTGTTCTTTTTTAGCTTTTATTTTTTATTGATTTTTATAATTCTGTCACTCGATAATCTGGTTAGTTGGAAGAAATTGTCTAATGGCAATAATCCTGCCAGTATGCATTATATTTGTTTATATTATGTACAAAGTAAATAAATAATAAACAATAATAGATATGAAAATCTACCGGCTCAGTTTTTTATTATTATAATATTTTTATAACTATTCTTGCTATATAAAAAACCTCTAAATTTTACCTTTTTTTGCACGATAAAATGTTGTATATCACATATTAGGTGATATACCATATTTTTTCGTGTTTCATACATTAAAAGGTAATTTAGTGTGCATTTTGCGTACATCCGTATACCCAGGGTATACAAGGGCCTTAAAGAATGGAAAGTGGACAAATTTTAAACGACATTTTGTCAATCTTCGTGGCTTAGTTAGATCGGTATCTGACTGCAGGTCCCGGGTTCGATTCCCGGTGGAGACACATATTTAAATTGTGTTTTCACTCTGGATCTGTGAAACGATTAATATCGTGAGTCTCCACAATGTGCGAACTTTTTATTAGGTGCCCGAGAAATAAAAAAAATAAATAAATAAAAAAGATATGCACTATTAATACAAAAAGATATGCACTATTAATACAAAAAGATATGCACTATTAATACAAAAAGATATGCACTATTAATACAAAAAGATATGCACTATTAATACAAAAAGATATGCACTATTAATACAAAAAATAACTCTGGGAATCACATAGTATTTCCTTTTACAAAAGCCAACATCAACATAAAAAGATATGCACTATTAATACAAAAAGATATGCACTATTAATACAAAAAGATATGCACTATTAATACAAAAAGATATGCATTATTAATACAAAAAGATATGCACTATTAATACAAAAAGATATGCACTATTAATACAAAAAATAACTCTGGGAATCACATAGTATTTCCTTTTACAAAAGCCAACATCAACATAAAAAGATATGCACTATTAATACAAAAAATAACTCTGGGAATCACATAGTATTTCCTTTTACAAAAGCCAACATCAACATAAAAAGATATGCACTATTAATACAAAAAATAACTCTGGGAATCACATAGTATTTCCTTTTACAAAAGCCAACATCAACATAAAAAGATATGCACTATTAATACAAAAAATAACTCTGGGAATCACATAGTATTTCCTTTTACAAAAGCCAACATCAACATAAAAAGATATGCACCATTAATACAAAAAATAACTCTGGGAATCACATAGTATTCCCTTTTACAAAAGCCAACATCAACATAAAAAAGTCTATAATTGAAGAATACTCGTTATTTAGACGTTGCATGCGAAGAGTCAGAGAAAGATCAGGGGGGCAAGTCTGGTCCAACCGGCGAAATCAAAACCCTCACGATTACCCATATCATAGATATAATTAATATATGGAGTTCTATAATATACCTATTTAGATGTCATAGAACTCCATATGATAATTATATCCATGATATGGGCAATCACGAGGGTTTTTATTTCGCCGGTTGGACCAGACTTGCCCCCCCTGGAAAAGAAGCTGAAAATTATTCGAATTCAAGATTTAAATTACAGTTCGCTTCTTTCTGCTTATAACACAACATGGTGGTAACTACATAAAACATATCATGTTATTTATCAAAGATAAAATTGAATGAATGTCTATCTATAAAAAGAAATAATCATTATTTAGTATGTACATATGTATGTATGTATGTATGGAGTATTATATAATATCATAATGTAATGTTTCATTAGGTCGTGTTGTGTTGTAGGTATTAGATGTTTTGTGTTAGAATTAATGAGACCCATTTAATCATCTCTAAACAATAGTCCTAAGCAGACATCGAACATAACATCATCATGAGATAGACATAATATATACATATTATATTGATTGTATCATTTTGATAGTCCATCATTCGTCTATAGTTACACTATCGGAGATGGTGCACTTGTTTATACTTACTGTTTGACCTTCATATCTAGTGTTGAGCGAAATCAGTCAGGGTATTTCAGAAATGGCAAGACTGAGCATGAAGTAAGTCCGAAATTAAACATGAATAAACAAGAGTCGAATTTGAGGATTCATTTTCTTTGGGTCGGTTAGAAGAGATTTTCTTATGGCAACAAAATTGCTTTTTTTATTTATATACTTATTTTTACATAAATATAACAAAACCTTTAATGAATTTTAAGCAAACAACTTTCAAGAAAAATAAATTACAAATTATGGTAATAATTAAATTGTTACAGAACTAATATAGTCATTTTCATATATTGACATTATACACGGAGAAAAAAAATATTTGATCAAAAAATGATATGCCATATGTTGACCTTCGTACCTCAGTTGGTTAGGTATCTGTCTGATGATCCAAGGATCCCGCGATCGATTCCCGGTGGAGGCGCAGATTTTAATTGTGTTTTCAATCTGGATCTGTGAGACGATTTATATCGAAAGTCTACAGAATGTGGCAACTTGTTATTGGGTGCGTGTTAAATAAATATTTAGCATAGTACCTGTTGGTTTCCCGAGAAATAATATAAAATAAAATAAATACATCAATACCTACATGAAATTGCGTTTAGTTGTTTTTAGTTATTTTTAGTTCTACTTCTGATATTGCTATTTTCAAGTATCTATAATTTAAAAAGTAAATATATAGATGATTTAGACAATAATCCTTGGAGGATGTATTAATCTCCCACGGATTGAGAAGGCTTATTCTACCAGCATGTTAGAAGCTACAGTTAAACCCTCCAAGATGTTGTGAGTAATTAGTGTATCAGTGAAGTTTGTCTAAAGTACCGCATAGATCCATAAGTCTTAGTTGTTGGCTGAGGAGAATCGATGTATAGATAATCAATATTATGAAATGAGTGGGTGATGCAGCTTTATTACAAAGATGAAACAATGAAGATGTCTGTGGAATTTACCGGATCGTAATTGTGATGTTTATTGCAACTCGTGTGGGGTATTGGTCATCTAAATTCAGACTTAATACCCGGCTTACACTGGGAAAGTCAACGGGTGGCGCTTTTACTACTCGACCACTATTTGTATACAAGTTTTACAAATACATACCTAGTGGTCGAGATTTGGTCATATACCCGACCCGACTCAACTCCCAGATTAAATTACAAAACTTGTATATTTTAATATACATACATACATACATACATACCATCACGCCATGTCCCTCTCGGGGTAGGCAGAGAGAACCGAACGCCACATTTTTCTATCTTGACACACATTCATCGCCTCATCAACATTCATACATCGTCTTATACACGGTCGTCTGTTGTTCACGCTTCTTACATTTCCATCTTTCAGAATATCGTTTACATGGTCATGCCATCCTTTTCTTGGGCGCCCCAGACCTCTTATTCCATTCCTGTCAGCTTTGTATATTTTCTTCGTCAGGCGTTCTTCATTCATTCTTTCCAAATGGCCAAACCATCTCAATGTGTTGACTTTCATTCTGTTAATTATATCTTTCTTCATCTTACATTCTTTCCTTGTATCTTCATTTCGAACTCTGTCATACATCGTTCTGTTACAATACTGTATATTTTAAACAAGTATATATTATGTTAATGAATCTATAATATTCAGGACACTAATTAGCTCATTAAATCCTATTTTAAAATTTCTAAATTCGATAGATGGTGAGTGAAAGATTATTGATATAATGCTGATTCAATCATAAACATACGCGTTTTAAACAATCGTATAATAAGTATTTTTCTTCGACAATATTGATTAATTGGTTGTTAAACCTTACAATAAACATAATCAAATTTGCTCACACGTGAACTCCTAATTAACTTAAATCAAATGTGATTATGTAGGTATAACATGGAAATATCATATGTATGTATTTTATTTGCAATTAATCTATTGTAAAATCTTGATGAAAATAAATTATAATTTGATTGAGTGTAATATTAAATTGAATTCCGCTTAATTTTCTCACTCAGGTCTATGCTTTGACTCCATCAATTCCCTCGGTAATGGATGGAGTCAAAGCATATGCCTTGTGTAGGTCATGATAATATTGACACAAGTGCAGTGAGGCAGAGCAAGTGTAAACCTAAAATTTCAGTGCAGTATCTAAGGATTCGTGGATGTACTAACAGATATATACATAAATATGTTATTGGTGCATATCAAAAATTAAAGGACTGAAATTCTTTCTTCACGCTTCAATTCATTTTGATAGGTACATTGATACAAACACTAAGACTGAAATTATTTCACTGCGCGGCAATTTTTGTTTTGGTTTGTTGAGACAAACACGATGAAACTGAAAAATTCTCGCTTAGCGTCAATTTTTGTTTTGAATTATTGTGACAAATATAACTAGACAGAAATTTACCTTTTGCGCGGCAATTTTCGTTTTGAATTGTTGATATAATCACAACAAGACTGAAATTTGCTAATACAAATATCACTAAAATATTCATCTTTTTTAGTGAAATACTTAGATTATTTATGATATACTTATAATTATATGGTAAAATATCTATTTTTTTTTCGAAAATAGGTCGATGAGTATTTTTCTTTTCAAAAAAGGGGGTGATAGACCAAAGAAGGTTGAGAGTTTCTGAAATAAATAATGTACATATTTAGTCGCAGTATTAATTGTCTATGTTTAACAATGGTTTTCTTTTAATTATTATTAAAATTGTTCAAAATATGTGTCACTTAAAGAATATAAGTAAATACTATTATGGTGTAGAAAAGCAAGTTCGATAAAAGGTCCAGTGTATTCGACCGCTCACTGTATCAATGTGTTGTGTATCAGATATAACCGAGTGAAAATAAACCAATAAAAACCATTTTAGTACCTCATGTCAACTACGTAAGTCGCCAAAAATATTTATGGCGTCAGGGTATCATTTAAAATATAATAAAAATAATTGAATACATTTGTTTGTGGATAGTTAAAAGTTATTTCTTTTGGTATTAAAAAAACAGTGGCTGACTAAGAAGGAACTTACATATATTATTTCTTATTTAAATACATCATTGTCTTATATTTGTGCATTTACATAAATCTTATATGACATAAAATAAAATACAAACACAATGATACCTACAATTGATTTATATGTACCTAAGTGTGTAGTGACATCTATAGTTACTGTTTAAGACTATGATTTGCAATTAATTAAATTGAATAAAACACAACTTTGTGTTTTATTAGTTATATGATTTGCTTTTCAAACTATTTTACAATGCTGTTGATATCATTTAGCTTTTATCAATCAGTTGGTAGTGAATTGCTTTATTTGATATTTTGCAAATTAAAAATTGATAAAAATAGAAACAATATTATTTATGATTGCATTATCATCAAATAATAAAAAAAATAAATAGTGTTTGAGTATCGCTGGGCTTTGTCAGACAACTTCACTGTTCCTTTTCCTCCAAGATTGGACTGAATTAAGTCATTATCTTGCAGTATTTGCAGCGGGAGAGCATCTCGAATAATTTCATGGCCTCAACACAAATTTACATTTTCGTCTAATTTGTCTCGAAATTACTTTAAGTATTTACCTCCACATTATCCGCTTCGAACGTATGTACCACCGATTCGTTCCTAGGAATTTCTTTGGAGTTCAACCAATACCTATCTACATACGATAGGTATTGATTCAACACCACGTATGACGAGAAATGAATAGTACCATGATTATACATTTTTGGTTGCTGTATGCATTTACATCGTGTGACATTTTAATAATGCGTCAGTCAAATTGAAAATGTGTAACAGTTTAATTTGCGCATTCGTCTGCTTTCGAATCACGATATTTGGACTGAAAAATTCTTAGTATTGAGAGGACAATAAGTAAAGATACCCAATTATTTATCTATGTATCGCAAAAATCTATATTTATCACAATAAATCCATGAGAAAAGATGAAATTTCTTTTCAAAATTAACCATAGGTATACATACCTATACCTATGTATCTATCTACATACTTGAACCATTCTCGAATTAGATTTAACTTTTTGACCGTCAGTTTGATTCTCAAATTGTTTGAAAGAGTACAGTTGTTTGTTCATAAATCAGAGAAATCGTTTAATTGATGTTTTGAAATTTTAAGGACTCTAAGGAGTTTACAATTTTTATCATTTTCTTCTGTACGACACGTGCATTGAATGCATGCAGCGACGTCTTGCTGCAATCGCATGCAACAGTCGCATAAACGAAGATCTATTTATAATGTTATTGTACACTGTACACAGTTGAGATGGTCAATTTACTCCGATGATGGCAGTTCCAACCGCACAGCATTACGGGGGGGAGGGGGGGGGACCATGCCCACCAACGATTTTATCACTCTCCTACTTATGCCATCGACTTAGGATTTACCTGTTCTTCCTACACTACCACCCGTTCTACTTATGGGGACTAATACCGGTCCCATACAAAACTTTGAAAGAACATAAGAGTCTCCGACTTTTCTCATGTAAGAACACGTTGAAGACCAATTGGAGACTAAAGTTTCCAGTAGCAAGACTGACATTAATTTGTTATCGGAAAATGACGGTGTCGTAGAAACAAGCTGTCTATTCCATACATAGGTATACAACAGGAATCATTTTTCTTAATAATATTTTGTTAGATAATTAATTGGTTGTCATTTGTTAACATTTGACATAAAGTTTCCTGCAAACAAAACGTCATTTTGCCTGCAGATAACTGCGGGCCTTAGTCTCCGACTTGAAATATGTAATAGTGCCTTTTGAAATTTATGATTAATGTCGTAATAACACACAATTTGACACGGTCCATTTATATTCCAGACTTTTCTCCGCATTTCATAATGTTGTAACATTTTATTTCGGCATTTCCTTTTCTGACACATGTCACAATTTCAAAATACATTTTTTCTACAGTATGAAGTTTGTTTCCCGCCTTTGACATTATCTATGGAAAATGACTGGCGCCATAATGTAACGTTGCAATTCCAATATTGAATTTGTTATTTGAATTTTGTATTCTATGCGGACATATTGTTGATTCCATCGATTATATTTATCATGATTAGCAATTACAGTGTCAAAAATATGCTGAATAGTTTGAAATATTTCAGAAATAATTAATTTGATGCTGATAGTATTAAATATTACATATTATTGGATTGATGAAAATGCATATTACATAGGTAGGAACATTAACATAGTTTAACAGCCAAGTCTTTACCAGACTCTTTATGTGTAGACGGCCAAACCCTTTTATTATTTGACTATGGATTCAATAGACTTTAGGCCTCGCTCACATTGGATGCGTTTTCGTACGAATTTCGCTCGTGCGTAAACGTACGTAAATGCACGAACGATCCCGATACTTGATGTACTATGAGAGTGCTCACACTGGATGCGAGTTGGTCGTACGTGATCGTACGTAGTCGTACTGTGATCGTACGTATACGCACGAATTGTTACGACGTCTGAGTTCGCTCATGGGCATGCTCACATTGGATGCGTTTACGTACGAAATTCAGTCGTCCGAATACGTACGAAAACGTCGAAAACGCACGAATAATCCCGTTCCTTTGAGCACTATGAGAGTGCTCACACTGGGTGCGAGTTAGTCGTACGTTGACGTGCGTATAGTTCCGACATACGAATTCGATCCAAACTTGTTTGGATATTTTGCTACGTTCGTACTTTGATTACACATAAATGGATACAGAAAATTTTGTTGAATTTTATTGTTATTCTACTCTAGTAAATATACATAAACTGTTTCATTAAATTTTCAATTGTCTCGATTTTTTTAGTCTGTATTCTTTTGATTCAAGTATCAACTCGAATGAGAAAGACAATTTTTTACGATAAATTGTTGTGTGTATATTCGTCATGAAATATATTATTGACTTTACACCGACAAAGAGATTCACCTTCGCTATCCATAAAACAGAATGGAAAATGCCAATTCAGGTTCGTCGGCAATAAAACAGTTGTGAAGTAGCCATTGGAGAATACAAATATATCGATTGATGTGTTGTTGTTATTCCATTCCCGCCATTTTCTCCTTTGCGCTGTCAAAAAGTAACCTCTTGCTCCTTTATTTTTATGGCTATTGGCATTCACAGTTAGCGGTTGGACAAAATGATTAATATACGTATAAAGTACCTACTTACATTATTTGATTAACATTATTTTTTATAACATATGTACCGCTCTCAAACATTTTCAAAAAAGTTATCGTTACGCCTTAACATTCTAACATAAGATAATATAATTAATTTGGTTTTAGTATAAGAATATTATATTAAATTCACCGATTTACATAAATACGCCGAAAAGGTTATATTAAATCACGTATTTGCATCGAAAGGATACGTCTTAAAAAAATATCCTAAATGTTTTTTTTTTGTGGTTAGATATGTAAATACTACTCTTGAATATAAATAATAAATTATTCATAGCTTTTTGCCCTATAATTATTGCTTTCATAAGTATTAATATTAGGTATTCAATATTATACTTATTCCTTTTGATTTTATTTTATACAATTTTTATTCTGATTGTATGCAAAGTAAATATTATACGATAAAAGGAAGAAAAAATATGTCGGTGTGTGGAAAATTCAAACGGATATTTTTTTACTCAATTCATTGTTTTATATTAAGTACCTTCCATGTACAGTACATACCTTCTGCGATTTCTTGTCATCGAGTTGTTGCGAACTGGCAATATTCGCATTAATCGATGATTGTCATTGACACTCACTTTTAACTAAAACGAGTGGGTTGTGGCCAACACAAATGAAATCTGTTGGGAAATTTTAAGTAAAATTGCATTACTAGCAAGATGAATACGTATGAGATAGTGTATCAATGTTGATGAGGCGATATATATATATATATATATATATATATATATATATATATATATATATATATATATATATATATATATATATATATATATATATATATATATATATATATATATATATATATATATATATATATATATATATATATATATATATATATATATATATATATATATATATATATATATATATATATATATATATATATATATATATATATATATATATATATATATATATATATATATATATATATATATATATATATATATATATATATATATATATATATATATATATATATATATATATATATATATATAAGATGGGGATAACCCGCGTCAAATTCTGATTCCCGAGAGAATCAGTCGTCTGCCGACGTTTCGTCTGAATCACATCAGACATTTTCAATTGGCGCCTTGTTAATAAATTTCCGTCGCGAGGGATAGTGCGCGCACGTCCGTTCGCGTCGGAAGCTTACCACCAAGTACTTGGTGTAAGCTTCCGATATATATATATATATATATATATATATATATATATATATATATATATATATATATATATATATATATATATATATATATATATATATATATATATATATATATATATATATATATATATATATATATATATATATATATATATATATATATATATATATATATATATATATATATATATATATATATATATATATATGTATATATATATGCATATATATATATATATATATATATATATATATATATATATATATATATATATATATATATATATATATATATATATATATATATATATATATATATATATATATATATATATATATATATATATATATATATATATATATATATATATATATATATATATATATATATATATATATATATATATATATATATATATATATAGAAGAATGAAGAATGCGGTATTCGGTTATCACTGCCTACCCCTCCAGGAAGATAAAAGTGGAGAGTAAAAAATACACTTGGCTATAGAGACACATACAATATCAATATGTAGTTCATCATTATTTTTTTCCATACAGAAGCTATTTTATTTCTATTATATATACATTTTTCATACAACTAGTTGCATGTAACACATGAGATCCAACTGTCGATAGCGATAGTACGTATAGTTGAAGAATAAGTACCAAACTATATACCCCTAAATACAAATTATTTAATATTTTAAGGATAGTATAGAGGTCAGTCCTTTGATCCTACCCAGAATATGAAAACAACATGATGGTATGTATGTATGTTTGGAGATTAGTATCACTTCATAGATATTGTGTGTAGGCGACTGCCAGACAAATTGTATGAAGCAATGTCGTCACTTAATTCAATTTTTATAAAAATTGTTAAAAAAAAATTGAGATGTGCTAATAAATTACACTACAAGGGCTCCATCGAAGCTAAGCTGAAACTCGCCTCCAAAAAATTGAGCGTACTATGTATATAGAGCGCGCAGATATTTTACTAAGACCCAGATCTGTATACTCTACAAAGCGCAAATACGTCCAATTATTGAATATGGCAGTCACCTCTGGAGTGGCGCCCCCCAATACCTACTGAATACCCTCGACGCTGTCCAAAGGCGTGCTATACGTCTGATTGATGATCCATCACTGACTGATGGATTGCAATCACTAGAACACAGACGCAGAGTCGGTATTTTAAGTTTATTCTATAGATACTACCACGGGAATTGCTCAGAAGAACTTGCATCTTTGGTCCCTCCTCCACCCACTCGCAACAGAGTCACTCGCTTCACTCAATCGCAGCATCCATTCACAGTGGACCTTCAACATATACGAACAAGTCGCTTCTCGAACTCCTTTATTAATACAGCAGCCCGACTGTGGAACGATCTTCCGAATTCTGTGTTTCCATCTTCGTACAACCCGGGTCTTTTTAAAATCCGAATTAATAAACTCATTTCTAGATTGCAAACCCCTCCCAACGCTACGTAGTGCGCTTCTTCGGAAGAGTAAAATGGACCCAAATCCTAATAGCTGGCGTCCCCTACGTAGACATGTTAAAAAAAAAAAAAAATTATAGAAAATTAAATTATCTAGTTGGGGTGTTTCGGCTTTTTTCGATATTTTTAAAAAAATTGGAAATATAGGCAGTTAAACTCATAAATTTATTATAAAAAAAATATTTTTCTTAATAAAAAATCTTCGAGAAACCCTGGAATTTTTTTAAAAAACATTATTTGAGATTTTGTATTTGTATATTTTTATACCAATTTTCAGCGTTCTAGCTTTTATGGTTTCTGAGATATATGGAAAAATAATGCAAAAATTCAAAAGTTGATAACCCCTGACTGAAACAAAAATTCACATTACTGAGTATAAAAGTTTTGTAGGCCTATAACTGTTTATATATTCTGATGATTTGGGCTTTGTAAATTGAGTGGATCAAAAGTTATAAGGGGGGGGGGGACACACAGACACACACACCCACACACAGACACAGACACACACACACAAAACTCACATAAAATGTTCTACTCCGAATTCTGAGTAAATCCATGTATGGGAACATATATGCTGCGAGGCCTCTAGTTGGTGTTATTAGCATGCAAAAATCCACTACGCCATACAAAATTTTCCTTCGTACACGCATCTTGGCTTAATAATGTCGATTCATTCAGAGAATTGAATTCTCATGAACGAATCGACAGTTGGAATATGAAATTTATTTCACATTGATATGGCAAACAATAGATTTTTTTCTTTAAATTTTGACAATCCTTGAATGCATTTTTGATGAGTATATTTTTATTGTATCACAATTTAAACAGTATAAAAATACCTCGATTTTCAAAACCGTGAGAACATTTTGAAATCATAGAGAAGAAATTAATGGAAATCAGCTCTAAGTCTATGCACTTTACACATATGATGTTAATATGAAGTCAATCGGACTTATAGTTTGGGCTGTAGAGAGGACACAAAAAAAAAAAACAACGTAAATGATGAATTCATAGAGAAGAAATTAAAAGTTGTGTATGGAAAACTAATCAGCTCTAAGTCTATATACTTTACACATATTATGATGTTAATATGAAGTCGATCGGACTTATAGTTTGGGCTGTAGAGAGGACACAAAAAGGATAATTCCGTACGCCGAACGCCGTACATACAAACACATCACGACGAAACTCAGTGTGCACTCTCTACATGATACCCGTTGAGAAATTGATGTTAAAAAAATACGCTCAAAAATTGTGAAATCATGACTCTCCACTATTCCACTGTGTGGAGAGTAAAAATACCTACATAAGTACTTGTTTTTTACTTTAATATTTTTCAATGTAGATATTGCAACCAAAATTTTATACACGAAAAACTGAAAGAGACAAAGTCAAACATGAAGGAAAGATTTCATTGAACAGAACTTAATAAGAGAAGTTTCTGCAAGCCATTTTTTCATCTGTGGTTTGAATACCAATCTGTTATTCTCCGTGGATATGTTTTGTCTCCGTTGCTTGCATTTTATTTTCTTTCAGAACCGATGTGATGTCTCTCGGGACCAATGAGACGAAAGTAGATATTTGTGTTTGATCTCAAGCTTCGAGTTTTTCGTATCGAGTTAACGGATGCCGAAAACTTTTGGGTATTGAATGACCGAATAACTTTTGCAAGACTATCACTACTCAACTTTTCACCAAGTCGTCAAATAGCTTACAAATAATAATATTGTTTGAGTTAGTTCTGGATCTTCATAGGCAATAGATTAAATAGATGGGTCTGCCAATTTTATTGCTGTTATTTTGTTCGGTGATTCCATTATTTTCTTTTCAACTGTCTTATGTTTTTGTCACATTTATTTTTATTTGTTGTCATGATCTTGTGTTTTGATTTTCATAAATCTTTTACCAATTCTTTTGAACTGATGTTTTCGATATATTTACGCAATATTATTTTATCTGCTTATTTTTCTCATCTCTTTTTCGTATCATTTTAATATCATACATACCATCACAGTATATCCAACCAATTGGGGTAACCAGTGACATGTGTACGGGTGTGCATTTCCTTATAAAAGTAAGCACGGCACATGCGTGTATGCCCACACACTATTCTCGTCACACCTAATAAGGCAATATGCAGAATGGGTGGTAAACCTCATTGCTGAACATTGTGAGATGTTGAACTTATTTCCCTTAACATATAATGTAATTTCAAACCAGGATCCGCGAGATTTTGTATGGCCAGGTCTACATTTTTCATTGTTGTTTAACTTTGAAGTTTCTAGCTTCGCAGCATATATGTATGCATTTGGATTAACTCAGAATTCGGAATAGAACATTTTGGGCGTGTGTGTGTCGTCCCGTTATAACTTTTGATCCGCTTAATTCACAGAACCCAACATTTCAGAAAATTTAGAAAGTTATAGGCCTACAAAACTTTTGTACTCTGAATTTTATCAGTTAGGGGTTGTCCACATTTAATTTTTTTACATTTTACGATATATCTCAAAAACCATAAAAGAAAGAACATTGAATATTTGTATAAATATAGACAAATACTTTTAGTGTATTTCGAAATATATCTTTATCCAAAGACAAAAATATTAGGTACATATATGTATTATGTATGCTTAATTGGTGTAGATATATGTACATTGTTTTACTGAAAGTTCCTACACTTACATTACATATCTGGATCTGCAGTTGTATTTAATTTTAGTTCATGTACTGTCGATGTATCGTCTTTATCGGTTACCTAAACTATAATTTTTTGTCAGCTTTGGTACCATTTTTTTCTTAAATTGCTAGTAAGCAAACTTATGGAGAGCCAATTTTCTTAAACAAATCGACAGTTGGACAACCAGTGCCTTTAGGGTATAATTTTAGTCACTGAGGATAATAATCTGCTGCCAATTGACATTTATCTCCTGTATTATTTATTTAACTTTTTGTACATTATATAAACAAATGTAATGCGCACTACGGGCTTATTGCCATTAGGCAATTTTTTTCATCCAACCAGATTACAGAGTGACAGAATTATATATGTACATCAACAAATATGAAAGCTAAAAAAGAACAAATAAAATATACAAAACACCAACAAACAAGATAATCGGATTTTTAGACTGGTTGAAGACCACTGAGGCCTGTTTGTGCATAGTTTGTTGCCTCTTGCTATGTAGATCTTTTCTCCTTTTGGGATCTTCAAAGCATCATTCATCACTCTAGTTTTGGAAGTCCATATCTTTCCATGTGGTCTTCCCGATGACTTCTTTTTTGTCTCCCCTATCAGAGCAATATCTTAAAAATTATACATCTATCTGATCGTATTGTTCCTTATTCAATTAAATCATTTTTATTTAAAATTTATAAAGAAAACCGATGTTCAGAGTTTGTGTCTCTTAAATAAACGTGCTGATCACCTGTCCACTGAGTATAAAAATTGTTTTGTATTTAAGTGACCGCCAAACCGGCAGACTAGAGGTGAATTTGTTTCCACAACTTGTGCTACCACCCTAACATAACCTGACCTGACCTGACCCATCCCTACTCCTTTCCACCAGGGACGGATTCAACATTGGTTCAAATAGTGGAGATGTTCAAGATGAAAATAAATATATGTGGAGAAAAAAAAGTGTACGGCTTCAGAAAGGCAGTTAATTATTTTTTTATTCCATTCGTGTACAAGTTATTTTTAAATTAGCCTGCGTAGCCTGAATAAACAGACTTTATTATACAGAAACCAATGAAATCCTCTTTGGTCACCTTTTACCAGGAAGATCGACGAAGAAATGGAGGGACAGTTGAACCTCATCATCTTAGGAGACATTGCTTCTCTCTCAAAAGACATCAAAAGGATAAAGAAGAAGACAAACAAGTGTACAGAGGTGGATTTATTGCCATTAGGAAAATTCTCCCAAGCATTCCATACAACTGATGCAATCGTTTTTGTTTATAATTAAAACAATATTTATTATTTATATTATCAGACAATCAACATGTACCTACTAAACCAAACATTACTCTAACACGCACCGGAGACACATAATATAAATCGCAGACTAAGAACACAATCAAAAACTGTTTTCTCACCAGAAACATTCGCTGAGTAGTCGGACATTTAACCAACTGAGCCACGAAGGCCGACAAATTTCCGATGTTAAAGGAAAGAGGAACATTTTATAAAATAATTATGCAAGGCGCCGAAAACTGCACGTTCGGCCCAGCACTTCCAACTTCGTTATAGTCTTCACTGCACTATCAGCTTATTGTACCCCACGGCCTCGTTATATCGGACCTTACTGACTACTGGCTACTGACCCTCATACTACTTTACACACGTCTTCTGAGTGATCTGTTTCTCAACATTTTATATCGTCCTTATAAACATATTATTATTTATCTATCCGCGTCTATGTACGAGAATTTCCTACAGAATGAAATTACCTTTAATATTCATGCATCATCTTATACATGTCCGTCTTTTATTCGACTTTCTTATATTTTTAGCACCCACGAATGCACTCACGTAAGCACGCACGCAGCACAGACATACATCTTACTGAATTTGTGTTTTGCGACTCCAAAGTTGGAAAAATCATGAAAAATATAGACCCTGCATACAAATCTCGCGTATCTTGGTTTGATACTCTGTTGATATGTTAAGAGAAATAAATTCTCTTGAAGAAATCGACAGTCGAATGACTGTTTTTTTTCTTTAGAATCTCTTTACGTAGGTAGCGAAATTCGTTGGAATAAGGAGTTCTAACGTCCTATTTATTTAAGCTCAATTAATAGAGTCAAGTAAAGATGAATAGAATCTAAAGCAGCCCATTCACGATCGTGCCATTCGGCGTCGTTCCATATGGACCGGCTCCATTTGGAGCATTGTAAAATTTTCATCACACTCACGGGCGCGCTATCAAAATTAGTATACGCAAGCGGTCGGTGCTTTTTTTTTTTATTTTTCAAGTAAAAATGAGTTATAATTCTGATGATGAGTTTTATACAACTGCTATTTAGCGGTTTGTTTATATATAGATAGAAAAAACAAAGAGAAAATTTTGTATTTTCGCAATGTACCGCTGGTTTTCACACTCACGAGCATGCCGTGCCGACAGGATGCGCCGCGCCGTTTTAGCGGTACTACAGAGTTTCGATCGTTTGGAATTCCATTTTGGTATGTCAGGCCAATTGGACTGCGCGGGATTTGACATTCACAAGCGCATTTTGGAGTGATGGCAAGCCATTTGGAAGGATGGCACGATCGTGAATGGGGGCCTTAAGAGGAAGTAAACATTGGTAAAATTGACCGTTTGTTCCTTTTAACGATCGATGAAATCGCTTAAACTAAATTTGATTTTATTTTTCACCGACTTTCAAAAACGGAGAGGTTTCTTTTTACTGCGTTGACCGAATTTGATGATTCTTTTTTCATTAGCAAGGGAATATCTTCCGATTAGTCCCATTATAAGGTGGTCAAGATCTGATCATGGAATCCATGATAATTTGGGGGATATATTTAATTTCTTTATTTTTATGATGAAAGGATTATATTAGAGAAGGTGCGTGTTCAAAGGGATTCTATTTTATTAAAAACATAATATAGTTACCTCCAAGTATGATATTGCTTATGTCAGTTAATTAAATAATTGATAATATATAATTTTATCGTGATGAAGGGTCTCAATCAAAGAACTACTTACATAATCAACACTGGTTTATTCGTAACAATTGAAAATACGGTATAAAAAATTACTCGATAAATTTGTTATGTCGTGGGTCGGAACTAATGGATAAAAATTAAACGCGACTCTAATCTATTCAACGATCAACACACGAATAATCTGTAGGTACATTGGCTTGAATCAACAGCAGTGCGCTGTGATTCGTCGATTTTCGTAAATCTTCGGAAGCATTCGAGAATCCCGGGCCGTACATATTGCAGTCCGCCAGGCGCTGCCACAATAAAATTATCAAAATCTTCAATTTTAACTTCAGCGATAGTAATTATTTACCATATAAACTTGATTTTATTAATTTCTTTCATAATAAGAAGGGAGTGCATAAGAGGTGATTGCACATATAAGTTTCATTGAGTTCGGATGATAGAATGCGTCTGCTATCACGCCATGTCCCTTATGAGGTAGGCAGAGAATATCGAACGCCAAATTCTTTTTCTATTTTGATACACATTAATTTTATAGACGGCTTTTTAGATTATAATATGTTATTTTGTTATTTACTGACAAAATTATTTGAAAATAGCTTATTCAAATTACGTTTTCACTCCCTAAATACAAATTTCTCATAATATGCACAATTATCTTAAAATGTGTAAAGGGGCGTTTCAGTTTTGACCGAATGTAGCCATTAAACTGACATATTTCGAGATATTATCTTATTTTTACTGTTTTCCACACTGATATGCAAAATATGTGATTTATCATCGTACGTTATTTATTACTCTATTGTATGTGAATATAGAAATATGTTAAAACAATGGCCAATAATATATAGCTTAGGGCTAACCTCAAATTTAATACCTGTTTCACAATGTTACACCTATAGATGGCAGTGTATAATGTAATCAGACATATTATTGTTGCAAAATCATAAACTGGATTTAAAATGAATTATGATTAGGTAAATTTATCTGGTTAATCAAAACAAAGATATAATAATTATACTTTTATAAGGAGTTGTGGAGGATCAAAGGGGAGGCCTATGTCCAAGAATGGATGAAAACTGACTGAAGAAGAAGAAGAAGAAGGACATATTCAACAATTAATCTGTAATTCCTGATTATTTTATGATTAAACATTTTTTTCTTTTATTTATAGCAAAGTTGTATGAGTCAGTCCATTAATATTCACCAATGCGTACAATTAATAATGCGTAATTTTTTTTATTTAACTCAATTTTCGTTCATTTTTTTTTTATTTAGGTACCTTATTTCCTTGTTTTTATTCTGATTTACCTAAGGATTCCATTTCATTTTTTTTGTTTTGTTTTATTTTTGTTTTGATTAATTTACTTTCATCGCTTTGTTTTTTAATTGCTTAATTTTAAATTGGATTTATATTTATTTACACTATTGTTACAGTTTTTGATTTATTTTACTTTCATTGTTTTTGGTATATTTTATTTTCACGGTAAAATTGTATAATTTATTTTAGTTATCATTACATTGTTCAAGAGACCTTGCACTGGCAAACTGTTTATACAGTTAAGTGTAAAAATAATATATTCTAATGTAAATTTGTTCAAATTAAATAAATAAAAATAAGGTGAGTCTAATTTCTTTGGATTTGATGACATTATTTTATATTTGATGCTATTATAAAATTGACGATTTTTAGTACCTACTTAACTCTAACTCTCTGTGTATCTACAGCATTATATCTGTCTTTATGTATTTTCAATTACGATTTGAATATTTTGTATGTATTTTTTACATAATATTTTAAGTAGGTTTTATTATTTTTGCTGTTGAAACTTTTCGAACATTAAACAAAATTGACGACTCCTTTTCGAAATTGACGAGTCCTGATTTAGGTAGCCACTCTTTCGTCGAAATAAGCTGTTTTTAGAGAAATGTATCCAGCGACATTCAATATTTATTAATCCCGAGGGATTTCGGGAGGCAAACACTAAGCCGTGTGGTAATTTGTCGAGTTTTGTTGGTCGAGGAGACACCAGACGTTTGCCACAGGTAGAGGCGACACAAAAATAAATTTATTGCTCGTTTTATATGAAAAGAAAGATCGAGAAAAAGAATGAAATGTTTACATAGCTGAGAAGACAGTTGAAGGATTGATAGTGAGGTAGATAGATGCTTTAAACAAAGTTAAGACGCCACTCTTGGAATGAGAAAATTCGCAATTTTTCTCAGCGTGTTTTCATGCAAATTCTAGAATGTAATATTTCAGCGAGTTGTGTTGAAATGTTATTTTCGCTAAGAAAACAATGTCACATCTTTGTGACATGGCTTGTTTAATTACTTCTTCTTGCCAGATATATATTTTTATATTTGTAACTTAAGAAATAATATACTTAAGAAATAATGTACACTTTACAAAAAAGATACTTAAGAACTAGATGCGGAACGTAAAATGCTTCACTAGGTTAAAAACCTGTTCTGAAGCACCTTATAACTACATATATGGTTTAGGTTCGCATGTGTGTCATTGCATGTTATGTAAAGTAAATTATTTATCAGTGTCTTGTCTGTTTTTTACCCATTTTTTAACCCCCATTTAAAGCTATTTATATTTTTAGTTTTCTTCAATTCAATTGGAAGTAAATTGAATTTTTTTACTCCAAGGAAATGAAAAATTCTTTGTCCATAAGTCAACTTGGTCCTCGTTTTCATTTCTATGTTTTTCTTTCTCGGACAATTTTTACGTATGTATAGTTATAAAGACAAATAATATCTAGATATTTAGTACAATATTTATGAACAACTAATCTAAAGGATATGTTTTACAAGTATTTATAATAAGTAGGTAGATATCAAATTTCACACTCATTTTTTTGTTTAATTTTCCTTTGGGTATTGAACCATTGATGGAATTTTCTATACACCGGTTTTAATTACAATATTTGACATAGCTTTGATAGTCTGACGCTTAGCCTCATTTTTGTATGTTGCGTAAAATGGATGCGTTGTCAAACAGCAAATAATAGTAAACATCACCGGTTGTTTCACTAGGACATCTTACATCGACATAGACAGTGCTCACGAAACGAGTAGTTTTTTTTTTAATAATTTTACTGTTCACTTGCAATTGTATTCTTTATGAGATTGTTAATAGATTTATCTTAACAGCCCTTTTTACAATAACTTGTAGTTATTAATATAGAAAACTATTTGGATACTCAACATAATTAAATATAGTAACACTTTTACTTGGATCGCAGAAAGTTTCATCCAAGTTATTTTAATAGTCGTTTGGTTTAGATTAAACTTATCTTCTACCATTATATTTTAATGTTAACCCCATTTTCTGAGATACCTTTCTATCCACAATCTAAATAACATAAGTGTTTATGTATTTAATTGCCATGTCATCCATGTCATAAAGCATTCCAAGTTTACACCGAGGGAACGTTCCTCCCCCTCCACGAATGTTATGTAGGTAATATTATTCCAAGATGGTGATTAAACTTACTATCCACAATCTAAATAACACAAGTGTTTATGTATTTAATTGCCATGTCATCCATGTCATAAAGCATTCCAAGTTTACACCGAGGGAACGTTCCTCCCCCTCCACGAATGTTATGTAGGTAATACTATTCCAAGATGGTGATTAAACTTACTATCCACAATCTAAATAACACAAGTGTTTATGTATTTAATTGCCATGTCATCCATGTCATAAAGCATTCCAAGTTTACACCGAGGGAACGTTCCTCCCCCTCCACGAATGTTATGTAGGTAATACTATTCCAAGATGGTGATTAAACTTACTATCCACAATCTAAATAACACAAGTGTTTATGTATTTAATTGCCATGTCATCCATGTCATAAAGCATTCCAAGTTTACACCGAGGGAACGTTCCTCCCCCTCCACGAATGTTATGTAGGTAATACTATTCCAAGATGGTGATTAAACTTACTATCCACAATCTAAATAACACAAGTGTTTATGTATTTAATTGCCATGTCATCCATGTCATAAAGCATTCCAAGTTTACACCGAGGGAACGTTCCTCCCCCTCCACGAATGTTATGTATGCAATACTATTCCAAGATGGTGAATTAATTCACTTTGATAAGTCAAAACTTTAACATACACACTCAGACGCACGCACTTATATCAAGTGTAAATTATCTATCTTTTTTTCTACACAAAAAGATAAATATCAAAAGTATGCTAACTTCTCCACTCCTAGTTGGATTAACCCTCGCTCATGCAGCTCTCACAAAAGTGCAAAATCAACTAGTGTCAATATTATGTATGATCTGTCTTCAGATCTTCAAAGCATCAAACAGTAGCAATTATATATTGAACCAATAACAGGACAATTTATACGTTTTTTTTATAAACGTTCAGATCATAAAAAAATATTTTCAAAAGTACGTGGAACAGGAAGGGGATTTATTAGATGAAAGAGAAAGGTTGAAAGAATTACAAAGTTATTCTGAACACCCCATGCAAGTGGCGAGTTTAATTTGGTGATTCTTTATTTAGTGTTTCCACCAGAGAAAAATTCAGATTTAGAGTTCAATTTTTATAATATAATATATTGTATTCTACCTCACTAGGATAAACATGTATGGAGGTTAAATAAAACCACATTAGTGAAAGACATAAACGACATATTATAAAATGAATATAGGTACAAAACTGCACAAGTTTTTAACTTTTTTGGGACAGTACCTATTGAAAAAAAAAATTGTATTAATTTAAATATTTGTACTATGTGTATGTTCATATTATGTTACTCAATAAAAAAAAAAAAACAATTTGTTACATAAGTCGCTAGTTGGGTTCTTGTAACATTATTTAAAAACACAAATGATAAATACAATAACAAAAAAATATAGGTATAGGGTGACCAGTGACCATGACAATTTAAAATTAGTTCATCTGAAAAAGGTTAATGATCAGAAAATATTTTTGCAATCCTCAGTCAATAGTACGAGATTCGCACGAGATGATTTTCGTTTTTAATAAATTTTTACTCTGTTGTGAATCGAACTCAGGATATGGACACTATCATACACATACCTACATAATTTGATATATATGTAGGTACCTATCTTTGTTATTTACTATGTCGATACCTAAAATGTAACCCATCTACTTTGTATATTTTTTTAGAAATAAATTAATTTGTCTTATAACAATCAAAAGATTAATATGGAATTGCCTAAGTCCGGATATTCCGTCGTCTAATTCACTTTGTATTTTCAAGAAAAAACTAAAAAAGGAATATTTATCTCTAAATACTTGATCCCGATTTCCTCTTCTTGTACTTTCCTTATCCTTTTTTTTTGCTATGAAGTATTTTCTTTTTTTTTGTTTTTATTGTTATCTAAATGTAATATATATTTTTTGCTTTCATTCTTTTGTAGATATAAATTCACATTTTTTTCATACTTTGCAATCTTTGTAATCTGGTTTTTTGGAAGAAATTGCCTAAGCCCGCCAGTGCGCAATTTATTTTTCATGTTATGTACAAAAAGATAAATAAAACATTCAAAACCAGATAGTAGGTACATCTCCATACATTCAATAAACGGCTCCTTAAAATAGAACGCTAAATGAGCGACAAAAAATGCATAGCATAAAAACTAGCTCATGGAGCCCTCTACATTTGAATAGTCAATATTTTTTCATAGCAGATGTGACGTTATACTAAATTTATTTCACCGTTGACAGATACGATAGTTATTATATTCCTATGTTCATGATGTAATTTATGTTTTTCTCGTATTTTGCGTTTAACTATTTCAATACACCAACTATATTTATTCAGTCGAAATAGATGACAATAGACAAGTGTTACCCACTTTCGAAACACACTTTTGTGTTAAAGGTATCGTTTTGGCTATGCGAACTCCGCAAGCAGTGGATACATGCAACAACACACGTAACATCAATGACATTTATTATATAGACACGTTATATGAGAACAAAACGGTCTACAAAAATAGTACATTTTAACGAATTCTTACAATATCACCAAGAAAAAGCACACACGACATAATACATAATAATAGTGAGAAAGAGATCATACAATAATATACTGCACATACAGCAGATTTATTTTATCTATTATCCCAGTGCAATCACATTATAATTATCTCTCACACCAAGTAATGACTGTGAAAGAGCGACGAACTTGCTTAAGTTACAGCTGTGTGAAAAAGCTATTACTCAAAATAAAAATAATTATTTAAAAATATTGAATATTGAATTAAGTGGTTGAAGAAATCTGTATTTATCTATTTATTTATTTATTTATTTTATAAATCCATAATTGAATACAAGTAACATGCTGCACACTTTATCTGCTCGTTAATTTACAGTGTTAGTGTAACTTTTACATGTTTTCATCATACAATATGGTATTTTGACTGTGACAATACCTTCATCCGAACATTCTTATTTAATCTTGCGCGCAACTTATGTAAGTGCAGTAAGAATTATTTGAGGTAGGTATGCGCCTTAGGTACTTTTTGCTTACCGAATTTCAACACTTTGCTTACATATGATTGCGTAGCACTATAAGGTTATAAGTTATAACACTATAGAGCTATATTTTTATGCGTGAAAATAGCTTTCGATATTTCTTTTTATGTCTGACCATCCACGAGGCATGAAGCAAATATAATAGAAATAAAGTAGATCCCAACTTTTTGAAAATAGGTATATGGAACGCCAGATCCATAAATAATAAAATTGACGACATTAAAGAATTGTTCAGCACCAATGACCTTAGTGTCCTGGCTATTTGTGAGACATGGCATGAAAATAGTCAATCGTCGTCAATTACAGCTCTTAAAAATCGTAATTTTACCGTAGTTGAAAAATCACGCGAAATAGTTTCCTCAGTAGATTCAGTTAATTTTATCAACCATGGGGGAGTAGCAATTATATCTAACGATCAATTTAGAATACAAAATATTTCAATTAAAAAAACATATCAAACTTTTGAATACGTGGGGTGTCAAATTTCAGCAAATGGGGCATCTATAATTATAATAACAATTTACCGGCCGGGATCTAAGTCTGCAACTAATTCATTTTTACACGACTTTTCTTCTTTTCTAGAACAGCTTATCATTTACTCATGTCCTGTTTTCTTAGTTGGAGATCTAAACGTACATTTTGAAAAATATACAGACAGTATCACTATTAAATTAAACAGAATTATAAATGATTTTGGCTATGTACAATGGGCAGATTCACCAACCCACGATGCAGGTGGTATTTTGGATGTAGCTATGTCACATAAAGATTTGAAACCCGAGTTATGTCAAGTGATAGATATTGGCCTATCTGATCACAGACTTGTTGTCATCAAAGTAAAATTTTCCCTTTCGCCTCCAGTCTATAAAGCTGTGTCAAGTAGAGACTGGAAAAAGTTTACTTCGGAAGATTTTACCCTTGCACTTAAAAAATCATCTTTGTGTGACACTGATCTTATCTCAAGTGCCTTCCTGGATAACATAATAACTTTGTATAGCCATACATTATCCTATTTAATTGACGATTTTGCTCCCACTAAAACTAAAATAGTCCGAAAGCGACCCAACGATAGTAGATGGTTTGACTCTGAATGTCGCGAGAGTAAAAAGGAAATGAGAAAACTCGAAAAACGGTATAAAAAACTCAAAACACTTTTGAGCCGACAAGAATGGCTCGCCTCGCAAAAAAGATACAGAGATATAACCAAAAACAAAAAGGCCTCCTACTGGGTACATAAAATTGAATCTGATAAAGACGACCCAAAAAAGCTGTGGCAAAACCTGGATATGGTGAGAGAAAAAGATATTTCAGCATTAAAAACATCTCTAAATGCACAAAATCTTGCTAACTTTTTCTACAAAAAAGTAGAAAATATTCGCAATTCTCTAAGCACTTCAAATAAAACATCTATTGAAAGTGGACTGCAAAGAACATATGCAAAAATGGAAATGCTCCAAGCAGTAACCGAGGAAGAAGTATCAAAAATGATAATGGCCTGTCAAAATAAGCAATGCACACTAGATCCTATTCCAACATGGCTCTTGAAAAGCTGCGTAAATGAATTGGCTCCTGTTATAACCAGAATAATTAATCTTTCGATGATCGAAACAATGAGAGTTCCAAAAATTCTAAAAACTTCTATCATAACACCCATTTTAAAGAAGTCAAATCTGGATCCGGAAGATGCTGGAAACTACAGGCCAATTTCCAATTTACCAGTGCTTTCAAAATTACTTGAAAGAGCAGTTGTAAATCAAATGACGCAGTATTTAAAAGAACACGATCTGTTTCCGAAAAAACAATCAGCGTACATACAAAATCACTCTACTGAAACTGTACTAATGAGAATACTGTCCGATCTCATTGCAGGAATTGAATCTGGGAATATTGCTCTAGTGTCAATTCTTGACATGAGTGCTGTTTTTGATACTGTTGATCACGAAATTCTCCTTCGACTCTTGGAACGCGAATACGGAATTTGTGGAAATTTTCTAAAATGGATGACCTTATATATTTCAGGAAGATGCCAGTCTGTGAGGATAAATAATAATACATCTTTACCGGAAATTGTTAAGTTTGGAGTGCCTCAGGGATCGGTGCTCGGACCAATTTTATTTATTTTATACATAAAACAACTTGATAATATAATTCAAAATCAAGGATTTGAATCTTTCGCTTACGCTGACGACCGCTTGTTATTCAAATTTTGTAGTCCCATGAACAAAAACCGTCTGGAAGTGGATACTGCTGAGTGCATCGAAAAAGTCGCTACGTGGATGTCTCATAACAAGCTAAAATTAAACCCAACAAAAACAGAGTTTATGTGGGTAGCTTCACCACGGCGACAGCACCTCATTGAAAGTACTCCTATTAACATCAACGGAGAAAAACTCTTGCCGTCTGCAAGTGTCAAGTTTTTGGGTGTACACTTAGACAATAAGTTGTCTCTTGACCTGCAAATCTCTAAAACATTCAGTTCATGCTTTTTCCAACTAAGACAACTGAAAAACATTCGTCGAAGCCTGCCCAAAAATGAGACAAAAACACTTATAATAAATGCTTTCGTTGTGTCTCGGCTAGATTACTGTAATAGCATCTATGATGGATTGCCAAAGTATCAGCTCGATAGATTACAGATGGTGTTTAATGCAGCGGCAAGGCTCATTTATGGAGCGGAAAAACGATGTCACATAACTCCACTACTTAACGAATTGCATTGGTTGAAGTGTCCAGAGCGAGTTGACTACAAAATCTGCTTAACGGTGTTTAATGCTTTAAATAACCTAGCACCACAATACATACAAGAGCTGTGTCAGAGAAAAGATCTCTCTGGGAGGCATCTCACACTTAGGTCTTCTGGATCACAGAATAATAATAGAGCCAATAAAGCGGCTTACTATGATCGATGCTTTGGTGTGAGTGGTCCTATAAAGTGGAATAAATTGCCTCTAGATGTCCACAGTGCAAATAGTAAGAGTACTTTCTCTAAAGGACTGAAAACAGTTTTGTTTCGTAGAGCAATATAATATCTATCTAAATAACAGCGCCCTTGGAATGATCTTGAATCATTTATTTATTTATTTATTTATTTAGGGACAAATACAGTCTTAAAATACTAAAATGGAATAATACACTATAAAATAAAAACAAACAGACCAATTACATATGTCCACAGATATTAAATATAAAACATTTCAAACATCATAAATTTAAATATAACTAAGATGTATGTTTGCCTGTGACGGGAAAGGAAAAGGATGGGAAAAGGATTATGACAGTTAAATTGTTATATTTTTGTTACAAACAACAACTCAAAATGTAAATAAAAGTATACAAAAGATAATATTAGAAAAAACAAAAATAACTAACAAAAAAAAAAAAAAAATTCAACATACGAGTTCATGCTATGCACTTATAGAGAGAATTTTTGTATGCGTTATTACTAGCGGTGAATATATCAGAATGTGTGATACAAACGGCACTATACAAATTATTATCATTATTATAATATCTCACTACCTTATAATTCTATGATCTCATCTCATACACAACATCGGCTATAGATCTTCAAAATTCATATTTTCCCTTTTTTGTAAATGCCCTTGTTTCCATTACACTCAATGATTTTCTTCATTAATCTTTATTATATTGGTCACGACGTGAGATATTATTGTTGCCCGTTGTATTTTCGATTACCCGACTCTTACAGGACACGAGAAAACAACAATAGAAAATAGTGGAAGCATTATTCTAAGCCGGTGCCTCAAATAGCTTAGCAATGACTTTAACCACCCATTCTAGAGTACCTTTTTAAGAGACGAGACTGCTGTGTGGGTAGGTATACATGCATGTGTTGTGCTTCCTTTTATAAGGTAATGCACACCCGGACACTTGTCAGTGGTTACCCCACATTGTGGAATATACCGTGATGAGTATAAAAAAAGAATTAATAGGCCACTGACTTCGTTATTCCAATCTATCATATTAATACATGGTAAACTACCTTTGAGATCTAATAATGTTTTATATGTATTTTTTTGAATCTCGAATACAAACGACTTATATTACCTACCGGGAATTGCTATTTATTTTAGCATGAAAAAGAGGCCCCTAAAGCCCACTGGTTTCATGCATGTATATGACGTTGTGACGATAAATTAACTATGATTTGAAGAGCATCCATATACATACATAAGTATACAATGCACATAGTGTAAATGCTTAAATTATTATTCAATAATCCACACCCCCACATACGAACGCACATACACAGATTTCTTGCGTTCAGAATTCTAGCACACAAAGTTAAATAAGAGAAAAGAATAAAAAGGATGAGATAAGAAAAGATCTGCAGGAACAAAAATAAGACAAAACATTTAAACAAAAAAACATTGGAATGACACCTTATACGTGTTATTAAAATTGGCACGTTCTTAAGGCATTCTTGAACACAGACCATATGTATGTCGACATTTTCATATTGATAGTGTAGTTTCGTGTAAAGTCTGAGTGTAAATTAACAAATGGTCAGATTTTTAAATGATCCTACTAAAACATTCACACTATTCAATATGGTAGAAATAAGTTCTTCTTTGTTCATATATGTATGTGCGCATAAAGTTATATTCAAAAAATATTATCTTGTATTCAAACCAGACTGTACCTTTAAACGATTCGCGATGCAGATTACCATCACAAAACAAAATAGTTGGTGGACCTCGGTCGCATCAGGACTATAGTCAGTCCAAAATAATACATTGTCGAAGTTTATTGTGCCAAAAGCCAGCCGGTCTGAATCGGGCAATTATGGTTCACCGCAAACTGACCGGACCGAGTGGGGTTCAGTTCGGCAAAAGTTTAGGCCAATTTCACGGAATATTTAAGCGTTTAAGTCTTTTGGGTCATTACGTCCTTGGCATTGACAAACGTGGCGGTGTCTTTGTCCATAGTCCATCTAAATAGACGGTGCCAAGTGAATAAGAAGTTATTTCACGATGCATTTGTCTCAATTATTATGCATTTATGCCGGGTGTTCCGTGACTCTGAAACAAAATTAGATCGTTACTTTTTATTCAATATGTTGCGTTGCGGGTCATTTGTTCTCATGTCTGCTTTTGGCACTGTTTATTGTAAGTTCATCGTCAGGTAAACACATTCGATCTTTCTTACTATTTGCAACTTGATTATTTTTTTTTGTATTACCGAAACCGGCTGTGCGTCTTATTATTGAAAATCTTCGAGGTTATTCCTATCCCTCTATTCCCTCTCCCTTCCTGTTCTATAGAGGTTTGTACGCCAAATTCTTAATGAATACTTAAGTATTTTATTTTCTTGTTTTATATATTTTATATTGTAAGTTGTCACATTCAGGAGACTTCCAGAAAGTGACAACTTGTTCCAGACAGTTCTCACAGTTCCAGACTGAAAACACAATTAAAAACTGTATCTCCACCGGGAATCGAACCCGGGACCCTTCGATCAGCAGTCAGATACCCAACCAACTGAGCCACGAAGGCCGACGATCTTTTAGCTATTGCTTCATTTTTCTTGTTAATAAACACAGCTTTGCTTCTTCAATAATATTGTTCCACGATTTCAATAGTTCTTTTCCAGTCCCATCTAATCCAAAAGTCAATCCTTTTTCTGCAAGTTTTTTGTTGAATTGTCCCTCACTGGTCTCCCATACAAGAAACATGTCCTTTATATTCAGTTCATCGTTAAACTATGGATTTTATTATCGTTCCGTTAAAATCACATAATATTGTCATTATCTGTCTCAAGAATTTAAAAAAATTTCAACATAAATATGTTGAGTTTGAATAATTTCTCATTACTTGCTACCTTAACTTAGCCATAATGAATTTATTTCGATAACTATTTTATGATGTGACGCCTATGCTCAAACCATAGGTGCCATCTCTATGAAACTGAGAGCAATACGTTTTATAAACACAGTAACACATAACTAATCTACCGACGCCTCTAAATAATTTTGAATAGGTGCAATGCTGTATAAATTCTAAATATTCATATTTTTGTTGAAACATTATGTTTTGTAATATAGGTATAGTCCGATTTTTGTTTATAAACATTCATCTTTAATATAATATACATAGATTATATTTTACTAGTTGTAATGAGTATTTATTCTTTTTTTGTTATAGGTAAGTGACAACCATATTGTGACAACAGAATAAAAAACAAAATCCACCTGTATTACCAGTTGCTATAGATTTGGTGAGTCAAGATATATTTTATTTATCCGATGACAAGTCAGGAATATAAATACTTCAAACATTGTAACGTTATCTGTGAAAAATGTTGGAGACGCACCTATATGTTTATATTTTTATTGCAAGGAATAATGTGAATGACGCAATTTCAGTGTTTATCCATAACGCATATATAAAATGTATGAAATCAGAATTTTATCCTTGACGTAAAGATACCTCCAAAGCAGTACCTTAGAAAATCCTTGATGTATTCAATATATGAAAGCAGAGACAATATATGATACTCTATTTGGCTTTTGCTACCAAGACTGCAAGGTTCTATAATAATACTTTTCAAAAACTGTGTGGGAGAAAAAAACTCTCTAAGAAACATGTACCTATCCTTTAAGTCGTCTGGATCCCAGAATAACAACTAAAAAGAGTTGGACATAGTCATCAACTGTGATAATGCTAAGTGTGAGTGGTTCTATGAAACAGATAATATTTCGTATGATATCCTTGGTGCTGAAAACAAAATTTCCTTTTTTTAATAACTTTGATTCGTAGAACAACAGAACATTGAAGGGCTTTCCTTCGGCTGATACCTCGTGGACCTAAAAACTTTCCTTCCAAGATTAGCCGTAGTATCCCGTATTTCGGTATTCTTATTATGTGATCCAAATATGAATTATTAAGTTCTCAAAAATCTAGCAAGTAGAGTTTTATATTATTTAGGAGAATTTAAAATAAGAAACTTAGTATTTTTCTCAGAACACTGTCTTATCTTGTTGACAAAACAAAATAATTATATTCAATTCAAACAATACCTAATATTATTTAATTTACGATAGATTTCAGTATTTTATTGAAGAAAATAAATTTGATCTCGTTCTATGCCCTTTAAATAACATCATATTTATGAATTCGCATTTAATAATGTCTTTGTATTATCCAACCAACACTACATAAGTATCTATTTGTGTTAGACAGATGTAACTTGGTATTCATTCAGTTTACGTAAATTCAAAGAAGGTATGTTGTATGTTGTATATACAATTACCTACATATATACAATTCTCAGGCCAACAACAGTTTCACGTACAAACTTCTCCTGAAACAAATAATAATTATGTGTAATGATATTTGAAGCTTTTTGTTACTCTTGTCAACAAACATCATATCGAAACTTCAAAAGCTTTGTAGATTATTTGAACGTTGGCTTTATTTGATTATAATTTTGTTTTTAGCGTTCATATATTTATGAACTCTGGATCTAATTTTAAACATATAAGATCTCAACATATATACCTATTACTTCGGAGGTGGACTTGGCGTGTACAAAGGATGCCAAACACTCGACTACCCAATAAAATCCTGGTTGGACATCCAGGAGATAAGAGGAAGGTTGGATGATCAAGATTGAGATGAGAGGCTGACATGGCTGACAGGGATGCGGCACTGCTCCTGCAAGTCTCAAACTGTAGGGCGGCAGCTGAAGAAAGATATAGATAGAAGCAATTAGTTGATGAAGGCCATGGCGCGATTTGAGCTGAAGTGCCGTCGAAGAAAAGGGATATTTTTTAATACTCGATAATAACTAGGTTTTGAGCGTATGGTTTTTTTATATAAACACGTACACGGATTCTTTTTTTTATTGCTAAAGCAACTAGGATAATATACCTACTGCATGGTACATAATTATTTTTGTTTATAATATATAAATTATTTCATCTTGTTGCGTTCGAATTTTTTGTTATCGACTTCTACTTTTCATTTCACTGGCAAATCAACTACCTACTAATGAGTTAAGTAACTTTCCAAGGACCGTTTTTACGTAAGATTTTCAACGGAAGTAATGTAAAGATGGCAAACTATGGCTTTCATCTGCTGATTTTGGTTAGTATATGCACATGAATATAACAGAGTTACTTGCGATAATATTATATATCAAAAGACGAAGAAGTTTGTTTCGTATACATTCTATTTTGGGTTGAACTGTGGCTTTTGTAATTATCATAATATTATAATGTAAGTACGATTTGTCTATGTTATGGTGTTTAGTATCATAAATTGGTTTTATCAAGACGTGAATCCACATCCTATTTTGTGTGACACAATTATCTCCCATTGTTTCCATTTGTGTTTCTGTTTTCGTTATTATTGTATCCTTGTGTTCCCAGTTACCAACAACACATTGTTACGATTAATCTCAAATGGTTTTGTTCTGTTTTAATAAGTTGTGTGAAACCCAATAAAATTTTTCGTATTACATCCTCATAATGTTGACTTCATCCTACAAATAAGTAAAATTATCAATTCCAAAAAAAACTATATAGTCATTTGAAATGTAAATTAAAATACCTACTGAATCTAATAAGCTACTAAAGTTACCAAAGTATTCCGGTCACTTTTTATTAGGTATTTCAGAGATTCTGTATTTTCTTTTTCTTCTTTTTTTGCTGATTAAATATCACTAGTAATCTTGTTTCATTTAACGTCTCAAAAACCCAAGCCTGTCTAATTTCTGCGAAGAGAAACCCCAATGAATTACAGGGGTTCCATCGAAGCTAAGGTGAAACTCGCCTCCCAAAAATTGAGCGTACTATATAGAGCGCGTAGATATTTTACTAAGTCCCAAATGTGTATACTCTACAAAGCGCAAATACGTCCAATTATTGAATATGGTAGTCACCTCTGGAGTGGCGCCCCCCAAAACCTACTGAATACCCTCGACGCTGTCCAAAGGCATGCTATAGGTACGTCTGATTGATGATCCATCACTGACTGATGGATTGCAATCACTAGAACACAGACGTAAAGTCGGTATTTTAAGTTTATTTTATAGACACTACCACGGGAATTGCTCAGAAGAACTTGCATCTTTGGTCCCTCCTCCACCCACTCGCAACAGAGTCACTCGCTTTACTCAATCGCAGCACCCATTCACAGTGGACCTTCAACATATACGAACAAGTCGCTTCTCGAACTCCTTTATTAATACAGCAGCCCGTCTGTGGAACGATCTTCCGAATTCTGTGTTTCTACCTTCGTACAACCCGGGTCTTTTTAAAATCCGAATCAATAAACTCTTTTCTAGACTGCAAACCCCTCCCAACGCTACGTAGTGCGCTTCTTCGGAAGAGCAAAATGGACCCAAATCCTAATAGCTGGTGTCCCCTACGTAGACACGTTAAAAAAAAACTTGGTTTATTTGTAAGGTTTGCTGCCTCTTTTGATGTGGACTCCCAGCTACCTTCTATAGGAAAGTATATTTTTCACGTATTTATTTATATTTTTTTGCATATTTCTAAACTAAAAAAAAATAATTTCTTACTGATTATAAAGTCGAAGTATTTTTCTATAGTTTTCTAACTATAAATACTCATTAGTGGTGTAAACGAAGTATTTGTTATTTTAATTTTATTAGTTAAAATGTGCCACAAAAGTAAAGCTACGACGTATAAAGATAGTATTTTTCTATTTATTCAATGAGTATTATTCAGTTTTTGGACAATTAAAATTCAGTATATAATGGGAATCTTATTTATTTGCAATCGTATATTTTATTGCTAAAAAAGTAAGTTGCTTTTGAGTATTTCTTGCTATTCCAACTTCGCTATTGAAAAGTTCTTCACATAATGTTAGTATTTTTACTGCGCGTGTTTGAATTGTATGTAACATGAAAACATACGAAAGTATTTTCTTTGAAAGTAGGGTATATAAATTTCTTCACCTCCCCGAATAGTAGGTTTTCGCGGGATATTGATAAGGAAGGATTTGAATGGTAAATCTGTTATAATTTATTGCTCCAAAGGAGGCCCGCATCCTGAGCCTTGGGGAACCCCTCGTTCATTTAGATAATGCACTCTTGTTCGACGGGAAAAGGAGCTGGGATTTGCATCCCCTGACACTATCATTCCGTGTTAAATATTATGTGGGGTAGCTCTCGAAGGCTTTCTGACTTCTGAAGATACCGTTTTTTACCTTTTTGGGAAAAATTTCACATTTGTATCCAGTTTTTTGGGATAATCGATGTTTCGATTTATTTATTGAGTATGGTTTTTGCGAGTCTACAAAGTTTTGAAAGTTAGTGTTTATTTATTGTTTGAATTTGAAATTTCATACACATTTTATTGTTTCATGGCATGAATCTCTTAGAAATTAACCTTGCTTATTTATTTTTCAGCTTTTTGTACAATTGGCAAAATCTTCTAACCAATCATTTTTATAAGAAAAAAATAACGTTTGCATCCTAAGGCAAATAAACAATAATTCTTCTCACTAACTAAAAAAAATGTGCATTTTGCGAATCTATAATATTTGATTCAAATATATTATTTAAAATAGGTACATTTTGATTCAGTTACACTCATGCACATCTTCTACTTCTTCTTCTTCTCAGCCTAATCCCCTCCACTCTCAGACGAAGACCTTCTACATCTCCTTCCATGCTACTCTATGTTGTGCTCTAAGCAGCCAATTTTCACCAACATGACAGCTGATGTCATCCCTCCATCTCATTGGCGGTCTTTCTATCTCACTATATTAATAATATTATTATAACTAGTTGCATCTTCATTACATGATCATACCATTATTTCTTTGATCTATGCGTCTCACTCGTATTTCGAACGTTAGTAAAATATTACATAAGGATGAATATTTCAGAATGATTTTTTAGATACCTATATTATTATTTTTAAATATGCATTTTAATAATATCCTAGTCTTCATTAAAATGTATCCAAACGAATTAATTAAACATTTGGGATGGTGTTAACTGAAAATACAATCTTATTTTGTCTGTGTATTCGTATGTTGTAGTGTTTTACTACCTACAGTTAAATAATATGTAACTCGTGTTCCACATTTTACTGTAGATACCTACATATAATGAAGATATCTCATTATACTAGTTGCATGTAACACATGAGATCCAACTGTCGATGGCGATAGTATGCATAATCAAAGAATACGTACCAAACTATAAACAACACAAATTAATAAATATTTGAAGACATTTTATTTTCTATATAAAACTTGTAGGTATGTTTGTCAGGATAGGATAGTATGGAGGTCAGTCTGTTTTTCCTACACAGAATATGAAAACAGTATGATGGTATATATGTATGTTTGGAGATTTAAGTATCAAACTATTAAGTCTTCTTTCATATTGTGTATAGGCAACTACCATACAAATTGTATGAAGTGATGTCGTCACTAAATTCAATTTTTATAAAAATTGTTAAAAAAATTGAGATGTGCAATGTTTATATTTTTTATATAAAATTAAATTATCTAGTTGGGGTGTTTCGGCTTTTTTTGATATTTAAAAAAAAATGGAAATATAGGCAGTTAAACTCATAAATTTATCATAAATAATAAAAAATTTTAGAGAAACCCTGGAATTAAAAAAAAAAACATATTTGAGATTTTGTATTTGTCTATCTTTATACCAATTTTCAGCGTTCTAGCTTTTATGGTTTCTGAGATATATGGAAAAATAAAGTAAAAATTCAAAAGTTGATAACCCCTGACTGAAACAAAAATTCACAATTCTGAGTATAAAAGTTTTGTAGGCCTATAACTGTTTATATATTCAAAAAATTTGGGCTCTGTAAATTGAGCGGATCAAAAGTTATAAGGGGGGGGGACACACAGACACACACACACACACAGACACAGACACACACACACACACACACACACACACACACACACACACACACACAAAACTCACATAAAATGTTCTACTCCGAATTCTGAGTAAATCCATGTATGGGAACATATATGCTGCGAGGCCTCTAGTTGGTGTTATTAGCGTGCAAAAAGTCCACTACACCATACAAAATGTTCCTTCGTACACGCATCTTGGCTTAATAATGTAGATTCATTAATAGAATTGAATTCTCATGAACGAATCGACAGTTGAATTATTGTGACTACATTCATGTTAATGGTACCTACTATTCACTATTTATTGTACTTAGCAGTTTGTGGAACAGAAACGGGCCCTAGTACTTTTTATCTATGTAATTGCATACATTATTGTATTGTGTTAATACCTACTGTTTACTCCACTTATAAAAGCTATCACTCTTAAAACAAATAATTTTGCGTTTTCTATACTAACATTACATATATTATGCAAAACATTCGAGTTGTAAAACTGTAGCTTGCTGTAGAGCAATTTTAACGATTATTGATTCATTATTGTTTATTACGTTTCAACAATTGATCAATTTTAACGATTATTGATTCATTATTGTTTATTACGTTTCAACAATTGATCAAATTATTTTGCGTTAACAAGGTACTAGTGAGTAATTTTTTTTTTATTTGTGATTAGCGATAACATTTTACCACATTGTCCGATTATAAGATACAATTTACTTGGTTTCTGGATTTTATGTTTGTACACAAGCGGGTTTTCTATAAAATAAAGAACTATGTATGTTTATTAACTGTATGATTAACTATATTTTTCCGTAAAGCCTCTGCGAGGTGAATTGATTTTAAAACATAAAAATAAAACGTTTTTTTGCAATCTGTAAATCTGCATGTCCTTATTCCTTTTATATTTTTGTTCTTATTTATTTATTTATTTAAGGGACAAATACAGTCTTGTGAAATATTAAAAAACATATATACTACGAAGTAAACAAAAAAACGACCAATTGAACTTTGTTTCAATTTCTTTTTTCCTTTATTCTGCGAGCGTTTTATTTGTTTTATTGATCGATTATAAATCGGCAAAACGATTATATTATCCGACATATAATCAACATTTAAATAAAATATCGGCCGACAATTTATAATTAGCAAAACTAATAAGCAAGCCGACATAATCTTCTAACTGATTATATCAGTCGACAAATGATCGGCTTATTGATTATAATGACCCACAAATCGATTAATTTGAAAAACAAGATGACATCGGCTAACGAATAATCGGCAAATTGACTATATAGAGCAACAAATAATTGGGGATATAGATCATGTTGGCCGAAAAACAATCGGCAAACCAATTATATCAGTCAGCAAGAATCGGTAAAATGATTCTATCAGTAACAAATAATCAGCAAACCTATAATACCAGTCACAAATAATCGGAGAAATGTTTCTATTAGTCACAAATATTCGGCAAATTGAATCTATCAGAAACAAACAATCAGCAAACCAATAATATCAGTCACAAATAATCGGTAAACTGGGTACATCAGTGTCAGTTTAGTTACATCCCTACTAAAAATTCAGATGCATTCACTACATCACTCTCAGTTGATTTGTGGTGAAGTAAAATCCAGATATCTTCCCTGTCTTCTGTGTTAGTTGCCATTTACATACCTATAAGGTAGATTATGAAGGTATGTTTCATATATTATTATATAACAATTTTATATATTAAATTCAACATAGAAACTTTAAGTTAACCTGTTTATTTTGCACATCGAGATATGCGAATTGCTGTAGCGTACAAATCTTACTGACATCTCCACGAGAAGAAATCTACATACATACCTACATACTTATTCCAGGTTCGCATTGGATAAAGTATGTAAAACAAAAACAAAATGTTTTGTTTAATTTATAAGGTAGATGACTTATTCAAATATGTTCTTATTTATTATATTCACCAATAACTCGAACATTTCATTTCGCATTGTATTAAGGAATATTGGCATTTTTAACGATATTTATTTATTAATAAAGCAGACTGGCATTTTGGTACATTGAATTACAACATGGCTAGTTTACTAGTAGGCTAGTCATTGTTTACTAGGTTACCCTTGGCTAGCCATTGTTTACTATTCTACACTAGGCTAGTCATTGTTTACTAGGTTACAACTGGCTATCCATTGTTTACTATTCTACACTAGGCTAGTCATTGTTTACTAGGATGTACTAAGCTAGTTAATGTTTCACCACCTGACACAATTATGCGATTATTGATTTCGTTTATTAATACAACTTATTCATGACACGAAATATTTTAATCATTACGAAAATTCGATGTAAATGTCATATTAAATCATGTAAATGTCTAGGTATGATCTTTTATTGTTTAAACTGTGCAACTCTTACCAAAAATACAGTTACATATTTTATCAAATTAAAAAAAATAAACATACCTAGTAAACGTAGATAGGAACTTCGCATAATCAAAATATTTTACTGGGGAATTTAAAATTTTCTAAAAAAGGAATGTTTTTCAGTGAACAATAGGATCCCGATATCTCTTCCTTGTTCTTTTTTTAGTAAATATTTTTATCTTCGTGTAACGTATTTTCTTTGTTTTTGCTATTAATATTTTGACTGTTGAACATATAATATAATATGTTGTCCTTTTTTGTTATCGCCAAACATTTAGAAAAATCACGTAGGTACGCCAAAGACAAGTTTGGGTTTATGCTTGGTTGGTTTGATCAAGAAGTTTGGCGTTAACTCTACTTTGTAATGTTTGGTTGCAAGAAATTACCTAATGACAATAAGCCGCTACCCTCCAGTGTGCAATATATTTGTTTATACATATTATGCGCAAGAAGAAATCAATTAAGAGTGTTGCACTGTCAGTTTAAATTATATCTATTTTTCTCGCTTGCTGATATATTCGTAAGTAAATATCAACCCTTTAAACCTCTGTCTCTAGAGGCATATCAAAGTACTTCCTATAAGATACCTCTGAGGCTACCAGTCCAGTCCACATCTGTATCGGATATGTAAATCTCCGTCGTCGCGAAAATAATTTGGTTTTATCGCCGATGAAATTGCCTGTGATGCGTCTTGGATCGCCATATCACTCCTATCTTCAAGTAACAACCTACCTACCTACCTATATATCTGCCTGTGCCTTTCTAACCGCCACCACTAACAGGCAGGAATAGGTGTTAACCTCAGGACAGAATGATAATATTTACATACGTACAGATTTATATGTAAAATATAATTTTAGCTCAAATAGCATTTATCTGAGTATTCAAACTGAAACAGTCCATTTTTGCACTTTCGTTGAAATCCTTGTATCAACGTCGCAAGTTGAGAGAACACTCCGTAAGCAGGGGCGATCCTAGGACCTTTGGGCTAAGCAATCTTGGCCAAATAGTGAAATCAAAACCCTTTTGAGTACCCATATTATGGATATTATTATCATCTGGAGTTCTATAATATCTTAATATATATTAAAGAACCATATGAAAATGATATACAAATATGGGTAATAGTGAGGGTTTTGATATCACCGTTTGACGGGACTTGCCCTCCAGAACAATAAATTTTATCCAGAACTTATGCGGTGACCGAGCGCAAAGAAAACTAAAGAACTGAATTGATTTTTAGTTTTATAGAATTTGATAGTAACTCTGTACAATTCCAAAGATTTATTTCTTAAGAATAAAAATATGCGATTCTAGCAAAAAAAGTTTCGTAATTAGGAACAACCCATTTAGTTTTATAAACCGATCCATTAAAATAACGTTTATAAGAGCTCATAAGTAAGATTTAAATTATATGTTAACTGGTCTTTAATTAGTATTTTTTTTCATGAAATAATAGTTTTTCTAACCTGTGATATGATATTTATTCCTGTAGACTTACTTTCTATCAGATCTATCTACATATAATTAAAATTAAAAAAGTCCGAAAGAGAATAAATAATTAAAATACTTGTAATTATAATTATACTCACGATAACGAGAAATAACCACATAACCATGCCACAAACGAAATTTTAATCTACATTAATTATCGAATATTTTTATTATTGCATATGCGCAAACATTGGATTTTTTTTCCCTGTCGGGAGTCAAAGATATTTTTTAACAGATTTTTAATTATCTCAATAGAATAGAATTACATTAATTATCATGAATATAGTGAAATATGCGAAATACAACACGAAAACAGTTAGTTAAGTAATAGTACGAGAAATATAATGGAAAAATGAAACTTAGATAAGGTAGTTTTACTGTAACCTATACAACAATAAAATTTTAATCTACATTAATTATCATGAATATAGTGAAATATGCGAAATACAACACGAAAACAGTTAGTTAAGTAATAGTACGAGAAATATAAGGGAAAAATGAAACTTAGATAAGGTAGTTTTACTGTAACCTATACAACAATAAAATTTTAATCTACATTAATTATCATGAATATAGTGAAATATGCGAAATACAACACGAAAACAGTTAGTTAAGTAATAGTACGAGAAATATAATGGAAAAATGAAACTTAGATAAGGTAGTTTTACTGTAACCTATACAACAATAAAATTTTAATCTACATTAATTATCATGAATATAGTGAAATATGCGAAATACAACACGAAAACAGTTAGTTAAGTAATAGTACGAGAAATATAAGGGAAAAATGAAACTTAGATAAGGTAGTTTTACTGTAACCTATACAACAATAAAATTTTAATCTACATTAATTATCATGAATATAGTGAAATATGCGAAATACAACACGAAAACAGTTAGTTAAGTAATAGTACGAGAAATATAAGGGAAAAATGAAACTTAGATAAGGTAGTTTTACTGTAACCTATACAACAATAAAATTTTAATCTACATTAATTATCATGAATATAGTGAAATATGCGAAATACAACACGAAAACAGTTAGTTAAGTAATAGTACGAGAAATATAAGGGAAAAATGAAACTTAGATAAGGTAGTTTTACTGTAACCTATACAACAATAAAATTTTAATCTACATTAATTATCATGAATATAGTGAAATATGCGAAATACAACACGAAAACAGTTAGTTAAGTAATAGTACGAGAAATATAAGGGAAAAATGAAACTTAGATAAGGTAGTTTTACTGTAACCTATACAACAATAAAATTTTAATCTACATTAATTATCATGAATATAGTGAAATATGCGAAATACAACACGAAAACAGTTAGTTAAGTAATAGTACGAGAAATATAATGGAAAAATGAAACTTAGATAAGGTAGTTTTACTGTAACCTATACAACAATAAAATTTTAATCTACATTAATTATCATGAATATAGTGAAATATGCGAAATACAACACGAAAACAGTTAGTTAAGTAATAGTACGAGAAATATAAGGGAAAAATGAAACTTAGATAAGGTAGTTTTACTGTAACCTATACAACAATAAAATTTTTCCATAAACGCGCTTATTTTTCGATGTCAACTTACAAAATATCCATTTGCGCAGGTTTTCGATGTCAACTTACAAAATATCCATTTGCGCAGGTTTTCGATGTCAACTTACAAAATATCCATTTGCGCAGGTTTTCGATGTCAACTTACAAAATATCCATTTGCGCAGGTTTTCGATGTCAACTTACAAAATATCCATTTGCGCAGGTTTTCGATGTCAACTTACAAAATATCCATTTGCGCAGGTTTTCGATGTCAACTTACAAAATATCCATTTGCGCAGGTTTTCAGACACTTTATATATATTTTACTCTTAAATGGAGGATAAACCAATACAAATACAAATACCATCGTCGAAGGAATGATTGATCGGGGTAACTGTAGAGGTCGCCCCAGAAACAACTATATACATACATAGGTAGACCAGATAATCGGTGACGTGCGCTGTAGCAGCTACAAAGAGAAGGTCGAGTGTTTGGCGCAGACCAATCCTAGTATTGTGACCAAGAAGGAGAATTAACGGTACGAAAGTCAAACTAATGATAAATACATTCAGAAAAGATGGTTTTATCGGAACCTATACTAATAATTCAAAAAAAAAATATGAACGCGAATATATATATTTATCAAACCGAAGCCAGCTTCATATTCTAAACTAAAATAGACACGCTTTTTGAAGCCGAACCCATGAAATATAGAGCGAAATTAAATTCCCGTAATGAAATGCTATTTGTTTGAAAGAGAAAGGAACCCAATAAGTACCTATATATTAAGCCAGGTAGCGACGTTATGCTTCAAATGGTATAAAATAATAATACAGGCGTGCGGTAATATGTAGGTACCTACACAACTGCTATAACTAACGTCTTATAATATTTGAACAGGCGCGCGCAATATTTCTGTTACTTATAATTTTTACCTGTTTTTTTATGTATTTCTTTACTATATATGTAGAGTAATTCCCGGCTTTTTGGGTACTACATTAGATTTGCTACTGACCGTAGTTAGGTACATCGTGGAATCTTCTCCCTCGTACCTAATATAAACAAAAATACAAGTTTTGTAAGTTATAAAAAGCAGGTTTGCAAATTTTATTATTATGTTTATTTCATATGCATGAAATAAACATATACCTACCTAGAAATATTTTCACTGTATAAAAATGATTACATGAAAATTCTTCGAAACACAATTGTTCGAATGCGCAATTGTACGAATAACAATTTTTCGAAAATCAGTTATCAGAATGACAATTGTCCGAAAGCAAATTATTCGAACTAACATTTGTTGGAAAACCAATTAACCGAATTTAATATATTTTTGTGTCATTATGTTGCCTCCTTTGACATATTATTTGTTGCCAGTAAAATATATTCGATGAAGACTATTATTACTTGTTGAATTATTGTTGGGTACGTATGTTTGCACATTTTTAATAACTGATGTTTGACAGCGCGGGATAGCCTAGTTCGTACACCAGTTTATATGTATCTAGTATTCACACCAACTTAGTTATTTTATTTTAATATTATAGTTACTTTTTTAAATATATAATGCAACTGACTCACGCCAGTCGCAATTATAACTACAAACAAACCTAACCAACCTATTTTTACCAAAGTTTTGTAGGTTTATGTTTAAAAAATAGGTGTACATCCTAGGATATCTGACAGCGCGGTGCGTCGCCACATTGTTTATTCCATAGATTTTTATTAAACATAATATACTATGTAGATGTAGTACCTACTCCGTGAAAAAATTAATCATTTGTTTTCGATTCATACAAAATTTGCTAACTACGACATCTAGTATATTATAATAAAAATCTATGGTTTATTCCTCTCACAATACTACCAACATGACGTCATAAAAATTCGAACAATTGTAAATTCTGATAATTGTGTGTTCGGTAAATTGTTTTTCGAAAAAATGTGATTCGAATAATTGCCATTCGTAAAATTGATTTTCGTAAAATTGAGCATTCGAATAATTGTTTTTCGAATAACCATAAAAATAATGTCAATGAATATAAGTACCAAAAATCATTTTATGTGATTAATAATATTGTATTGTTATTTAATTAATAATAATAATAAACACTTCTTTGTATTTTATATTTTTTATTGAAGATTATCAACTAGTATCATGGTGAAATTGTAGCGGAATCTATAAAGTAATATCGGTTCTAGTTAAAATACATATCGATCGTTTTCAAATATTGAAAATATGTTTCACTCAAAATGAGTACCTATGTGCGATTTCATATTATATTGCAGGAAATGTGATCAATACATCTGAAGTTAATAAATTTACAAAAAATTACACATTATGCCCAGCTGAATTATTGTGTCGATTATTTTGAAGTTTTATTTGTAAATTGATATTGTATCAACTTTAGCGCAGTTTATATTTTGGAAAAAATTTGACCATGGAATTGATTACGATTTACGATTAGTTTCATATTTAAGAAATCATTTAGATTGAAATTCAATTATGAATAATTTATAAAAATGATTAATAACAATTTCGTATTAAGATCATAATATAATTAGCCCTACATTTCTTCACAAGTTATTCGATTCTCAAAATTATTATTATGGTGGTTACTGAGTAGCTCAATCTATGTTTTCTTACACATGCTTGAATTAAAAATGGACCAACTTCAATGAGGTAGGTAGGTTCATCCTAGTTTTTGTTTTGAATAACTTTTGCAAGTAGGTATTGTGTTTATATGATTCTCTGTGGGTTAAAAATTGATATAAAGATTTTTCATATGACGATCGCTTTCTCTTTCACCAGAAGCATTTTATTTACACGAAAGGTTTACCTCGCTTTTTAAATTAAAGGTGGCGCTCCCCGTTTTTGAAATATATTCGAAGCATTACTCGAACCAATTCATTTGAATATTTTCACCTTCGCAGGTTTTTTATTTTCACAAAAAAGAAAACCGTTCGGCGCCAAATTCACATAAATCGGTTAACGTTTGTTTGATTTACAATATTAGCGTTAAAATTTTCACCACGTTTTTCTTGGTTAAACCTAAATTTATGTTGAATGAAAAATGTTGTTTTATGATCTTGTGTGTAATAAAATTTTATAAATGAGGTTCCCTTCGTAATTTTATAACAAACAAATTGACTTGTTCTTTACATAGGTAGGTATTATATTAGAACCTATTATTATTGTTTTGTAATTTTTACACATTCGATTTCGATTTTTCATCATAATAATCAGCCATCGAATTCGTTTGACTTGTGCGAGCATCCTGGCTTCGATTCTCACCTGAGGTCTATATGATCATTTTACAATATGTTTTTCGAGCATTTGCTGATTTGTTATATGACAATCATGCATTTTGTATGTAATTTTATATATTTATTAAAGTAATAAAAATAATCAAATAAATAAGCGAATTATTTGCTTCTATACGTTACAGATTATCTGTTGTAGGTACTTTCATATTGAAATTTTACTGCCAAACAAATAAATGCTACTGGTTTCCACTATAAGTAGGTGGGTAAATAGTAAATATCTGTCATGCATTTTATCTTTGGTTATAATAATTTTTGCTGTTGGTTTTCACATAAACAATTATTTATTATTTCACCCACCTGAACATTATTATATATTTATGATACCTCAACGGCTTATTGGTAAATGGGCCGGATTAACAAATCTATAGACGGTGTTCAAATCGGATCATAATTTGTTTTATTAGACATTTTCCCGAGACATATTTTAGCGATATTCAGAAAATACATATATGTACCTTGTATTGTTAAACAACGAATTTTGTCTATGAAAAAATCTGTTTCCCTTTAGGTGGATGAATTTATATAATATACCTAATATAATTCAATCTTCTTCCAACGAAATTACCGCTTTTATCAATAACAAAGAAAAATTTTGTAATATAATCATAATTACATTAATTGGCTCAAACATTCCAAGAAGTTCTAGCTTTGAACTTCACAAACATCATTAGGTACAATCTACATATAGACTATGTTCACCGATTGAAAACAAATTGAGTGTGGAGTGCCTCCCTTATGTTTTATTTTTCATAGATATTCTCAAAAAATCTACTGTGTTTAGAATTTCAAAGCGTTGAAATTCATCAAACATACGTTGTAGTCAAGTTATTTGGTTATGTGACATTGTTTTACTGCGCCATATTCTTTTTTCTTTTTCATCTATATCTCCATTGCTTGATATAGGCTTTACCTACGTGACCATACACACATATTTCTCTTTTCATTACCTTTATACTGTTAAAATTCATATCACTTTAATAATATTGTTCAGTAATATTTTCTGCGATCTACTCTGTTTTTTCCATAGAAATATACAGAAGTTGAAGGTATCTGCTCTAGACACGTCGTCTATGGTTATAAAATGACAACGATAAAATACGTTCATTTTACGACGAGATGGCATTTTTGTTGCCGTTTATGTTTCAAACCTTTGACGCCATTTTAAATTTGTATAATGTGCAATAAATTCACAATAGCTGCCTGTTTTCGAATTTCATTACTGCTTTACTGTGTAAGTATATATCGCGGTACCTATTAAAAAATGTATTTTTATTACATACTAAGTAAAGATTATATTGAGACAAATATGTACGTCACTCACACTGTCTACAAATTAATATTCCACAATTTAAATATATTGTAGGACTGGGGGGGCAAGTCTGGTCAACCGGCGGAATTAAAACCACCCATATCATGAATTATCTTATGGAGTTCCATGATATCTTAAGATATTATTGAACTCCATAATATGATAATTATATCCATGATATGGGTAATCATGGATAGTTTTGATTTCGCCGGTCGACCAGACTTGCCCCCCTGGCCATACAAAATCCCGAAAGAAGACAAAATATTAGAGAAAAAAGTCCCCTCAATCCATGCAAATATTTAAATACAAACTAAAAATAACTATTTGTAAAAGAACGATGTATGACAGGGTCAGAAATGAGGACATAAGGAAAGAATGTAGGATAAAGAAAGATGTTATTAATAGTATGAAAGTGAACACATTGAGATGGTTTGGCCATATGGGGAGAATGAATGAGGAACGCCTGACGAAGAAAATATACATTGCGGACAGGAATGGAATGAGAGGTCGGGGCCGCCCAAGGAAGGGATGGCACGTCCATGTGAACGGTATTTTGAAAGACGGAAATGTCAGAAGCATGAACAACAGACGAACGGTGAGATAAGACGATGTATGAATTTTAACGAGGCGATGAATGTATGTCAACATAGAAGTAAGTGGCGTTCGGTTCTCTCTGCTTACCCGGTGAGGAACATGGCATGATGGTATGTATGTATGTAACTAAAAATAACTTTGTTAAATAGGTCCTGAATATTGCTTCTATATCCTTCCGTACTCTTCTCCTTTCCTTACTGTTATCACCAGTGTATTTTTTTCTCTTTGTATTTTTTTCTTTATTTCTCACTTAATACCTACCTACTATTGTACCAATTTAAATTTAGAGACTTCACGTTGCTCGGATTGGTTGGAAGAAAATTACCTTATGGCAATAAACCCGCTTTGGCCACTTATAAATAAATAAATTATCTCGAACAAATCGACAGTTGTATAATTTCGTACTTTCAACATGTATGTAGATATCATTCAAGGAAAAAAAGATATGAACTTTTCAGTGATATTTTTTTCCACGAAAAATACATTTATTTAATGAGATACCTGATTCTGAGACAGGTAGACCCGAGACCGATAATTGAATCAATGGTTTATTCAAACATTACGTCGGATTGCAATCATAAAATTGTCTCTCTCGGAAGTTGAAATATAAATAATATTTATGAAGGGGGGGTGCTATCATTCGTCAATTCAAATCTCAACTATACCTAACAGTCTGAATAATTAATGACATACGAGTATTAACATTTTTATTAAAAACCAGAAAACGAATGAAGATAAATTCAAAATATCATATACGGGATTTGGAATTGAAATATGTATTTAATATTTTGCATATGTATGTAGCTTCTCGAGTAACTAACAGGTTCTACATATGTCAAATATTAATTTTACACGCACCCAATAACAAGATACCTATATTATTACCTATATACCTATGTATCGTCCTACAGATCAAGACTGAAAACACAATAACACAATAAACTGTCTCTCCACCGGCAATCTAACCCGGGACCTTTGGCTCAATGTCAGATATATAAACAACTGAACTGCAAAGGCCGATCAAAACATAGGTACCTACCTACCTAAAAAAAATAATTCGTCTATCTCGAAATTTTTGCAAAGGGAAAAATTTGTAAGAGCAAATGTAACACATATCATTCCCTTTAAAATGCCTATATGTGTGCTCATAAATATCACAAAAGTGTTTTTCACTCATACATACCGTCACACCATATCCCTAACGAGGAAGGAAGAGAGAACCGAGCGCCATTCGCCTCTATTCTTGCATACATTCGTGGCTTCCTTTACATGCATGGTCTTATAGTTACTTGCTCGTCAATTATTCAAACTAAGGAAATGGTAAAGAAATTCAATAAAAAGCCACAGTTGGTTTCTCAAGCGCTTAAAGTGATCGCGTAAACCAGCCGATGGCAGATCGTTTGCCTTGTAGGCGCCTTTAATTCACGATTCTCCTATAATATTCCATCTTCGTCTCTATTGAGATATTTATTTGTCAAAAAAATATCAATGACTCCCAATGCAACTAAAATTATCTTAAAATTAAAAATTATTGAAATAAATAAATTTCAGTGCTCCAGCTATCATAGTTTTTTACATATTGCTTATATGGAAATAAAAAAAAAGTTATACTTAAATTCACAGTTGGATTAGGTGACTAAACTGTTTTATGCAACCGAATGTTTTACTGTCAAATTTATATTAGTCTTCGATAAAGCAACTAGGTATATGACAATATAGAACAAATGACTCGGTCCTTAAAGAGCTCAAGATAAAAGAAAGATTGTCTACAGTATGCAGCCGCCGGGTATTGAGTCACATCGCCAGGAGAGAGCCAGGTAACCTGGAACATATTCTAATCGAAAAGTATAATTATCACAGGAAGTGTACCAGGCAAAAGAAGTAGAGGCAGATCTCCTGCGCGTGTAACTCCTCTGCCTAAGGAACATATTCTAATCGAAAAGTATAATTATCACAGGAAGTGTACCAGGCAAAAGAAGTAGAGGCAGATCTCCTGCGCGTGTAACTCCTCTGCCTAAGGAACATATTCTAATCGAAAAGTATAATTATCACAGGAAGTGTACCAGGCAAAAGAAGTAGAGGCAGATCTCCTGCGCGTGTAACTCCTCTGCCTAAGGAACATATTCTAATCGAAAAGTATAATTATCACAGGAAGTGTACCAGGCAAAAGAAGTAGAGGCAGATCTCCTGCGTGATGGTGTGACCAAATTAAGGAGATGACTGGGAACGACCTTTATTCGGCGGTGCGAGCTGCGGAGGGCAGAGAGGACTGGAGGCGACTAGTTCTATCCATTGGCGGCCCCATAGATCGCGAACCTCAGCATTGAGGAAACGAAGAAGAAGAATATGTCATATAAAAAATTTCAGCCATACATAAATGATTTTAAAAATATAATGATTAAAAATAAATCTGATGAGATATTAGCAACGCCGTATCTTTCTTTCAATTATAATTTTATATTGCTAAAAGGACATAAATAATTAAGAAAAAAAAATATTTGGAAAAGTGCAATTTTGACCTGAAATGAAAACTGATATTATTTATGTTTGCCAGTTTGGCTAACAAATCATGTATCAAAAAACAAATTGTCATTACAGTACAAGTCCGGTTTCATTAATATATTATTTAAGTTCACTTATCTGTCGTCGTGGTGTCTTTTTCTCAGCATTCAGCGCGGAGATGTTTTTTTAGATTACTCTTAATTTATGCTCAAGTTCTCGCGCCGAGCGGACAGCTTTCAGTGGCTTTTGATATAATACCTTCATGACGAACTTATCTCATAACTTGAAGAGAGATAAATTAATATTTTGTTTTTAGTTCCTTTTTCGTGATAGTAAAAATATAATCGATATTTAAATTGAGTATTAAAAATATTTATATCATGAAATATGTTATGTATAAATAATAAATATTAATAATTAACCGTGCCAAACTATAAAACCCTTAATCCAAATTATTGTATTTATATTAAAATATTTTGTTTTCTTAAACAAAACATGTATTTCAGGATAGGATAGTGTGGAGTTCAGTGCTTATTTCTTACCTCAAGCGGATCAAATTTTAAGGAACACACACACAGAGACACACTTCTTTTACTCCGAATTCTGAGTTCATCCAAATATTTATAACATCTATGTTGCGAAGTCTCTAAGTTGGTGTTTTTTTGTCTTTAAAGTTAGAGAAATCTTGAAATATGTAGACCTGGTCATACGAAATCTCGCGGATCTTAACTTGAAACTATGTCAATATCTTCTTCTTCCTGTCAGGAACCCCCGACGTTGCATGGTTATCACCTTGGCAAACCCTCTCTGTCCTGTGCTGCCCGAAATATCTACTCCACAGTTCTGAATCCCGTCCATTCCCTAATATTACGCAGCCAGGACATCTGTCTCCTTCCAGTCCCTCTGTGACCTATCTTGCCCTTCAGAATTAATTGAAGCAAGTGGTATTTTTCTCCCCTCTTTTTGTGAACTAGATATGCGATCTTGCGGACCATTCTTGTAGACAGGAGTTGCCTGGTTGTTCTGGCTCTACTTAAGACTTTGAGTTTGTAACGAGATCTGTCTAAGGGATTTTGAGCATTCTAAGATGCAACCATGTGGTTTCAAAAGCTTCCAACCAGTCCATGTGATGTTAACCTTCAGCGCCCAAGTCTCACAGCCATATTACAACATTGATCATAAAGTCTTGAATCCCATTTTATTAAAAGCGGCTCTTGCTACCTCAATTTTACACCTGATCTCCATATCCGAGTCAAGGGTCACCGAAAGAATACTGCCGAGGTACTTAAAATTATCCATCTTCTCTATAACCTTCCCATTTAATTGTAAGGAAGAACCAATTGTCATCCACTTTGTTTTAGCTACTATTAAGATAGATAGGCTCAACTGCTCACCAAATACATTGACATTGTTTAGCAGCTCCTGAAGATCATAAATAGAGTCTACCTGTAGTACAGTATCATCGGCGTATAATATCTGATATTATAAATTACCACGCCGTTGACTTTAACACCCCTCTAGGTGCTGTTGAGAGCCCTTTTGAATACATAATCAGAGTACAAATTGAAAAGCAGAGGAGACAAGATACAACCCAGCCGTACTCCTCGATGTATGGGTATTGCATCTGATGTTACATTTCCACGTCTGATCTCAGCTATTTGGTGCCAAAATGTTAAGAGAAATAAATTGACAGTTGGAAAATCGTTTGTCAATAAAACTCACACACTGCGTACGTTAATGTTGACTCAATTGCTTGTATTGTTATGATCATTTTTCCTCTACCTCTCACCAACTCCACAATTGCTTGTATTGTTATGATCATTTTTCCTCTACCTCTCACCAACTCCACAATTGCTTGTATTGTTATGATCATTTTTCCTCTACCTCTCACCAACTCCACAATTGCTTGTATTGTTATGATCATTTTTCCTCTACCTCTCACCAACTCCACAATTGCTTCTATTGTTATGATCATTTTTCCTCTACCTCTCACCAACTCCACAATTGCTTGTATTGTTATGATCATTTTTCCTCTACCTCTCACCAACTCCATGCACAATTACATAAAATGAGAAGAATTGAAATTAAAATATCTACCACGTAACAAGTTTTCATAAGTACCTACAAACATTTAATTTTGTTATAAACCTTGGATATGTTTTTTAATTAATAAATTACTTGTCTTCTCTTTCAACAATTCGTATCAAATTTCCAAACGTTTACAGATAATGTCCAAGAAGTTGCCAAGTAACACCTTGCTTTAATTTAAATAATATTAATTACAACTTTTGTGGACATTCTTAATGATATTTGATACAAACTGCAACACATCCTCAGTCCCCTTTAACTTGCACTCGCCAGTGTACCTACATTGTACATTATATTGGAGATGGAAATTCCTTACCATAAATTTTCACATAAATTATAAAATACGTTTGAAAGAAAAGGGTTTGTATACAGCACAGCGTAGGTACATTTCAAATAATGTTTTACAAATTCATATATTATTTTCAAATAAACAGTCAAAAGTACTTAAAGTCGAGTGTGATTACAAATAACTTTAGATGAGTCGATGACAAAGTGGTTAGTATATTGTACTTGTTAATCGAAAATCGAACCTCAGTTCGAATCCTTCCTCGATCTGTTTCGTTTTCTCGAATACATACAGTTATTTACAATTAAAGAACTAGTTGCATGTAACACATGAGATCCAACTGTCGATAGCGATAGTATGTATAGTTGAAGAATATGTACCAAACTATAAACCCATAGATACAAATTATTGAATATTTTCAGATATTTTGTTTTCTATACAACATATGTAGGTATGTATGTCAAGATAGGATAGTATGGAAGAAGATCCTTTTTCCTACCCAGAATATGCAAATTGCATGATGGTATGTATGTATGTTTGGAGATGAAGTAACAAACTATTAAGTCTTCTTACATATTGTGTATAGGCGACTGCCATACAAAATGTATGAAGCGATGTCGTCACTAAATTCAATTTTTAAAAAAATTGTTAAAAAAAAATTGAGATCTTCTACTACAATGTTAATATTTTTTATAGAAAATTAAATTATCTAGTTGGGGTGTTTCGGCTTTTTTCGATAATTGTAAAATTTTTGGAAATATAGGCAGTTAAACTCATAAATTTATCATAAAAAAAATATTTTTCTTAATAAAAAATGTTTGAGAAACCCTGGAATTTTTTTGAAAAAACTAATTTGAGATTTTGTATTTGTCTATGTTTGTACCAATTTTCAGCGTTCTACCGTTTATGGTTTCTGAGATATATGGAAAAATAAAATAAAAATTCAAAAGTTGATAACCCCTGACTGAAACAAAAATTCAAAATTCCGAGTATAAAAGTTTTGTAGGCCTGTAACTGTTTATATATTCTGAAATTTTAGGCTCTGTAAATTGAGCGGATCAAAAGTTATAAGGGGGGGACGGACACACAGACACACACACAGACACACACACAGACACACACACAGACACACACACAGACACACACACACACAGACACACGAAATGTTCTACTCCGAATTCTGAGTAAATCCGTGTATGGAACATATATGCTGCGAAGCCTCTAAGTTGGTGTTTTTTGACTTCAAAGTTGGAAAATCCATGAAAAAAGTAGACCTCTCCATACAATTCTCGCGTATTCTGGCTTGATACATTGTCGATATGTTAAGAGAACAAAGTTCTCCTGAACAAATCGACAGTTGGATTATTTTATTTACTAGTTGCATGTAACACATGAGATCCAACTGTCGATAGCGATAGTATGTATAGTTGAAGAATATGTACCAAACTATAAACCCATAAATACAAATTATTGAATATTTTCAGATATTTTGTTTTCTATACAACATATGTAGGTATGTATGTCAAGATAGGATAGTATGGAGGAAGATCCTTTTTCCTACCCAGAATATGCAAATAGCATGATGGTATGTATGTATGTTTGGAGATGAAGTATCAAACTATTAAGTCTTCTTACATATTGTGTATAGGCGACTGCCATACAAAATGTATGAAGCGATGTCGTCACTAAATTCAATTTTTAAAAAAATTGTTAAAAAAAAATTGAGATCTTCTGCTACAATGTTAATATTTTTTATAGAAAATTAAATTATCTAGTTGGGGTGTTTCGGCTTTTTTCGATAATTGTAAAGGTTTTGGAAATATAGGCAGTTAAACTCATAAATTTATCATAAAAAAAATATTTTTCTTAATAAAAAATATTTGAGAAACCCTGGAATTTTTTTGAAAAAACTAATTTGAGATTTTGTATTTGTCTATGTTTGTACCAATTTACAGCGTTCTACCGTTTATGGTTTCTGAGATATATGGAAAAATAAAATAAAAATTCAAAAGTTGATAACCCCTGACTGAAACAAAAATTCAAAATTCCGAGTATAAAAGTTTTGTAGGCCTGTAACTATTTATATATTCTGAAATTTTAGGCTCTGTAAATTGAGCGGATCAAAAGTTATAAGGGGGGGACGGACACACAGACACACACACAGACACACACACACACAGACACACGAAATGTTCTACTCCGAATTCTGAGTAAATCCGTGTATGGAACATATATGCTGCGAAGCCTCTAAGTTGGTGTTTTTTGACTTCAAAGTTGGAAAAGCCGTGAAAAAAGTAGACCTCTCCATACAATTCTCGCGTATTCTGGCTTGATACATTGTCGATATGTTAAGAGAACAAAGTTTTCCTGAACAAATCGACAGTTGGATTATGTATTTGATGGTTATCCGTTTTTTTTCTTAATTAGGTAATATATAAGTTTAATTAAACATCAAAGATGTCCTGGGATTTTTTTAACAGGAAAATATCCAAAAACTCATTTGTGGTTTAAAACATCGTGAATTCTAATAAACTTAATTGTTTAACATATACCAGGAAGTACTCAGAAAATATCAATTAGGTTTATTCCTTGGAAGATTTTAGGATTTAAGATTTTAGATAGGATTTACAAAACATGCGTAAGACCTTATTACGTTCGCCAATGAATCCAGAGCTGATACGGTCCGTACCAAACAACTCCTGCGCACCAGTGAAATGAAAATACTGCGGTGCATAGCTGGCAAAATTCTCCGTGATAGAGTCAGAAATACAGAGATCCGAATTATCTGCGAAGCTGAGGACATCGTATGATGGGGGCGCCAAAGAAGAAGATACTGGAACGAACACGTCAGCCGCATGTCCGAAGATAGGATCCCAAAGATAGCCCGAGACAACGTACCGGAGGGGTCTCGACCACGAGGACGATGGTTGGCAGTCCACATCACAGGAGGCTGAAAATGCAGCATAAAACAGGCCCTGGGCCTAATGAAAGAACAAAAAGAAGATTTTACAATCTTCAAAATTTAAATATACTTTTCATAACTGCAGAAGTATATTTAAATAAATTTCTAGTACATTTATTCATGATATCTTCTAATAAACTATTTTCCAGGGAACAATTCTGTAGTTTCAGTGGTATAAATTATTCAGATGTATCCATTTTCCGCTCAGAACACATATCAAAGTGGAATACATCACGATTCACGCATTGTTGGCTGAATTTCCAAAATAACTGCGGTCCATACATTGCATATTTTCTGAAAGATTAATGACCACCCCTTCTTGGTGCTTGTTGAAGTTTTGACAAACGAAGTAGGTACATACACATAACAACGACAATGGCATGAATGGCATGAATAACATGCATTCCTGCAACATACTTTGTTATAGTTTTTATTTATTTATCTCTACAACAATTTATTACCTAAAAATTAAAAGTGACGAAACTTATTATTTTATTTTGTTGGCATTTTATGTAAATATTACCACAAAAAAGCGACATTAATTTAGTATTTATTCCTTTGTACGTGTGTATGTCACTGAACTCCTCCTAAGCGGCTAAACAGATTTTGATGAAACTTTTTATGTGTGTTTATGTGAGTCCCTGAATGGTTTAGATATACAAAAAAAATATCCATTAATATAATAAAAGAATAATAAAAATATCAATCCTTATAAATATTTTCGGAATATGCATTTTGAATATTGGCAACATTGCTTATGATATGTCATAATATTATGCAATATTGGTTATGCCATTAAAACTTGATATTTCTCTCAACGCTCGCTCTGTCTGAGGCAAGACTGATATGTGGGTATACACGCATGTGTCGTGATTCCTTTTATAAGGTAATCCACACCCGCACACCTGTCGCTGTGGAATATGCCGTGATAGCGTGTGATAATTTTACAGTTACAATGTATGTTGTATAAATGAAATTACATATTATAATATCCCGTTTATTTTTTGAATAAATAGGTATATTATGTGGTAGGTATATGTAGTAACCATTATATTGTATCCGTGATATGATAGGCAGATATCATAGATATCTACTCCTCTTTCTTCCAAACACTCGTGAGTTTTTTAAATCCTATATTAACTACGATTCATATTAAAAAACTTCAAAAGATAAACAGCAGATTTGTTTTTGAATATTTTCATTTTCTTTGTTAGTTCTTCTAGATAAATAGAAGAACAGACAACACACAGCATGTTACCAAAGTTTTCATTCTCTGTAAATGAACAATAAAGAACCAACTAATCTAAAAGTTGTGTTTATTTGATGTTATCCAACAAAGGCGAAGTATGGTATAGACATTTTATTAATTAAAATAACCCATCGGTGTCCAGCGATTGCAGCAGCACGGCAAAGTTGTTTGTTTAGTTAAGTCTTATCAGATCTGATGCCATGTGGAATCATAGTCACTAATGAAATAAACATGTTAATTTGTGAATTGACTATTACTGCTACAAAAGATTTGTGAAATATCTATTCAATGTTTTATAGTTTTAAAAGGTGGTATTGTAGGAACACTTGCATAATATTAATTATGTAACTTGATTTAATAATTATAATGGAGCTGTAATTGTGGCTGAAAATATATTTATCTTGGTCAAAAAAATATTCATTTTTTTAAATGATAATAAACTCTTTTTGGACACCAACAATACGTATAGGTATACATTAATTTTATGTTTCATTAGTACTTACGATTTTAAGAAATCATTTCTTGACGTGGTTTTCTGAATATAAACATAAAAAATACTCACTCCACAAAATCCATTATGTTGACGGAGAGTCAATTGAAATTATTTATAGATAGAGTCTAAAGTGATGAAGGCTTATAATTATTAGTTAAAAAATAAAACCAAGCTTAACGAAATGGGATATGCAAGCATACAATAGGTAAGTTTAAAATTCAATAAGCAGCTCGAAGTTCAACAATACTATGTACCTACGTTATAAATGTAAAGAAGAATCTTAACTGTTAATTGTCTTATTAAAATTATCTTCAACACAGTAATTTCTACTTTATTTTATGCTTAAATAACAATTATTAGTATATCATCAAACAAATTTCAAATCGCAGACGATATTTCAATGACTGTTGTTTGTCTAAAGAAATTTTGTTTCTATTTATCAAGTTTAATCCTTCGGTAATCAATAATGCATTTAGTTTGCGAGGCAGCACTTAGATACATATATCATATTAATCACCTAGTCAGGTCCCTGGTGCACCAAGCTTGCAATTTGTCAAAGCGAAGCGTATTACAGACACGTACAATAACAACTGCAACAATTCTATGCAGTATAATTAAACTCAAAAGGGGGTGTCCATTGTCCATCCATCTTTTGCCTAACTAGTGTACAGTATGGATTGGTATTGAAACATCTATTTCATTGAATATTGCCAAATATACCGCAAATTTAGAATACCTACTCCAAATTGTAGGAACCCAACCGACGAACGTTTTATATTATTTTTTTAGGTATTGTATGCATCACTAATCTTATATCAATAATTGACTACTTATTTCTATTTATATCAATACTAATTAATCCTCAGCCTCATTACGATAAACGTAACTGGTTTATCATCAATCTGCTTACTGTTTACAATATACATGAAATGAAATGAATTGACTCATTGATTAATCCTAAACCTTCATAAACATGGACAATAAACACAGCATACAATAAACATGGAATGACTAAAGTGGCTGATTCCTCAACCTCCTTACAATAAACATGAAATTAAATGAAGTGGCTGATTAATCCCAAATCTTCTTACAATAAACATGAAATGAAATGAAGTGGCTGATTAATCCCAAATCTTCTTACAATAAACATGGAATGACTAAAGTGGTTGATTCCTCAACCTCCTTTCAATAAACATGAAATGACTAAAGTGACTGATTTCTTAACCTCCTTACAATAAACATGAAATGACTAAAGTGACTGATTTCTCAACCTCCTTACAATAAACATGAAATGACTAATGTGGCTGATTCCTCAAACTCCTTACAATAAACAAGAAATGACTAAAGTGGCTGATTCTTCAACCTTCTTACAATACACATGAAATAACTAAAGTGGCTGATTAATCCTTTGACTACTATCCCGATTTGTTCTAGAGAATTGATTTCTCTTAACAAATCGACATAATTTCTAGCCAAGATCCACGAGATTTTGTATGGCCAGGTCTACACTTTTAATTTAGAGGCCACCTTAGAGACCTTGCAGCATATATTATAAAAAAGTATTGAAAGTGTTAGGTCTACAAAAACTTTCATACTCATAATTATGAAATACATGCAAAAACTCCACTACTGTATTCAATCCACTCACACGGGACTAAATTCAAAGAAATATATTCTCTTGAACGAATCAAAAGTTGGATTTGGTACATTTTGCATTCATGGCAACTGTGCTTTTGTATTTAAATTCAGACATGATTTACAAAACTATCTGTCATTCAAATGTTCATTAATTATATAAATTAATTAGATTTCTTGAATACATGATTTGATTTGATACGATAAATATTGAAAAATACTTTGTTATCTGAATTCAATACAAACCTATATTGACGGCGATAGGACGCACTACACGTTCGTTACTTGAGTAATAATGCACTTAAAAATGCATTATAAGTGCCTAATTAAATGGTTGTATATGTGTATTATAAAATAATTTTACTAAAAATGCATTATAAGTGCCTAATTAAATGGTTGTATATGTGTATTATAAAATAATTTTACTAAATAAAATGTCCGCGAGTATTAATGATCTTTTTAACCGGCAAGATGATTGCATATTAACGTTGAGATATGAGTAATGGCGGACGGCCCGAGCATGCGCATAACCAGTTTCAATTACCGCGCATGCGCATCTATTAAACGTCCTTTTAAATGATGGTTGAAATCATTTTGCGCCGTTTGCACGACGCCTCTGGGTGCGTGAAATCGGGCCCAAACCAGTAATAATATATATTTAAATGTTGATTTATTGTGAATCTTGTAGAGTTGTGGTAGGTAAATCGTTTATCTCGTATAGAAATTGCTAAACTTCATACTTACGTGCACGTGACTTTAGTTAGGAAATCTACTTTTAATAAGTTGTTGATCTTTATGTAATTAATAGGTACCTATAAACGGTCGCATATGTACGTATCAACTTCCTTTTTTAAATATTAAGATTTTGTAGCCACGAAGAGCAATTAATAATCATTCATTTATTTTGGAACTATGGATCTTTTCTACCCAAATGACAGTCAAATGGGTTGTGATTTTTTTAAAACCGCCTCTTTGACTGCTCCACCGCTACTTCTACAAGAACTATTTCGTAACCTTCAATTAACGGAGAAAATAAATGGGGTAAAATATGACCAAGATGTTTTTTTTGACATTTATGTACTTATTTTAATAATGTAGTACCTATGTTATTACACATACAGCAAAATAATTTAAATAAAATTTATAACGATCAATATGAACACAATTAAGAACTCAACAATAACTCAAAATCCAAATGTTAACCGTCTTTGCTGGACGAAATATTTTCAATTAGACGTGCTTGTTCAGCCCCCCTAGACTACGTGCTATTTAGCTCAAGAAAAGATAACTCAATGTATGGAAGTGATAGTAGTCTTTCACGTGACAACTGTCACTTCCATACATTGAGTTATCTTTTCTTGTTTCTTTTCTTGCGCAAAATAACACGTTGTCTAAGGGGGCAGAACTCAATTTCGCAGTGATTAGGTACCTACTTGTTTATTTTTATTTTGTGGGTAGGTATGTCATTTCGGGTAGTAAAATAATATCTTAACACTAGCGGACCCGACAGACGTTGTTATTAACTGGTTTAACAAACATAAAAATACCACACTCTATCACGGCATATCCTACAGTGACGGGTGTGGACACCAGAAAATGATAATAGAAAAAAATCTTTTAATGCAATATTCATAAATTAATAGAAATATTACCTAAAACGAAAACATTACGAAATGTTACATTGATATGCCTAACGTCAAAATACCACTTAGAACAGGATATACTTGTGAAAATACTAAATAGCTTAATACAACAATAATAAAAAAATATACATAGTTATAAATAAATTATTACATAAAATATTAAAAATATGAAACAAATACTGCAGACAGCGTTAAGAAAAACATCAAGTTTTAATCAGTTTTAATGAAATAACCAACATTGCATAATATTATGACATATCGAAAGCTATGTCACCATTATTCAAAATGCTTATTCCGAAAATATTTATAACGATTGATATTTTTATAAAATTTCTTTTTGTGAATCTAATCCATTCTGGGACTCACACAAACACACACAAAAAATTTCATCAAAATCGGTTCAGCTGTTTAGGAGGAGTTCAGTGACATACACACGTACAGAAGAATTATATATATAAAGATATAAAAATCTCGTGTCACAATGTTTGTTCGTACACGCTAATCTATGAAACCGCCAAACCAATATCAAATGAATTTTATATATAAAGATGTATACAAATAATAGAAACGTAACTAGTTTTTAAATTCGGAAAACAAAAAATAAGGCGCATACCTCAGTTAATTCTTAAGGTCATTCACGATCGTGTCATCCTTCCAAATGGCTTGCCATCACTCCAAAATGCGCTCGTGAATGTCAAAATCCGCGCAGCCCAATTGGCCTGACACACCAAAATGGAATTCCAAACGATCGAAACTCTAGTACCGCAAATCAACCGCGTGGCGCGTCCTGCCGGTACGGCATGCTCGTGAGTGTGAAAACCAGCGGTACATTGCGCCATCTCATCGCGCCAAGCTGTTTGACACTCTCGTGAATGCAAAAATACAACATTTTCTCTTTGTTTTTTTTTCTTTTTATATATAAACAAACCGCTATATAGCAGTTGTATAAAACTCATCATCAGAATTATAACTCATTTTTACTTATTAATGCGAAAGCGCCGACCACTTGCGTATACTAATTTTGATGACTCGATGGCGCGCCTGTGAGTGTGATGAAAATTTTACAATGCTCCAAATGGCGCCGGTCCATATGGAGCGACGCCGAATGGCACGATCGTGAATGGGCTGCTTTACCGCATTTTTGTTGCACACAAGATGTTGTAGCGTTCGGACGTATTGCCGTAGTCAAAATGCCATCTTGTGTTATGTAAAAATTACACTAGACCAGATATATGGAAACACTGGTTAGTTGGAAGAAATTGCCATACGGCAATAAAGTCGCCACTTGCGCAGGGTGCAAGGAAGTGTTTATTATTATTATTTTATATCATTTCATGCTACATATTTATTCGATTACAAATATATTTATAGGATTTGTCGATAATAATTTTTTATTTTGAGTAAACAAGAAATTAGTCAACTCATATTCGCTTATAGGTATGCGGAGGTATTCCGATGTATTCGCTTTTTCACACAGCTATAACTTATATAAGTTCGTCTCTTTCTCAGTCATTATTTGGTCTGAGAGATAATTATACCTAATGTGATTGCACTGGAGTAAATGAAAAATTATATCTGCAGTATGTATCTGAATTATATATTATTGTACTATCTCTTTTTCACTTAATATATTCTGTCGTGTGTGCGCATTCTTGGTAATATTGTAAGAATTCGTTAAACTGTACCATTTTTGTACAGCATTTTGTACTCATATAACGTGTCTATATATAAAATGTCATTGAATTTAAAAACAACTTCTGATTTCACACCTGCAAGTTTTTTTGTGTTTTCTTTCAATGGATGGCGGAGTGAACAAATCTATAAATCTATTGACATTGTATTACGATTACGCATCTAAAGGACAAAAAAATGTAAAATACCTAAACAAAATGAGGTCTATATAAAATGTGATCTACATGGAAGGATGTATGTGGCAGAACAGTAAGTAGGTACATAAAATAAGGTCTATGCGATCCTTTGCAGCAAAATGCTATCTGAGACTGAGACAGAATAATATCTTCCCGGGTAGTTAGTTATAGGTAGGTACTATACAAATTATTGATTGAACAAAATAAAATTGACAACCATAATTTGTAGTTGTAAGCTCATGATATGTGGCTAATAATTTCCGCTTCTTCATATAATAATCTAAGTATGTATGAATACATATAGAAACACGTGTTTTGTTCATCTTCATTTTTATTGAGCTCATCCCAAATTATCGTTCAAAAAATGTAAATTTTCCTCGCGTTGTCTTACGGTCCTCCAAACATTTTAAGGATAAATTATTCGCAACTGAAACAGATTGAAAATTCTTTTGAAATATTTCATAAATGAATTGTTTTTGTTTCAAAATTCGTGCCTGCGTTCATTATTCCCAAAAGCGATTGAAATTTCTTGAAGATACATATCTTGAACCCAAGAGTTTGATATTGAAAGTGATGTCGTATCAGATTTTATCGCGTTCTTAATTTTTTTGCCTTTTTTTGACAGCATGCGGCCATTTTACATTTTAAAGTATATTTATATTTTTAATATAAAATGAAACCTCAGATTATTTTATTATACAGATATACAAAGTTTTCTGATTAATGCGCTGGATATAACAGTATATTTTATTATACAGATATAGTTACAAAGTGTCCTGATTAATGCGCTGGATATAGCAGTATATTTTATTATACAGATATACAAATTTTTCTGATTAATGCGCTGGATATAACAGTATATTTTATTATACAGATATAGTTACAAAGTGTCCTGATTAATGCGCTGGATATAGCAGTATATTTTATTATACAGATATACAAATTTTTCTGATTAATGCGCTGGATATAACAGTATATTTTATTATACAGATATAGTTACAAAGTGTCCTGATTAATGCGCTGGATATAGCAGTATATTTTATTATACAGATATACAAAGTTTTCTGATTAATGCGCTGGATATAGCAGTATATTTTATTATACAGATATACAAATTTTTCTGATTAATGCGCTGGATATAACAGTATATTTTATTATACAGATATAGTTACAAAGTGTCCTGATTAATGCGCTGGATATAGCAGTATATTTTATTATACAGATATACAAATTTTTCTGATTAATGCGCTGGATATAACAGTATATTTTATTATACAGATATAGTTACAAAGTGTCCTGATTAATGCGCTGGATATAGCAGTATATTTTATTATACAGATATACAAAGTTTTCTGATTAATGCGCTGGATATAGCAGTATATTTTATTATACAGATATACAAAGTGTCCTGATTAATGCGCTGGATATAACAGTATATTTTATTATACAGATATACAAAGTGTCCTGATTAATGCGCTGGATATAACAGTATATTTTTTTCTTGAATGTTAAATTTAGTTTGATTTTTTATGGAGTATGCGGACTAAACACTACCTACATATATCAAAATAATAAACAGATTTAATGAACAGATAAATAATTTAAAGATCAAAATAAACTGCAACAATCACTTTTATCAACCTGAGAAAACAATGCTCTTTCTTTCTTAAATCAATTCAAATAAAAAATAAAAAAAAAGCTGCTATACCTCTCTACATAATAACTCTTAATTGACATTCCTTCCCTATCCCCTATCCCCTCTCACATCCCACAACCTCTATCTCCCTCCTATCTCTGTTCCTTTGATTTTACATTTAGTAATGTTATTTGTTATAAATTTAATGTACACTATTTAAGGCCTCACGTTGCTTTGGTTGGTTGGAAGAAATTGCCTCATGGCAATAAACACTATTGTACATGAAGTAACATAAAAAGTATAATTTCTATTTGAATGAATATTTTATTTTGCTTAATGAAGAACCTACCTACACACGCTTTAATTGTTAGGTACCTACTTTATTTTATTCTGGTTGATTGAAGTACCTAAATAGCCAAAAGGTAATAGGTAGGTACTTTATATCTTTATGTAAACGTTTATATCTTCTCGATGACATATGTCAAAATATTAAAATGCTCTCAGGTTCTGGACTCAATTTATTTAGTTTTTACAGAATTTTGGAAAGTTAAAAAAGTCAACACTAGAAGAGTTAATTGTTGGAAACAAACTACATATTTATTTATTTTTTTAGACCAATAACGTTTTCCTCATATATCTTGGTTGAATTTCAACTCGTACAATTTATAGATAAGATAGGTATAGGTTGTTTAAATATTAGGTATACCTATTCAGTATGAGTGTTTCTTTTTAGTAAAATTAACGCTCTAAAAGTTTTTCAGTAAAAGTAAAACAAACACTGTGGAAATGAGGTCCCTAAGACGAATGTGTAACAAAACAAGTTATGATAGAATAAGGAATCAGGATATCAGAGATTGAAAGAGATATTGTGAATAGAATGAAGATGGTTCAGACATGTAAAGAGAATGAACTATGGAAGCCTGACAAAGAAAGTATACAAGGCTGAATAGAGTGGAATAAGAAGTAGGGGCCGGCCGAGAAAGAGTTGACATGATCATCTAAATGAGATTTTGAAAGATGCTAACATACAAATTCAAAATAATAGAAGAGCATGTATAACGCGATGTATGGATGTAAATGAGGCAAATTATGTAGGTGTGTTAAGATAGGAGTCTGGCGTTCAGTTCTCTCTACCTACTCTAAATAGAGAATGGAAGTGATGGTATGTATGTATGTGTTTCATTTTAATTGAGATAACATGTTTCGAGTCAATGTAACATGCGTAGAGATATCCTTAATTTTAATCCTTATCGCAAAACAAGTCTGGCGAGGTCATATTAATCTTCAATTCAATTCTGAACCAAAAGATAGGTAGGATCCTACCACAAGCACAGAGTATTACAGAGTAACCAATTTCTTATTCCGATGTTTTTTTTAAATACGCTACATAAATATTAAGATCATTATGATTTGATCACGCGTTATCACCATTAATAATCGATCTTTGTGGCTCAGTAGATTATATATCTGACTCGTGACACAAAGGTTCCGGATTCGATTCCCGAGACAGTTTTTGGAAATGTTATCATATCGTTATAACAATACATACTGTACTTACCTATGTCTCATATCGTAGTAACAATACATACATATTGTACCTATGTATGTCTCCAGAGATGGGCAACTTGTTATTGGGTGCGTGTAAAATTAATAGTCGACATACTTATAACCTACGTATGCAAGTGAAACCTGGACATGGCAGAAGTCGCACAAAAGCAGAATAAATGCAGTTGAAATGAGATATGTTTTAGAACGATGTATGACTGGTTACGAAACGAGGACACAAGAATATAATGTAAGATGAAGAAAGATGTAATTAATAGAATGAAAGTTAACACACTGAGATGGTTTGACCACTCGGAAAGAATGAACGAGGATCGCCAGGCGAAGAAAATATACAAGGGCGGATAGGAATGGTACCTATAGGTAAGAGGTCTGAGTCGCTAGTGATGAGCAAAAGTCTTGCAAGTCTTGCAGTCTTGGTCTTGGTCTTGCATTTTTTGCAAGACCAAGACCAAGACCACATACTTCACTGCAAGAACAAGACCAAGACCAGGTACGCAAGACCAAGACCAAGAACAAGACCATGCTTGCAAGACCAAGAGTCTTGCAAGACTTAAATGCAAGACTCTTGCGGTCTTGCATTTTTTTCCATATGTTGACATATTACTCATAGAAATTGCATTGGAACGACAGTAAATGACTTATCCAACTGTCGATTAATTTAAGGGAATGAAATTCTCTTGAAGGAAGAGGCAGTTTAAATTCAAGATACGCGAGATTGTATGCAGGGTCTATATTTTTCACGGTGTTTCCAACTTTGAAGTCAAAAAACACCAACATAGAGGCTTCACAGCATATATGTTCCATAGACGGATTTACTCAGAATTCGGAGTAGAACATTTCGTGAGTCTGTGTGTGTGTGTGTGTGTCCGTCCCCCGTATTAACTTTTGATCCGCTCAATTCACAGAGCCGAAAATTTCAGAGTATATAAACAGTAATAGGCCTACAAAACTGTTATACTCAGAATTTTTAATTTTTGTTTCAGTCAGGAGTTATCAACTTTTGAATTTTCACTTTATTTTTCCATATATCTCAGAAAGCATAAAAGCTAGAACGCTGAAAATTGGTATGAATATAGACAAATACAAAATCTCAAATTTAATTATTCAAAAAAATTACAGAGTTTCTTTTTTAATATATTTTTTATGACAAATTTATGTGTTTAACTGCCTATATTTCCATAATTTTTAAAAATATCGCAAAAAGCCGAAACACCTCAACTAGAAATTTTAATTTTCTATAAAAAATATTAGCATTGTTGTATTACATCTCCATTTTTTTTTAACAATTTTTATAAAAATTTACGACATCGCTTCATACAATTTGTATAGCAGTCGCCTATACACAATATGTAAGAAGACTTAATAGTTTGATACTTAAATCTCCAAACATACATACATACCATCATGCTGGTTTCATATTCCGGGTAGGAAAAAGGACTGACCTCCACACTATCCTATATTGACATACATACCTACATGTGTTGTATAGAAAACAAAATATCTTAAAATATTCAATAATTTTGATTTTTGGGTTTATAGTTTGGTAGGTACTTATTCTTCAACTATACATAGGTACTATCGCTATCGACAGTTGGATCTCATGTGTTACATGCAACTAGTAGTATGGTTTAAAATAACATACAAAGATCGAATTTTATGACATCATTTTATAAAAATGGTATAAAAATAATTTATAATTTAAATAATTTTGTTTCATTGTTAAATGAATTCATAATAATAAATAGGTGTAGTTACCAAAATGTAATTTCTAGGTAGGTACTTCTTTAAGAATGAAATTTACATATCGGTTTAAAATACAAATATTTTTTATACTATGAACACGTGCGTGTATACACAGGAAGTCAACATTTCAGATTCAAATCGTCTCATATTACGTTTACGTGATGCAAAAATAACTCTTATCATTACTAGCGCAAATGTCATATTTGACCGCGGTGTGTAAAAGAATAAAATAATATTATTCTTCGAGACAATAATTTTGGCCGATGTAAACAAACGTACTCAGAGGCGTTGCAAGTGTAGGTACTTTACCTTGTGCATAAAGTAAATACAATTAATTATTTTATTTAATGTTTTCCAAATTTCGATTTGTTCAAGAGAATTTATTTCTATTAACAGACCGATAAAAGTTTCAATCGAAGATGTGCGAGATATGTATGCCAGATCTATATTTTTCATGGTTTTTTCAACTTTGAAAATACCATTCCTATGGAGCACGTTACAACTATTTAATTTTAATACGAATAATACTGCCGAAGGCCATTTACAATTACAATTATACACAATACAAATAAAAATATTCATCACAGTCAATTAGAAAAACATAATAATGTACCTATTTATTTTATCGATTGAATGAATATGCAAACAAAGTATTAAATATACATATAAGGGACACACACAGACACACTAAGCTTCTAAGTTGGTGTTTTTTGACTTCAAAGTTTAAAAAAACATGAAAGATAAAATTCTCTAAGATAATTACCTGGCATAAAATTCTCTTAATACTGACGATTCATTAAGATAAATAAATTCTCTTGAACGTGTCGACAGTTGGAATATTATGTATCTATGTATATATGGGTATGTATGTATGCATGTATATATTTTTAAGTGTTTAGATTTTCTTATTAGTATGAATACCTAAATTTTGTATTTTTGTAAAGTAATCCTTTCAGAATACAATCTCACCATGATACTAGTTAATAATCTGCAATAAAAAGAATACCCTTAAAAATTTCAAATTCATAACTCCGCACTATATCACCTTCGGGGGTAGTGGAGGGTAAAAATATTTCACATCAAACCATTGATTTTTTACGTTCATATTGCCAATGTCAAACGCAGTGGTTCAACCATGTTAAGTAAAAATACATAATATCTACTGTGAAACAATATTTAATAAACAGTAAGTACTTAAGGCAAACAACACGTACTCTAATGATGTATTTGTAAAAGAATGTAATTTAATTAATATTATATAGGGTACCAATAGAAGAGGGTACCTATGTATATACATACATAAGCAATATAGAGGTATACTCTTTGACAAAAAGAACCTCAATGACTTTCAAACTTAAAAATCTAATGAATTACGTATGATTGTTTGACCATTGGATGATCACTAGTAGGTACATACAAATTTAAGAAATCTTTGTATGAAGTTAGATTGAAAAAGCCAATTTTCTAAAAGCATAACATTTTTTCCACTTTTAATAATAGATGCACATTATTTTAATTAAACAATAATAAAATGATTAATTAAATTTACCATACAAGGAAATAAAATAAAATCAATTATTAATAAAAAAAAAAACACGGAACTCGGCTCTGAACGAGCGGTATGTATGTCAAAGAAAGGATTAGTACTTCTCTTGTGTTACGCCGCCGTTAGACAAACATAACATTTATGATTGTATCATAAAAGTATATTTTTCCATGATTTTGCACGAAATAAGACATTTTGAATCTGGCACGGTTCATATTTTAACATCCTGTGTAGGACGTAGGTATATGTTTCTGTGCGAGTTTTGACATGATATAATATTATACCTACATAAATATCTATCATTCAAGTAAGTTGGAAGGTATATTCATTATTTCACGAGTTGCATGTAACACATGAGACACAATTTAAGAGTACGTATCAAACTAAAAACACACATTAATAAATATTTTAATTTTTTTTTATTTTCCAACAACAACTGTCGATTTGTTTAAGGGAATTTATTCTCTTAACATATCAAGCGATGATACGCGAGATTTGTATGCCAGGTCTATATTTTTCGTGTTTTTTTCAACTTTGGAGTAAAAAAGTCAACTTAGAGGCTACTCAGCATATATGTTATATAAATAGATTATTATTAGATGGGTCGATGGCAGAGCGGTTAGCGTGCTGGGCTAGTAATCCAGTGGTTGTCAGTTCGAATCCTGCCTTGAACGGTTTCTTTCACCTATAGCATAAGCATTTATGCTTATTTTAGGGAAAGTAGGAAGATACATATATATGTACTTGTTTAGCAAGTACATATTCATTTTGTATGTAATGTTTTTTAACATTTTTTATAAAAATTGAATTTAGTGACGACATCTTTTCATACAATTTGTAAGGCATCTCAAAATTTAACAATTATTGTAATAAAAGTTTAGTGACGACATTTCATAAAAATTGTGTGGCAGTGACCTATACACAATACCTATATTATAAGGCAATGAAATATAATATCATTGATCTAAGGTGACTAAATAGTTTGATACTTAATCTTCAAAATAAATAAATACCATCAAAATGTTTTCATATTCTGGGTAAGAAGGAAGGACTGACCTCTCCATACTACCCTATCTTGACATACATACCTACATGTTTTGTATAGAGTACAAAATATCTTAAAATATTCAATCGTTTGTATTTAGGGGTTTCTATTTCTGTGCGTATTCTTTAACTAAACATACCATCGCATGTCTGATAGTTTCCTTGTATTTATTTGTATATTATTATAATTTTAGGGAGAGGACTTATATAATTATTGGCATCAATGTTCATGACTAGAAAAATATGTTGTTAGATATTTTCATAAGAATAATCTTTGAAAGATTTATTATATTCAGACAATGATTTTAGTTTTGATTCACTTCAGCTTATACATCGACGTTATGGATCTTAAATTCTTCAACATGTTTGTATTTCATTTTTTATTTTTATAACTATAATAACAACATTATATAAAAAGTTATAAAAATACAGAAATTTCAAGACGACATATAAACGATATTTCATAGTTTGGTGATTTTTTTTTTCCAAAAATTGTAATAATTTGATCTTAGATTAACATGTTTACTTTAAGGAAAATTTAGGTTTTATTAAAAAAAATCGAATATGTACCTACTTTACCTACTCATAAAAGTGCAAGACTTGCAAGACTCTTGCTGCAAGACCAAGACCAAGACCAAGACTATGTATGCAAGACCAAGACCAAGACCAAGACTATACTTGTAAACGCAAGACCAAGACCAAGACCGCGGGTGCAAGACCAAGACCAAGACCAAGACCACCCCGGTCTTGGTCTTGGTCTTGCATTTGCTCATCACTATGAGTCGCCCAAGAAAAGGATGGCACAACCATTTAAACGATATTCTGAAAGGTGGAAATGTAAGAGGGGTGTGAACAATAGACGAACATGTATAAGAAGATTAATGAATGTTGACGAGGCGATGAATGTACATATGTCAAGATAGAAGAATGCGGCGTTCGGTTCTCTCTGCCTACCCCGTGAGGAAAATGGCGTGATTGTTTGTATATGTATAGTAGGTATGTACCTATTTACCTGCCCGAGAATCTAAAAAAAAATATTCCTGAAAACAAATTTTTCATCAAAAATAGATAATTATGTAGGTATGTGTACCTACTTATAGAAATAAAAAAAATTAAACATAATGTTTATAAATATCTTTCACAGAGAATTATTTCAAGGTAAAATAATAAACAATACCATTATTACGGCCAAACAAATACTAAATTAATAAATTATATTTACCACGGTCACCATGAATGCAAACAAAATTATTATATTAATTTATTTCCCCGTCCAACGGCTCGGACAACTTATCGGTGACTTGTTGTTATAATGTATGTATGTATGTAGGTAGGTGGACAAATTTTAACCAAAGATAAATTGTGACGACATGTGTTCTTGAAACGAGACAAAATATCATAGGTATACCAAAACAGATAGGGACCGAAAAATTATGGTATTTTGAGAATATAACATTTTTTTAAACATGGCTACATAGAGGACATTAGCTATTAGGATTTGGATCCATTAAAATAGTATATTTAGGTAGGTATGGTAGGTATGTGTTGCTTTACTTACTTTCCAAAATAGTAAATTTTTGTGCTGCTTTTAGCATTTTTATTGATTTCTACCAAAACACGAAGTAAGGCATGTACATGAATAAATAATAATAAAAATAAGTGACGTAACAACCTGAAGCTCATCGTTTTCATTTTCTCCATCGGTAATCAACCCTTTATCCTCTTAATGAATGCTGAATCGAGAATCCTCATAGAAAGTTCGCTGTCTTCACTTTCATGTAGAATTTTTCTATGGATGCCTCATTCTTAGTGACTATCGCCGTTTTTCGATTTCAATACTCTCTATTTCTTTCTCATTCGCGATATATAATTACCAATAATTGATTTACTAGTTTGTCTCGAAGCTCTTTCTAGGTGCTGCTTTTGACAAGCTACAAAACTCTACTTGACTTCAATCATAAGCGGTGGCAAAAAGGTTCCCATATCATTGATGAAACAGTATAATGTTGTTAATATAGTGCCTTTTTCTACACTGATGGCTTTATCAACTTGATTTTATCCTTTTACTGCAAGGATTTTGGAAGACTTTTGGACGGTAATCGTGCTTGTCCCATCCAGATTGTAAACCCTGTTACCATCTCCAAATGTTGGTTCTCGTAACATCGCTTCATGCAATTTATATTATTCAAAAAAATAACGTTATGCCTGTTGAGAGCAAGTGCTCGGCTTGAACTGCATCCTGATGTTCTGAGGCTCAACTGAGGATTGCTTTTTCTAAAATTATGGAGCAATTCTTTCCCACCAAGGTGCTTATTGTGGTATTTGAAATTATCTATATTCGCCATTTCATATGCTTCGCGCCATCATTTCATATGCTACGAGGTTGTAAGCCCGTAAAACATTTGACTCAATTATGTATATAACATAGCCAGCCAACGACAATATTAATATTCCTGCTCCTTTGTAACATTAGAGATCGATGATGGTCTTATAGCCCCATCAGTAGCTTTGTATTTTGAATATCTCTAACGTATTCTAGTGAATGGAATATTTTTCAACTTCAGTTACATACAGATATAGTTCTTCTTTTTTCTTAATAAATATTTGGTCTATGGTACTTTGCATTGATTCTTGGCTATGTTATCCAAATTTGTTTTGTTTTGTGTGCTCGATTTCATGGTACCTATATTGACTTGAAAAAGAATATAAGAGCGTATTAAATTATTTACATTAAATTTACTATTAAATCATTAAAATTTATTAACCAAGTAGTATGGGGTAAAGTGGATCATGATCCACTGTTAGCCATTTATAAATGATCCACTGTAACCCATCCTGACTTGTATAATACAAATCAAAATTGTGAGTACCTAATTACAATAATATTTTAAATAACTTACCAATCCATATCTTGTATATGGATATAACGAGTCCATTGACTTACACATTTAGTCCAATTGTTGTTTATTTTTTAAAATAGGTAACATAAATTCATTAACCGTGTTAAAAAAAAAATTTGGTCGAAAAACATGTGTATCTTCAACAACAGGTCATCTGTCACTGATTAAATTGATGGATAATAATACCAACTAAACTCAAAAAAATAATGAGAAGTATCTAACCAATGCAAAAAAATATAATTCAATTGATCCACTGTGACCCATGTTCCCCTACATAAAATTTGTTGAATTATTTATCTCGTTTGATTTTAAATTCGTATCATTACGTTTCAAAATCCACACGGAATTATCGATATTAATATTTATTTACTCTACAATAAAATATATAATTGAAATCACGCAAACATTTCGATATACCTACTAATCAGACATTGAATTAATAAATTTGTATTTATTATACCAAAACATACGTTTAACCTTCATCTTATTTGTAGCAATACCATGTAGTGAAATGTTTAGGTATTTTGAAAAGAAAAGACTTAAAAAAAGAAGGATAAATACATACATACATACATACCATCACGCCGCGCCGTATCCCTACTTGGGGTAGGCAGAGAGGACCGAACGCCAGACACCTCTATCTTGACATACATGTTTTGCCTCATTTACATCCATGCATCGCGTCATACATGCTCTCCTATTATTATGACTTTGTATATTACGTATATGATTTATACCATTATACCATCCTTCTTGATTTTAAATGTATTAATGCGTATGTGTAGTACAAATATGACAGTGCAGACCAATAAGGTACCCACCCACCTACATACCTTCATTATTGACCCATGTGCATTATTTAGGTACTTTATTTTTCTAGTATGATCCTTCTTTATTATTTTTCCAGCCTTCTACAAAACCTTGAATTGTGCTCCAAGTTTACCAAACACAAAGCGAAAGCTTCAAAATTACGGTTGTGAGATTTGAACTTGCCTCAAATATCACATTATTTGGTTATCATTCAATGTCTTTTCCAATATTTTCTGTGTCAAAACAATGCCTCAGCCACAGGATAGACTACGAGACACATCATGAGTTTCTCATACATATGTATTTATGTATGTACTATCTGATACAGGTTGTAATAGGTAGGTGCGATATATTATAATTTTAATATTAAGACCATTTGGCACGCGATACGGCACTTTAATTTCCTAATATTGTTTATTCATTAGTAGATAATATATTAATTTGTTGTAAACAACCTATGTAACAATATTTTGTACGATTGTGGTTTATTTGACTTTCTAACTGTTTATAATATTATGTACCTATGTATGTTATGTTAGTATGTATTATCAACATTATGTTGATTAAGTCATGGTAACTAACTTGTGAATGGGAACTAAACACTGTAGGCGTTTCATTTTAATCAATCAAATATTATAATATCGTAGGTACCTATAGGTAGGTATGTATATCTATAGGTATAGTTTTATTACGCCATTAAACAACGTATTATCGTTTGCTTGATTGATGGCAAATGGTGTTAGACGCAGCTGCAAATCTGATCTATGGAGCTGACTAAAAAAGTTTTTCACATACCTATTGTCGATTATCTTAGAGAATTCAGTGTTGACCACAAATCATTTGTTTTTAAAAAATCTTTGAAATATATACAAATACATAATTAAATGCTTGTGCTAAAGGTGAATGATAGAATGGATAGAAGGTAGAATTCGAACCTGGATCTCCTGGTTGGCTTGTTCTAACTGAGCATCAAAACATTGGACACTTGGTTTATTGTCTGTGAAATTTCTTAGACAATAATTCGTGTATGTATGTATGTTCCATAGATAATGAAATAAAGTAGTAGGTATCTTGGGATGCAATGCAACTAGGTCGTGATATGACAATCGCCCACTATATGTAGGTACCTAACTGTCGAGTTACCTAATAATACCCATAAATAAAACACAAACTATCTACTAACTATACCTACCTATCAACCTACCTACTTCTGTAGAAGATTGAATCTTGTCAATGGGCGGCATGGTGTTGAAACATATACATAGGTAAATGTACCTACCAACTTGTTAATATTAATATTTGCATGTAACACATATGAGATCTACTGTCGGTGGTGGTGTCGGTCGTACCAAACTATATACCTAAACACTAAAACGCGACTTAAAATATATTTTAAGATATTTTGTTTTCTATATAAAACATGTACATAGGTATGTATGTCAAGATAGATATTGAGATCATACTTTTTTTTTCTACCCAGAATATGAAAACAGCTTGATGGGGAGGAGGAGGCAGATTTGGACAAAAAATACATTTTGATTTTTATAAAATTTTCCCATTTGATTTTCAAAAACATTTTAGTTGACATTGAAGGCCTCATTATTACTTTAACATAATTTACTAACCGAATGTGTCAATTATTTGTTATAGGAGCATGGTAAGCATTTTAGATGAACCATTCATTTCGTCCAAATGTGCCCCACAAGGGGGTGCATTTGGACGACTAAGAGGCAGATTTGGACAGACTAAGGGGCACAATTGGACAGACTAGGGGGTAAAATTGGACAGTAAAACATATTTACAGATTAAATGAATTTAAATGTTTATTTCAACTACAAATAAAAGAAATTATAGGCAGTATCAGTTAAAATTGGTAGATATCAAATATTTCACAAACTTTAAAATATTATTAGGGCAACATTACACGTAGGTTTAAAACTACAAATAAAGGAAATAATAATCAGTATCGGTTCAAATTGGCAGAAATAGAATATAACTTACACAAAAAAAAATATTAGGCAACGTACACATTGCACATAGGTTAAAATATTTTTTTGGATTACTGGACACTATCCCAATGTGCCTCATCGTCCTTTGTCCCATTCTGCCTCACATATATTTTAAATAGAAAAAAAAATATCACATGGAATGAGGTTATGTATGAGTTACTTTTATATTATCAAAAAACTGTTGAATTACATAGTATTTGAAAAAAAATACACATGTTTACTTACCAGTATAATAAAATAATTAGAGGCTAAGAAATATCCGAAAAACAATTAGCAAAAATGCGTTTTTTTATTTTTTTAATTACGATAAAAAAACACACGTAAAACTCGTGACCAAACGTCAAATAATAACAAAGGACTCTTAGCGCGATCTATGAATAATAGAGAGAATCAACTAATTTAATATTTAGGCGGTCAAATTCAAGCTGTCCAAATCTGCCTCTGTCCAAAAGTGCCTCCTTCTCCCCTATGTATGTATGTTAGGAGATTAAGTATCAAATTATTGAGTGTGATATTGTGTAGTGTACTTATAAAACGATGTCGTCACTAAATTCAATTTTTTTATAAAAATTGTTTAAATAAGATTGAAATGTAGGTTTGTACTACTATAATGTAAATATTAATATAGAAAATTAAATTATCTAGTTGGTATCTTGTTTCAAGGTTAACGATATTTTTTTTAAAACAATCGAAATATGCGCAGTTAAACACAAATTCATCATAAAAAATGTTTTTCTTAGTAAAGAATGATTGAGTAACTATGAAACTTTAAAAAAAATATTTTAAATTTTGTATTTGTCTATATTTATACCAATTTTACGCGTTCTAGCTTTTATGGTTTCTGAGATATATGGAAAAATAAAGTAAAAATTTAAAAATTGATAACCCCTGACTGAAACAAAAATAACAAATTTTAGGTTTTCAATTCTCGTAATGTTGGTCACATTCACTTTTGCTGCGAGAGTCTTTGTCATTTTTTACGTATTGAAAAAAATATTTATTCTAATGAACTATTTGTTTTTGTTAAAAGTAGGTAAGTACTTACCTAATTGTTATCAAACTCTATCCAAAATCCGTCAATTAAAAAAGTTCAAATCTACTTATTTAAGGCCCTTATTAACGCCTATGACCTTGCACAAATATGCACAATCATTGTCTTATCTATTATTGTTTTCGAGTGTCCCGTAAAAGTCGGGTAATCGAAAATACTACAGGCAACAATAACATCTGACATAGTTCAGCAATGAGGTTCACCACCCATTCTGAATGTAGTGCCTTTTTAGGTGAGACGAGAATGGTGTGTGGGTATACACATATGTGTTGTGCTCCCTTTTATAAGGCAATGCACACCCGCACACCTTTCGCTGGTTACCCCACCTTGTGGGATTTGTGTGATGGTATGAATGAATGAAAAATTATAAAACTCAGTCGTAAGATTTTCAAACTCTCTTACGATTGAAGTTAAAATCTAATTCATAGGCCTCGTAGTTTCTTTTAGTTATTTGCAATTTAAAAATTAAGAAAAAGGGTTTTCAACTTCACTACGTTGCATTAAACAATACAGTCTTATTTGTTATTTTAATGATTATTCAGTCTAAATGGCTCCGATACTTTAGTATTGTACTCGAGTTTTTCAATTTCAGGTGAAATATAGGTAAATTATGCAAATAGCTAGCTACATAATAATAGGTAATGTCGTTTCCCATAACTTCTTATCCTTCAATGTCCAAATCAGTCTATCGTTTATTTCTTTAATCAATAACTTAGTTTTATTTGAAAATTACTCATTAAATGCTGACGTCTTTCTTAACTCTCTGTCCATTTTTAACCCTTAATTTACCTCTGTTGCAATTCTGTGTTTGTTTAATTAACCCGTACGAAATTATTCAGCCACCTTCGTGAAGGTTCATTTAAAGGTTTGATTAATCCTCTTTCATACTTGTTTCATTATTAAGATGTATTCATTAATTAATGTTGTTTTTAATTAAATACGTGACTGGGAGTTTGATCTTAAGCTATTATATAATTAATTAATTAAAAGAGTACAGTTGTAAGTAGGTACCTGTACCAGTCTACCATATAGGGTTACCAAATGTACTTTTTTTTAAAGCGTGTTGAAACTTTTTTAAAATATAAAACCATGTAAATTTAATAATAGATACATACATTATGAATAATATATTAAAATATTTTGGGGAAACATATATGTATTTCAGGATCGGATATTGTGGAGTTCAGTCCTGCTTTCCTACCCCTAATAGGTAAAGAGCTTGTGTTATGCATGTATGTATGAAGCTATTATCAATCTATAATAGTCCCCGTAGATATGGTGTATTCTGACATACAAACTGTGTATGAAACGATGTCGTCAATAACAGCCAGTTTCATAATAATAAAAAATTGCGTTGAGATGCGAAGTTTCATAATAATATGACGCACACTTATCTATAGTTACACAAATTTTCAGCCTTCTAGCTTTTATGGTTTTTGAGATAATATGAAAATATAATAAAAATTCAAATGTTGATAACCCCTGAGTGTAAAAGTTTTGTAGACCTATATTTTTCTATACTTTCTGAAAGTTTGGGCAGTGAACTTCAAGCGCTCAAAAGTTATGAAGGGGGGACGGACACACAGACACACATCCTCACACACATAATAATAATATATTCTCTTGAACAAATCGACAGTTGGATTACGTAAAGATATATATTATATACCACCTTAGATATCGATTTCACGTACCTACTTATTAACTGCCAAACGACATGTTTTTTAAATTTATCGCACGCAGAGAGGCAAGTGCAAAATTTGTTTATTTACTTACATGACGTATATTATGGGTTTGGCTCTCCATTAAATTGTCATGTTCGCGGGTAGTCCCTTGTCATGGCGGCCAGTAAACGCGATACTAATGAATCGCATTTAATGTAAACTGCACCAACATGCACTTATGACAAGTACACAATAATTTATACTAGGTATGGCTTCTTCAATACAGACATTTTGCAAAGTATCAATGCGTATACAATCGTTACTAATCCATATTCAAAATTTTACCAATTATATTTGATTTTGAGCCATTGCTGAAATTTTTAATTTGGAACATCTGGTTTAGATCGCGTATCCATGACCATGCAATGAAAACTAATTGTTCTATATTCAAAATTTCACCATTTATATGTGATTCTGAGTCATTGGTGAAAATTTAAATATGTAATATTTTAGAGCGCATATCCACGAACATGCAACTGAAACTATTATATTTTTCACAAATTTGTTTTAATTCTGAATCATTTTGCTAACCACAATAACATTAGAAGACAGGCAAACATCACATACGATGCCAAGGCATATTACGAATTTCGAATCAATCAATTATAAAATTACTGTGAATGCCAACGAATCGTTCAATTTGAATTCGTCTCGTTCTTTTTCTTGTGAATCATTCGTAAATATAGGTATCATGTTATTTTCTGTTCAGTGCAGGTATCATCCCAAAGTAAAGTGCATATTATTATTATTGTTATATCGTCCGTTGGACTATTTTTGTAATGGCAATGAATGAATGTGTCTGGATATCATACATACATATCTGACGTAGTATAATGTAGGTAGGTATAGGTATGTCGTGACTCGACGTTTATTGAGATTATAAACGATATCACTTTTGCAAACTTATTTATTAGACGTTTCTGTTATATTTTGTATCTCGAGATGAACTTTTTTTCTGTTTATTTTTGTCTCACCTTATTTTTAAAATGAATTCTTCAAAAGAGCAGACGACACTATACTAAAATGTTTATAAAATGCGTGCGACTATTTTTGAAATATTATTACTAACCGACTTCCAAAAACGGGGAGGTTATCTATTTGACATTAAGTTTCTAATTTATGTACGACTTACTGCGTTGTCTGTTTTCGATGATTCTTTTTTGATTAAAAATGAGATAACTTAACCGATTAGTCCCATTTGATCAAGATTCGATCATGGGATCCGTAACAAAAATCAAACTCTTCGATTTTCACTTCAGCGATAGTAATTCTTTACCATATTATCCGATTTAAAGGGAGTTCTTCAGAGGTGAGGACTTTGAGAAAAAATCATGAACTCTTCGATTTCCAAAGTCGTCTGTAATCCATATTAGGTATAACACGTAGGTAGGTATGTATGTATTGTATAGTCGAATTTAATGAAAGATATTATTACTAGGTACATACCATCACGCCATGCCCCTTATGGGGTAGGCAGATAGAACCGAACGCTACATTTATTTTCAATCTTTACTGATTTTGATTCGTTTTTTATATGAAAGATTATTTATTACAATTAACTTTCGTTGATGTTACATATGTATATTAAATTTAAATTACACTTACATGGAGCAATATTTTTTTATAGAAATAGGTTTATTACTTCTTTATGATTTAATGTTTCTAAAATTTGAAAATGTTGTCACATTTTGTAAAATTAAGTTCATACATTTTTTTAATGTAGGTACCTACCTATGTATAGTTTTAATGTACCTACCTATGTATAGTTTTAATATACCTACCTATGTATAGTTTTAATGTACCTACCTATGTATAGTTTTAATGTACCTACCTATGTATAGTTTTAATGTACCTACCTATGTATAGTTTTAATGTACCTACCTATGTACAGTTTTAATGTACCTACCTATGTACAGTTTTAATGTACCTACCTATGTATAGTTTTAATATAGGTACCTACCTATGTATAGTTTTAATGTACCTACCTATGTATAGTTTTAATATACCTACCTATGTATAGTTTTAATGTACCTACCTATGTATAGTTTTAATGTACCTACCTATGTATAGTTTTAATGTACCTACCTATGTATAGTTTTAATGTACCTACCTATGTATAGTTTTAATGTACCTACCTATGTATAGTTTTAATGTACCTACCTATGTATAGTTTTAATGTACCTACCTATGTATAGTTTTAATGTACCTACCTATGTATAGTTTTAATGTACCTACCTATGTATAGTTTTAATGTACCTACCTATGTATAGTTTTAATGTACCTACCTATGTATAGTTTTAATGTACCTACCTATGTATAGTTTTAATGTACCTACCTATGTATAGTTTTAATGTACCTACCTATGTATAGTTTTAATGTACCTACCTATGTATAGTTTTAATGTACCTACCTATGTATAGTTTTAATGTACCTACCTATGTATAGTTTTAATGTACCTACCTATGTATAGTTTTAATGTACCTACCTATGTATAGTTTTAATGTACCTACCTATGTATAGTTTTAATGTACCTACCTATGTATAGTTTTAATGTACCTACCTATGTATAGTTTTAATGTACCTACCTATGTACAGTTTTAATGTACCTACCTATGTACAGTTTTAATGTACCTACCTATGTACAGTTTTAATGTACCTACCTATGTATAGTTTTCAGCTTAGTTACAAAAGTATTACTTCGTACGATGCGTAATATTAAGAAATTATATTAATTACTGTATTATTTACTGTACCTACTGCTTTTATAAGAATTGAAATTTTGAGTGCGGTTTGTAGGTACATTAATCAAGCAAAAATAACCCTATTTTGCGCACCCATGTGATTTGACAAATGATTTGCCGAAATATACACATACATAATAGAAAAAATCTCAAAAAAATTGAACAAAATTGTTAACTTTTGATGAAAAAAATGGATTGTTAAGAACACTCAGTATGTGGTAGAGAGAACAGTGATGGTCACGACCCACTCGTTATAAACTATGTACGATCAAGCAAACTCTCAAAACAATATTAAAACTTAGAACGTACGTAAAGACTTATTTTCTATTAAAACTTTATCAAATAATATACGACATAAAATCACTTGGTTGAGTCTTGGTTGAGTCTTGCAAGATGTTTATTACATTTTCCCAACCGTTGTTACTTTCGCCTATTAATTATGTCAGATTCTTACATTCCTGCTTGAATATCAGATACAAAATTATAGTTTATGGCGCCAAAGGTTTTATGGTGTCAGCTGTTTCTTACAATAAATTTACAGTTTAGGTGTCACAACGCCAACTTTAAATGACAAAAATTTAAATTAGGTATTCCAACGGATGCGTGGATGTTTTGTATCTTCATTTTTTCATCGTTTTCTTATTGACGATATTTTTTAACCTTCTTTTCATGCCACCACAGTCCACAGTGTCCTGATTCAATTTAAGGAAATGTCGGCAGATACACATAATTTTGAATTTATGTCTCAGTCAGGGGTTATCAACTTTTGAATTTTTACTTTATTTTTCCTTAGGTATATATCAAAAACCACAAAAGCTTGAACGCTGAAAATTAGTATAAATATAGACAAATACAAAATCTCAAATTATTTTTTCTTTCGGGATTTTATATGCCAGGTTTACATTTTACGTGTTGCTCTATATTTGAAGTCAAAAAACACAAGCTTCGCAGCATATATAGACACAGCCCAAAATTTCAGAAAATGTAGAAACTTTTCTTCTCAGAATATTGAATTTAAGTTCCACTCAGGGATTATCAACATTTGAATTTTCATATTGCATTCCATGTATCTCAAAAATCATAAAAGATAGATGGCTTAAAATTTGTATAAATATAGACATGTATCGAATCTCAAATATTTTTTTAAAAAGTTCGAAATTTTCTCAAACATTTTTTATTAAGAAAAACATTTTTATATGATAAATTTATGTGTTAAACTGCCTATATTTCCAAAGTTTTTAAAAATATTGTAAAAACCCAAATATTTATTTATTTTTTTATAAAAAATTTGAACATTGTAGTAATACATCTCAAACTTATTTTAACAAATTTTTATGAAAATTGAATTTAGTGACGACATCGTTTCATACAATTTGTAAGGCAGTAAACACTACACAATATCTCACTCAATAGTTTGATACCTACTTAATCTACAAACATACATCATGCTGTTTACATATTCTAGGTAGGAAAGACAGACTGACCTCCATATTCTACATACCAATATGTTTTATATAAACAAAATATCTCAAAGCAATCAATAATACCTATGGTTTATTTAGATTTAACTTTTTGATCGTCAGTTCTTGATGGAATTCCATTTTAACAAATAAAAATAATAAACGTGTTTAATATCAATTCCACTATTTGTAATAAATAAAAATAAATAGTGGAATTGAATTTAAACACGTTTTTTAAATAATTAAAAATTTTATGAGTATATAGTTTGGTACGGATTCTTCAATTATACATAGGTACTATTGCCATCGATATTTGGATCTCATGTGTTACATGCAACTAGTATATAAAAAACGTATTAGGTTAGTGATGAATTGTTCCAGTTGAGTGGATTATGTGACTTTAGTAAACTATATACCTACCTACCTATATTGCAGTGTACCTACATCATTTACAAAACAACATTTTACAGACATCATACAATAATGATTGTAGAGTTATCGCGAGGTTGGAAAACTTCCCATCTGGAAAACTAGAATTTCTCAAAAATTGAAACCTTTCGTTGCTCCAAAAGTATGTACCTAACTGTCTGACTTCTTTATTGAAACAGCATAACTAACTTACCTAACCTTCCTCAAACATAAACTGTGGATTAAGACAGCTAATCCAAATGATTATTTATTGTATATTTTTTTGTTTTATATATTTATGAAGTACCTACCTACATATGTTTGATGCTGCAACCTGATTGTATTTTTTATTTCGTTTTTTTAATACTTTTGTGTTATTTTATACTCTATTGCATTTTTTGAGTCATTGGTTTAGAAAAAAAAATATCCAAGACGACACGAACCACAGTTGCGGAAATGATGTCAGTAAACATTCGGTAAACCAATGTTGTTGTCGATGTTATTTGGTGTTGTTTTATTGTGTGTTTTGATTTACATTTTTTTTTTATTTTGAATTTCATTTTTTTTAATTCTACTATTGTTTTATTTTATATTTCATAAAAATTAATTATGTTCTGTAGATATACTTATTTATGCTCCTCACTTACCCAAAGGGATATAGTAAGGAGTTATGATTTCGCAATTTTCAAGGTTGTTTTTTAATTCTACTATTGTTTTATTTTATATTTCATAAAAATTAATTATGTTCTGTAGATATACTTATTTATGCTCCTCACTTACCCAAGGGGATATAGTAAGGAGTTATGATTTCGCAATTTTCAAGGTCGTTTTTTAATTCTACTATTGTTTTATTTTATATTTCATAAAAATTAGTTATGTTCTGTAGATATACTTATTTATGCTCCTCACTTACCCAAAGGGATATAGTAAGGAGTTATGATTTCGCAATTTTCAAGGTCGTTTTTTAATTCTACTATTGTTTTATTTTATATTTCATAAAAATTAATTATGTTCTGTAGATATACTTATTTATGCTCCTCACTTACCCAAAGGGATATAGTAAGGAGTTATGATTTCGCAATTTTCAAGGTTGTTTTTAATTCTACTATTGTTTTATTTTATATTTCATAAAAATTAATTATGTTCTGTAGATATACTTATTTATGCTCCTCACTTACCCAAGGGGATATAGTAAGGAGTTATGATTTCGCAATTTTCAAGGTCGTTTTTTAATTCTACTATTGTTTTATTTTATATTTCATATAAATTAGTTATGTTCTGTAGATATACTTATTTATGCTCCTCACTTACCCAAAGGGATATAGTAAGGAGTTATGATTTCGCAATTTTCAAGGTCGTTTTTTAATTCTACTATTGTTTTATTTTATATTTCATAAAAATTAATTATGTTCTGTAGATATACTTATTTATGCTCCTCACTTACCCAAAGGGATATAGTAAGGAGTTATGATTTCGCAATTTTCAAGGTTGTTTTTTAATTCTACTATTGTTTTATTTTATATTTCATAAAAATTAATTATGTTCTGTAGATATACTTATTTATGCTCCTCACTTACCCAAGGGGATATACTAAGGAGTTATGATTTCGCAATTTTCAAGGGTGTTTTTTATTGCAAATTATCAACTAGTATCATGCTGAGATTGTATTCTGAAAGTTTCGTCACATTGTGTCTGTGTGCTATGTGCTATGTACTGTACGGCGTGTTAATTTTACTTTATCGATTATAGACTAAAGCACTCATTCAATTATTAAGACCCCCATTAAATTTTGAAGGATATCTGAATAGTGCTTCTCAATTTTTTTTAACTGTCAAATATTTCAAAGAGACCCCAAGCTCAAGAAAATTAAAATTTGAAAATTTTATTTTCAAATTGGTAAAAAGTCACACCACTTTCATAAAATGGCATTAAAGAGTTATCAAGAATTCATAATAAAATATTTAAATAAAAAATAATATAACAAACTCATTTCATGAAAATGCTGAATATTTAACATACAAAATTCGAATACTTTATAGAATGATTTGTTAGTGAGGAGTTTTGCGTTGGCCACAACCCACATATTTGGCATACAACCATTGCCTGTTTTTTCATGTTTTTTTTTTATTTTATTTTTTTTGTATTTTTCACATTTCATATTTTTCAATTGTGAGAAATTAAGAATTATTGTATTCTATTTGTTTATTTATTTTAATAAAAATACACAGTTCCTTGAACCCTGCTCAAGTGGAGTATTTATTGCCATATGGCAATAAATACGCTACCAACAAACCAGTGGTTCCAGTCCAGAAAATCAATATAGTGCGTGAAAAATGAATTAAAAAAATTTCTTTGCATATGGTGATAAAAATACTCCATAACGTTTGAGTTCTTAAAGAGTGCACAAAATCAAAGTAAATGTTCCTGATAGTATTTCATTTCAAAAAATAGAATGTTGAAATCTGTAAACTCATTCAGGGGAATCGATGTGTCTGTACCTACTTATGTATGTTAAATAAATAAGATAAATATGTATTAAGAAATATATCTGTGTCTTGAACAATTTAATGTTTTATGTCACAGAATTTAAAATAAACATTTATGACATGTGTAGGTACCTAATTCCCTTTTTGTACCATCATAATACATATGTACATATGTAATACTACGCATCACTCACACTCCCACCAGTTATTTACACTGCAAAATTCAAACATCGTTTTATGAAAATCATAAGCAAACATAAAAATTAAACAAATGTACCATCTTATAGCAACTTAAATATATGTACAATTCAGAGGAGTGTGAGATTTGCCTTAGTCAAAGTTCATATGGAAGAGGAGGTACATAAGTTTACTTCCATATTATCTGTGGTACATAATATGTGTATAAAAAAATATTTCACGTCAAACCATAGATTGTTTACTCTCATACCACGTCAAACGAATTTGTTTTTAACTACGAACAAAGATAAATTTAAAAACAGAACATGTTAAAAAATTATAAAAAAATATAGATGTTAGGTAGGTACCTACTTAACAAAAATAAAATTTATTTGCAGTAGGTAGGTGAAGAGAAAGCTTTGTATCCCTTGACGAATACATGGATTTTCAAACTTTACTGAATTATGGTCGAATTTTGACCTCTGAGCGATCTCTAGTATTTATTATTACTAGTTGCATGTAACACATGAGATCCAACTGTCGATAGCGATAGTATGTATAGTTGAAGAATATGTACCAAACTATAAACCCATAAATACAAATTATTGAATATTGTCAGATATTTTGTTTTCTATACAACATACGTAGGTATGTATGTCAAGATAGGATAGTATGGAGGAAGGTCCTTTTTTCCTACCCAGAATATGAAAATAGCATGATGGTATGTATGTATGTTTGGAGATGAAGTATCAAACTATTAAGTCTTTTTACATATTGTGTATAGGCGACTGCCATACAAAATGTATGAAGCGATGTCGTCACTAAATTCAATTTTTATAAAAATTGTTAAAAAAAATTTGAGATGTACTGCTACAATGCTAATATTTTTTATATAAAATTAAATTATCTAGTTGGGGTGTTTCGGCTTTTTTCGATATTTAAAAAAAAATGGAAATATAGGCAGTTAAACTCATAAATTTATCATAAAAAAATACTTTTCTTAATAAAAAATGTTTGAGAAACCCTGGAATTTTTTTGAAAAAACTTATTTGAGATTTTGTATTTGTCTATATTTGTACCAATTCTCAGCGTTCTAGCGTTTATGGTTTCTGAGATATATGGAAAAATAAAGTAAAAATTCAAAAGTTGATAACCCCTGACTGAAACAAAAATTCAAAATTCTGAGTATAAAAGTTTTGTAGGCCTATAACTGTTTATATATTCTAAAATTTTGGGCTCTGTAAATTGAGCGGATCAAAAGTTATAAGGGGGGGACGGACACACAGACACACACACACAGACACACACACACACACAGACACACACACAGACACACACACACACACAGACACACGAAATGTTCTACTCCGAATTCTGAGTAAATCCGTGTATGGAACATATATGCTGCGAAGCCTCTAAGTTGGTGTTTTTTGACTTCAAAGTTGGAAAAGCCGTGAAAAAAGTAGACCTCTCCATACAATTCTCGCGTATTCTGGCTTGATACATTGTCGATATGTTAAGAGAACAAAGTTCTCCTGAACAAATCGACAGTTGGATGAGTGAATTCAAATATTTTTACTACACATAATGTAGCTTGATTGTTTGAAAATGAATAAGCAGGTACCCCTGACTCTGTCCGCTACGACTTGAGCAGTGTATTCATTTAGAAATATACAAATTAATATTAATTTGCAAGATATTATTCTTCGAAGTCATACGTCCTCCACAGATATGTTAGATAAATAATATTACGAAATATATTCATTGTATGAAACGATTAAAGAAAACAATTGTGAAATTTTCATTAAAAAACATATTAATCTGTTGGACATTTTAGATATTTTGTATGTTTTCACAATGCGTACAATTAAAAAAAATATTCTCTTTGCCTATTCCATACAATGTGTGATATTACTTTGTATATTTCTTTCATTCCTCATAAGGATTATCTATGTGGTAGGTGTAGGTACCTGCTTCTATAAATCTATAATACGACATTTATATATTTTATTTTTGTTTCAGCTTGTGACTGTCATCCGGTGGGAGCTTCAGGCAAAACATGCAATCAAACCAGTGGACAGTGTCCTTGTAAAGATGGAGTCACAGGTTTAACTTGCAACAGATGTGCAAGAGGATATCAACAGAGCCGTTCGCATATTGCTCCATGCGTCAGTAAGTACCTATCTAATCTTATTCATTTTTCAAAAACATTTTTTTGGCTAAATTTTAATTTGGTTATCATCACATTAACACGAAATGAATTTAATACAGATTTATTTAGAAATCAAGATCCAGTAATAGATTTTAAATAAGCGAGAAACATATCGTCCTACTAAGCCTCTGGTGAAGCAAGGATAAATGAACTCCACAATTTTCTAACCTAGCAAACATTCATCGCATATTTTACATCTATGCCATGGGTATAATTAATGGCTCTAGGTACTGTTTTTTTTAAATTCCCTCAATCACAACATTTCATTCTCGACCAACCATTTATTATTATTCCGATTCTATCAACCTAATATACATATTATTTGTCAGTCTTTTTGTGTGATCGAATTTCATTTTGTCAACAAAATTCGATTTTCCATACGCACTCGTACGACTTAATCTTCGACGTTTTCCATTATACGAAAAACAATTGACTCGGTGATCTCTTTAACGCCCCATTAATTAATTTTAAACACTTCTTTCTTGTCTCTCCAGATCCCAAGATATTGGAATGATTTATTGCTGTTTTCATGACTATTTAACAAGTATGATAACCCTTCCGTGGATTGTCTAATTTTATGTTTATATTCAGTTGCCAAGATGAGATTTCATGCCTGTCGCATACATATGTGCCGTGTTATTCTCGTTAATGACCTTTCCATCTGTTCAAATGATGTCTTTTTAGTAATTGTGCATTTTATCTGTGGCTTCCTTCAGCTCGCAACTTTTGACGTCTCCAGATAAACTATAGAATTCTATTTTGATTTATTAACCACGACTGGATGAACATTCAACAAAATGTTAAATATTCGTTCAATGCGTGAGAGTTATTTCACTAGTATTTTCTCTTATGAAGGCATTTATAGCTCTGGAAGTATTAGCGAAGAAAATGGATCTAATCATTAATGAAAACAAAACAAATTTCATGCCTGTTGCAAACACACCAAGCACTTTTCCTCCATTGATTGTTGATGCCTACAAATTTGAGGTTGTGGAAAATTTTACATAACTGGGTTCACAGGTCAATAGTAACAAATAGGTAAACATTGGAAGAAATAAGTAAACAGGTAGTGGCAGCCAACAGATGCTACTTTGAACTTACAAGCCAACTTAGATCCTGTATACTTCCAAGGAAAACCAAAGCCACTATCTGCAAGACCCTGATATGACCTGTCCTTTTATATGCGTCAGAAACGCGAAGTTTAACAAAGCAGGAAGAAAAAGCCCTAGACACATTTAAAATGCGTATCCTGCGACGCATATATGGCCAGTTTGTAAGGACAGTGTATGTAAGAAGAGAAACGATACGGAACTCATCAACTGTATAGTGATATATAAACACAGTACGTGTTATCAAGATCGCACGACTTCGATGACTCTGTCACGTACAGTGAATGGGAGACAGGGAGTCGGCAAAGAGAGTAGGTAATGACTGTTAATCCAGTGGGAAGAAGTCGGATAGGACGGCCAAAACTTCACTGGCTGGATGGAGTCACAGTCGATTGCAGAGTGCTTGGTGTGAACTAGAGAACTGCCACTCTTGATAAAAAAAGGGTGACGACTGTTCTTGGAGGGAGCTAAGTCAAGAGTTGTAAAGCTATAGAAAAGAAGTAGAAGTATTTTATCCTACTTTTTTGTAATTAATAACTCAAGCCATGACAACCGAGAGTTCATTTGTATTTATCCGCCTTGCCTTTCAGTCACGACAGAATTAAAAAAAAAGATTTCAATTTTCTTGTATTTTTCTTTATTGGGGATTTTAGTTATTTTTTATGTGCTTTGACCTTTGCTTTGACCTACAAAATGTCAGGCGTTGCAAAACGGCTCTGATTTTACGTTTAATTTATTCAAAACTCTTCCATCTACATGCCTTACAATAAAATACACAAATTTGCGTTGTGTGGAACTTTCGGTAGACACATTCAAGCACTCATATTATGATAGCCAATCATTGATTTATTTATCAAAAACAATGATGACTCGTTTTATAATATAATTATGATCCTTGTCATATTGTGCCAAGTGTAATATTTATTTATTTATAAATACTATACGTATTTGTAATAAAAAATTAAACATGCCATCTAAGAAACATTCAAACTACAAAAATAAAATCACCATCTTTAAAGAAAAACCTTGATGAATTTAATACAAAAGTTGAAGATTGAGAAGGAATCAAAAAATAATATAACCATAGAATTGCGTTTAAATGGACCAGAAGTCTATAATTTGTCGCTCAGGATGTGACGGGATAACGTTCCCATTATCCATGAAATCTCACGGCGATTTGGTGGAAATCCTCCCATTCCCAATATCCATTTGGAGGACGGGATTTAGTCTTTTATTTATAGTCCTGCCTCAGTCAGTCACCTTCCACCTTCCACTGATGGAATTCAACTGAACCGGCAGTGAATTTATCTATAGGTACCTCTAACTTATCTAACATATTTCTTCTTTTTGTCGTTCACCTTCCGGAATCAATTTCATATTGTTTTGTTGTGTTGTTACTTCCACGGGGTGACAAATTAATTTCGTCTTTTGTTTTGTGTCCCAGTTTGTACGACATCTTAATGTCTTTTGCAAATCCATAACAATTACAAATTGGTACCTATATCAACGCGAAAGGTAATGGATCTGAAACATTTAGAAAAATCTACACGAACGATCTAAAATATTTAGAAAAAATATAACTCATCTTATAACAGATCGTTTTATAAAAATACTCAACACAAACAGCATGCTTTGAAAACAAATTCTAACATGTGTTTTTATTTTAGTAATACTATTAAGATTGTAGACTCCTGCGTTTGATATGTTTCCTATTCAATTTTGAGGATCATTTTACAGTCTTTAGAGCTGAGGATTTCTGGAGTATTTTGCCTTCAGTAAAAATGCAATTAACGTAATTATGATATAATATGACTTAGCTAAAAAAAATACTCCAAATAGTAGATTCTTATTTGTTTTCCAGAATTAAACTATTTTATACTATATTATTTCTATTGCCACATGATCACATGAATATAGGTACTGGGGGAAGAAATGAAAGCATTTATGGGCTTTCACGAAGTTTCGTAATTGGGAAGTTTCACATTTCACGAATATTACATAATGAAAATATTTAGAATCGATTGAGACTAATTAATAAACGGGTTGGAAATAATTTCAAGTAGTAAGATAATGTTTTTGTAAATTTGATGTCATCGTCAATGGTCATCGTTAAGTTTTTCTATGGTTACCTCTTGATGTTTTCTCACGTCGTTTTGACGTAGGTACGTGGCTAGAAATTTTAGCGATTTTACGAGTGCATGGAATATTTTTTTTCCACAAACTATTGTTTGATCTTCATTCACTGTTTGCTATAGCTGTTAGTATTTATTGTTTAAAGGATACGCAATTTATTAATTTTTTTTCTGTAATTGCAGAGATTCCGAAGGTGATTCAGGCTGTACAAGCGATAGAAGCAGTGGAGGCGGCCCCCGCCCGCGGTAAGTAAGTGCACTCATTCATCACTCATTACCATAACACAACCACTTCACCTCATCCTCACCCTGGCTATATCCTGATCCCCTAATGCAATCAGAATTCAACCGTTAGAGGACTATGGCTATAAAAACTAGAATCAAAATTAATTTATTTACACGGAAACCGTAATGTCGGCTTTATGTCAGCCAATGGTCCGAGTCAGAATCCCGGTAGAGACGTAGTTATATTAAATATCGTTTCTCTTCGAATATCAATTTGGCAACTTGTTATTAGGTACGCGTTACATTGATATTTGGCAAATTAACTTTTTGGTTTCCCGAAAAGAAATACGAAACATTAAAATCTAAAAACCTAAATTGTAGTCAAAATACTGTCTCTTTTTAAATTATATGGAATCACTGAAAGGAAAGAAATAAAACAACAATTTCAATGATGTATATACATACATTTCTTACATAAGTAATCATCAATAATTTAATTCATGAAATAATTTTATTTTTAATGTATTTATAAATTAAATTGTGTCACTTAACTATACACACCATTTTATTAAAAAGATACCTACTATCAATAATTTAATATCAAATCTCACGTTTGCTGTCGATAAATACAAGAAGAAGAGTAGGTACTAAGTTTAACTAAAATTCCATTAGATTTGTCAGGTTTGTTGAGGAATAACTACAAGTAGATAAGTAGTAAGTTGAACTAAAATTCCATTAGATTGGTCACGTTTACTGTGGAATAACTTCATATAGAAGAGTAGTAAGTTGAACTGAAAATTCATTAGAGTTGTCACGTTTTTTGTCGAATTATTGCAAGTAGATGAGAAGATAGTTTACCTAAAAATTTAGTATATTTGTCACGTTTGCTGTCGAATAACAACAAGAATATGAGAAGTAAGTATACAAGACGATTACTAATAAATTGAACATTATTTGTCAGGTTTGTTGTCGAATAAATACAAGAAGATGAGTAGTAAGATCAAATAAAAACCCATTAGATTTGTCACGTTTGTTGCCGAATAAATACAAGAAGATGAATAGAAAGTTGAACTAAAAATCCATAAGATTTTTCCCGTTTGTTATCGAATAACTACACGAAGATGAGTTGTTATGTATATGAATTTTAAAATCCACGTGATTTGACTTTTACGGTCGAATAACTACAAATATATGAGTGCTAAGTTCAACTAATAATCCATTAAAAAAACATAGATTTGTCACGTTTGTTGTCGTATAACTACAATAAGATGAGTAGTTACTTTACCTTAAAATCCATTAGATTTGTCACGATTGTTATCGAATAACAAGAAGATGAGTAGTTAGTTGAACAAAAAATCCATTAGATTTGTCACGTTTATTGTCGAATAATTACAAGAAGATTAGTAGTAAGTTGAATTAATCATCCGTTAGATTTGTCACGTATATTGTAGAATAACAACAAGAAGATGAGTAGTAAGTTCAACTAAAAACCCATTAGATTTGTCATGTTTGTTGTCGAATAACGACCAAAAGATGAGTAGTAAGTTCAACTCATGTCTCATGAGATTTGTCACATTTGTTGTGAAATAACTACAAAAAGAAGAAAAGAAAGTTGAACTAGAAATCCATATGACTTGTCACATTTGCTATCGAATAACTACAAGATGATGAGTAGTAAGTTGAACTATAAATCCATTAGATTGGTCACGTTAACTGTCGAATATCTACATAAATATGAAAAATTTTACGTTTGTTGTCGAATAACTACAAGAAGTTGAGTAATAAATTGAACTTAAAATTCATTAGATTACTGACATTTGTTTTCAAATAACTACAAAAAAATGAGTAGTTAGTTGAACTAAAACTGTAGTATATTTGTCACGTTTGTTGTCGAATAAATACAAGAAGATGAGTAGTGAGTTCTACAGAAAATCCATTAGATTTGTCTAGTTTGTTGTCGAACTACTACCAGAAGATGAGTAGTAAGTTCAACTAAAAACCCATTAGATTTGTCTAGTATAACTACAAGAAGATGAGTAGTAAGTTGAACTAATAATCCATTAGATTGGTCAAGTTTACTGTCGAATAACTACAAGAAGATGAGTAGTAAGTTCAACTAAAAACCCATTAGATTTGTCACTTTTGCTGTCGAATAACTACAGAAACGTCAGTAGTAAGTGGAACTAAAAATCCATATGATATGTCACTTTTGATGTCAAATAAATACATGAAGATGAGTAGTAAGTTCATCTAAGAATGCATTTGATTTGATACGTTTGCTGTCGAATAACTACAAGAAGATGAGTTTTAATTTCAAGTAATAATCCTGTTAAATACATTAATTATTATCCATGACTTTGAGTATACCTGTATCTATAAAGTGTCTATTTACATTGCTTTTATATTTCGAGTCAGTTAAGAAATAAAATCCTACACGTCAGCACGGAGTTTTTTATTTTAATTTTAAAGACCAATTTTATGGTAGTCATTTTACAAATCCATTAAAAAATCATCTATTTGTCACGTTTGTTGTCGAATAACTAGAAGAAGATGAGTAGTTAGTTGAACTAAAAATTCATTAGAGTTGTCACGTTTGTTGTCGAAAAACTACAAGAATATGAGCCGTATGTTCATTTAAATTTGTCACGTTTGCTGTTGAATAACGACAAGAAGATTTGTAGTAAATTCAACTAAAAAACCATTGGGATTGTCACTTTTGTTGTAGAATAACTACATCAATATAAGTAGTATGTTGAACTAAAAATTCATATGATTTGTCACTTTTGATGTCGAATAAATACATGAAGATGAGTAGTACGTATAACTAAAAATCCATTAGTTTTGTCACGTTTGTTGTCGATAAACTCTAAGAAGATGAGTAGAAAGTTGAACTTGAAATCCATAATATTTATCACCTTTGCTATCGAATAACCGCAAGATGATTAGTAGTAAGTTGTACTTAAAATCCATTAGATTTGTCACGTTTTTTGTCGAATTCCTACAAAAAGATGAGTAGTTAGTTCAACTTAAAATTCATTAGATTATTGATATTTGTTTTTAAATAACTACAATAAAATGAGTAGTTAATTGAACCAATAATTTTGTATATTTGTACCGTTCGCTGTCGAATAACTACAAAAGATGTTTTAGGTATTTAACCTACTTGATGTGATTGATCAAATGAAAAGCGTGTTCTGGTTGAAGTTGTTTATTTGACGGTGCCGCGAGAGAACTGGCGAGCGTGCGGCATGGTGGGGATATTTATAATGTTGGCAAACCGGAGGGGTTTGCCGCTTCGTATCCCCATCAATGTCATATAACTACAAGAAGATGAGTAGTAAGTTCAACTAAATTTGTCACGTTTGTTGTCGAATTTTATAGAAGACGAGATGAGTAGTACGTTCTACTAAAAATCCATTAGATTTGTCACGTTTGTTGTCGAATAACTACCAGAAGATGAGTAATAAATTCAACTAAAAACTCATTAGATATGTCACTTTGGTGTCGAATAACTACAAAAATGTGAATAGTAAGTGAAACTTAAAATCCATAAGATTTTTCTCGTTTGTTATCGAATAATTACAAGAAGATTAGTTACTACTTATTAGTTGAACTAAACATCCATTCGATTTGTCACGTTTATTGTCCAATAACTACAAGAACTTTGATTACTTTCAGATATAATCCTTGCAACAAAAACAGGCAAACTAGTTCTTCTTTCATTTCTGGATATGAGCGCGGCTTTTGACATAGTCGACCATCAATTTCTTTTAAACAGACTGAACATATCCTATGGCATTCACGGACAGCCCACTCGTTGCTGCAATCCTATTTACATAACCGTTATCAAACCATAATAATAAATAAAGAAAAGTCTTTCCCTACAAAAGTGACGACAGGAGTTCCCCAGGGTTCTGTGCTTGGCCTGTTACTGTTCACACTTTACACAAAGGACATTTCTAACATCGTAAAATCGCATAGTCTACTTACACAATGCTACGCCGATGACTGGCAGCTGTACTTTTATTCAACTCCGAGTGAGTCATGCCTTCTCAAAGACAAAATTTGTCTGTGCATCAAGGGGATAGAGCGGTGGATGTCTTCAAATAAACTAAAACTAAATCCAACTAAGACCGAATTTCTCTGGACGGCCACACACCGCCGGCAGCATTACATAGACAACACCCCTGTCTCTGTCGCAGACACCGACATTATTCCCAAGTCCGCCGTTAAACTTCTGGTAGTAGGTACCTGCATATTGACTCCAGTCTAAGTCTCAAAAAGCAAATAAACATCACAACATCTTCTGCTTTCTATCACTTACGACGAATAAAATCTATGAGACGAAATATACCTACGGAAGCAACGAAATCTCTAGTAAATGCATTCGTTATTTCCCGCCTGGACTACTGCAATGGTATATACGCAAACCTCCCAAAGCTGGAGCTAAACAAACTTCAATCCGTCTTCAACGCTGCTGCTAGGCTAATCACCGGAGCCGCGAAATTCTCACACATATCCCATCATCTACGAAATCTTCACTGGCACAAAGTGCCAGAGAGATTCAAGTACAAATTATGTTTGTTGACTTTCAAAGCGATCCATGGCATAGCTCCCACGTATCTTTCAGACTTCTGCATCCCTCTCACCGTAAACGAGCGACAACAAACACTTCGGTCAGTCATCACATCCCTGATTGGCAAGTTGACTGAAATAAATACAGTCAACACCACATCCTTCGGTGATCGTGCTTTTGCTGTGGCTGGACCAGCCTCGTGGAATAAACTACCACCTGAACTGAGGTTATCACAAAAACGGCGCTATAAAAATCATCCCAGTTTATTATTATTATTATAAGAAGATTAGTAGTAAGTTGAACTAATAAACATCCATTAGATTTATCACGTTTATTGTCGAATAACTACAAGAAGATTAGTAGTAAGTTGAACTAAACATCCGTTAGATTTGTCACGTTTATTGTAGAATTAATACATAAAGATGAGTAGTAAGTTCAACTTAATATCCATTTGATTTATCACGAATAACTAAAAATGCATTAGATTTGTCACTTTTGTTGTCGAATAGCTACAAGAAGATGAATAGTACGTTTAACTAACAATCCATTAGATTTGAGTTCAAATCCAAAGCATTTTAGTGCATATTCTTATATTTTCCTTTTCGATCATTATAAAATTTATATTTTTAAGGATGATATCTGGTTGCATTTCCTTTGAAGCTTTCTTTGTTCCTAAGCTGGAAGTAGGAATATGCGTACAGCATTCTATGATCATTCCTCTGTAGGGAATCAAACCCATGGCATAGAAGTAAAATTATTTTAAAAAAAACCTTTTGTGCTACTTCCAGCTTTTTTGCCTAAATTAATAATTTTATCCGACTTCCAAAAATGGAAGAGGTTATCAACTAGACGTGTTTTTTTATTTATATTCAGCGATTATTTTTTATGACGTCCGTTTTCGATGATTATTTTTTCATGAGAAAGGGGGGTATCTTCCGATTTGTCCCATTTTAATTTGGTCAAGATCTGACCATGGTATCCATGAGAAAATAATGAAAGTCTTCAATTTACTATATTATTCAAATTCTTTAAGCAATAGCAATTTTACTATATTATACGATTTTAATGATTCCTTTATTATAAGGAAGGGAGTGCTTCAGAGGTGATAACACATATAAATATCGAGTTCTGGAGGACAAGTCTGGTCCAACCGGCGAAATCAAAACCTTCACGATTACCCATATCATGAATATAATTATTATATGGAGTTCTATAATATTTTTAGATGTCATAGAACTCCAAATTATTAAATTAATGATATTTAATAATATAATAATTACAATAATAATGATGTAAATATGTACTTTGCTAAATACCACTTATTGAGTATAATTAAACACTACTAGTTTCGGGAGAGCACTCCTCCCATCGACGGGTGTATTATAACTAAATAATATTATTTACATACTACTGTGTCTACTATGTGTGTTGTGTTGATTGGTGGGGTGTAGGTGGGGTATTCGTTATTGTGATTGGTTGGAGAGAAGAATGAGGTACGGATAACGGGAAAATTGTCAATAATGGCGAAGAATTGGGGAATTTGGTGTTATTGATAAGTGGTTTACCTAAATTGATGTTTCTGTGAATTTCTATTGTTTCTAAACTATTCATCAAATGACCTTTGTGTGTAACTTGGTGTAAGAGTTTAACTGTGTGGCTATGGAATGAGTGGTTGGTATCTATTATATGATTTGCGAATTCCGAGAAGTTGCTATTCATAATACATCGTCTATGTTCTTTAATCCTCGTATTAATGTTTCTAGAGGTTTGGCCAATGTACAATGAATCGCAGTCTCCACATGATATTTCATAAATTCCGCTTTTTTCTTTAAAATCTATTTTTGTTTTAGAATTGCAAAGTAATTTACCGAGGTTATTATTTGTATAAAAGGCTGGTTTAATTGTTGTAGGCATATGTTTCGTTATTTTTGTGGATAATTTATCTATGTACAGAATTTTTCTCCATTTTTGATTTTCATTATTGTTTATTGGTGGATAAATAAATTTATCAATAATTAATTTAAATTCTTTCCTATTGATTATTTTGTCTATCAACTGTTGTTCGTATCCGTTATTGAAAGCTATCTGTTTAATTGTAATAAGTTCTTTTTCATAGTTTTTCTGTGAGAGAGGGGTCTTTAACAGTCTATCAATTAATGAATAAAAACATGCGAGTTTATGTGTAATTGGGTGGTGTGAAGATGCAGGAATAATCATGTCAGTGTGCGTAGGCTTTCTATATATGCTAAAATCAAGTCTATTATTAATTATTTTTATCGAGAGGTCTAGAAAATTCAAACATTTATCAACTTCTTTTTCTACTGTAAATTTGATTTTATGATGTTGTGAATTAATTAATGAGAGGAATCTGTCTAATTGTCTATCTGTCCCTATAAAAATACAGAAAATATCATCTACGTAGCGGAACCACTCTAGAACACATTTGAGTAGGGGGTGGTCAGAATCAAACAGGTCTGTTTCGAGTTTGTTCATGAATATGTCAGCCAGGATCGGACTGGCTGGCATACCCATCGGTAAGCCGTCTTTTTGGAAATAAATATTATTATTAAATTCAAAATAATTTTGATTCGTGCAGACATTGAAGATTCTGACCAACTCCTGTACAATATCATCTCCTAACTGAGAATTAACTAAGGTTTCTTTCAGAATGTTACAGCAGTCTTTAATTGGTACATTTGTGAAAAGGTTAGTGACATCGAAAGATATTAATCTAGCGTTGTTAGGAATAAACTTATTAATTAACTTATTAGTCAGTTCAAGGCTGTTCTTAATTGTATACTTCGGTGTGGAAAGTTCATGTAAAATAATCTTGTCGTTTAGTAATTTGCACAGGTTGTAGTTTGGAGCAGTGAAGTAGGAGACAACAGGTCTTACCGGAATGTTTGTCTTGTGTAGTTTAGGAAGACCGTATAGCTGGGGTGGTCTTGAGTTCCTTTGTATCAGGTAGTTGGTATAGGATCCGCAAAGGTTTTTACAATACTTTATTGTATTCTTCACTGCTTCTAGATATTTGCTGGTAGGGTCGCTTGTTACTAGCACGAAATTGTCATTATTTAAGAAATCATTTACTTTATTCACATAGTCCACAGTGTTAAGGATCACAATACTATTTCCTTTATCAGCTCTCGTTAGTGTCAAGTTATTCGACTGTAATGCCGATTTAATGCTGTTCATTGTGATGGCTTCCTTGTTATGGAAATTTTTAAAGGCATGGGTGTTTTCTTTTAATGTTTCTGCACATTTATATTTATGTATAATTGGATCTTTGGTCAGTGCAGTGTCGATATCTGCTGCGAGTTGAATGAATGATTTTTCGCTTTGTGGTTGGATATTGTATTTAAGACCTTTATTTAACAATTCGTATTGTTCTGTATTAAACGAGTGGTTTGAAAGATTCACTATGCGTTCACTGAATTTATGGTGGGTTTTATTAGTATTCAGGTTCGGTGTGCCCGAGTTATTTAATGGTAGCTTCGATTTTAAGTTTTTTAATTTTTTATCCACTGTATTTTTCATTTTAAACACTTCTAAGCTAACTAAATAACGCACTTTGTCATCTAGTAGGTCCCATTCTATCGGGTGTAGTAAATTAGAGAGATCAGTGTGTAAATATTTTAAATATGTTTTAACCGTGTCCCTGATGTTAAAAAACTTTTTTAATTCTTCTTTTATCCATGTTAGTTGGGCAACTTTCAACGCTTTTTCAGATGATTTAGATTTTGATTTAATTTTAACACTGACGTATTTTGGAATCACTTTCAATTTAAGGCACTGTTGGTTAAAATATATTTTGATAGACACAGTTCTGTATTTTAACATTAATTTTTTATATATGATCGTCTTTTTTGCCGTGCTGGCTTCTTTAATAAGATTGATGGATTTGACGGTAACTTTGTGGTAGTCCATGATTACAATAATAATGATGTAAATATGTACTTTGCTAAATACCACTTATTGAGTATAATTAAACACTACTAGTTTCGGGAGAGCACTCCTCCCATCGACGGGTGTATTATAACTAAATAATATTATTTACATACTACTGTGTCTACTATGTGTGTTGTGTTGATTGGTGGGGTGTAGGTGGGGTATTCGTTATTGTGATTGGTTGGAGAGAAGAATGAGGTACGGATAACGGGAAAATTGTCAATAATGGCGAAGAATTGGGGAATTTGATGTTATTGATAAGTGGTTTACCTAAATTGATGTTTCTGTGAATTTCTATTGTTTCTAAACTATTCATCAAATGACCTTTGTGTGTAACTTGGTGTAAGAGTTTAACTGTGTGGCTATGGAATGAGTGGTTGGTATCTATTATATGATTTGCGAATTCCGAGAAGTTGCTATTCATAATACATCGTCTATGTTCTTTAATCCTCGTATTAATGTTTCTAGAGGTTTGGCCAATGTACAATGAATCGCAGTCTCCCATATCATGGATACCCTACCATACCCTACCATATCATGGATATCATGGATCTCCCATATCATGGTACCCATATCATGGATATAATAATTATATCCATGATATGGGTAATCACGAGGGTTTTGATTTCGCCGATTGGACCACACTTGCCCCCTGATAATGTAAAAAATATCAATTTCTTTAATTTGCAAAGTCACCTGCAATTAATAATATTTTTTACCACCTTATCCAAATTCGATATGATTACTTTTTCATTAGAAAGCGATTACTTATGAGGTGGGTCTGAACGAAGCCAAGAGATTTGATGATGGGAATCATGAGAAATCGTGAAACTCGTCAATTTGCGAAGTCTTTACGTATTATTGTTTAAGCGAATTGTATATGAAAGATATAATTACTGCATACATACATACCAACACGCCAAGTCCCTCATGGGGCAGGTAGAGAAACCCGATCGCCACATTTTTAGTAACATAAATTTTGAGTTTATCATATTAAAGATTTTTTTTTTTATAATATCACCTCATTGTTTTGCAGTTACATAGTTTTTATTCAATTTCTGAGTTATATCAATATGCATTAATGTTAAGTATGCCCTTTCACTAGTTTATTTTCATTATTATATAAATTACTGTTGGCATTTAATAATTATGAATCTGTGATACAAAATCCGCTTTCGTACCTACAAAAAAACATTATTTAGTCGTATCGGTAAATATCTAAACAATTTTCGGTGGACAGCAGTTTGCTCATCTATCAAAGTACCAACTTTCTGAACTTTTCTTTCAAAGTAACAAATTTTCTGCGCATGTTTGCTTACTTTATTTGCACGTTACTTTATTCTTAACTAGCTGAGAAGCTTCGCTTCGCTCAGCTTCTAAGCTAGGGCTTGCAGCCGGCTTTTACCGCTACGCGGTAAATGACCGCCTCCGGCGGTCGATGGTACTGAGGGGTCTGAAGGTACTGAACGGTCTGAAGGTACTGAACGATCTGAAGGTACTGAGGGGTCTGAAGTTACTAAAATGTCTTAAGGGATGAAAGATTCGGGAGGAAATGAAGAGGGGTATGAGGCATTGATGGAACGGGAGGTACAAAAGGACCTGAAGAGACGGGAGACACTGAAGAGACGGGTGGCACTTAGGGACAGGAGGCATTGAAAGACGGGAGGCTCCGAAGGGACGGGAGACACTGAGGGACCATTTTTAATTATACAGGCAATACGAAGATTGCTGAGTTTCATCTAAATCAAACGCCTATAATCCGCAAAGTGGTTAAAAAGGTTGCAAACCCTATTGTAGAAGTCAAACGAAGCTTCTCTTTTAGTTTCTTAATTTGCGTTTCACAAACCATGACACGGAGTAAGCTTTATTTTTCGCTGCTGTGTTTGTCGCCTCCGCACAAAAACGTTATTCTTATAAAATATTAATTTACAAAATAATAAATTGTTTAATTTAAGAAAGATTGATATTTTAAACTCCTTGTAGGTAAATAAGCATGTAATAAATATTAATATTTTTTCGTGCAACTCTCCAATAATAATTAGTACTTTAAATCCTGGCAACACCGTGGTTGACATTTAACAAATGACCGATAAATTATGTTTGCAAACTCAACATGTAGTCTAAATCTAAACGATATTACTTAAATGTTTACTCGATCATCTATTGTGTGTTATGTGTATTTAGATTGTATAATTTTTTATGCTTAAATAAGGATATTCGCCTTTTCAGTTAATTTAGCAAGCATTCGCAGACTCTTATTTTAACTGCAGACATTAAAGCGGTACTATAGTTTGGTTATGGACATTTTATATTTAATTCACCAGAATTTGATGTATTTCAGATTAGCATTACAGTAGCGAGATGTATTCTAAGTGCAATTTTTTTAATACTATAATTTATTTTGCCAACTGTAACCACTAAAATATAAAATCATGTATGTTCTCTTCGGTGATAATTTATTTTTCTTGTTTATGTTTACCTCCGTTTCACGATGAAACTTTATCTGTTACAGAAACATATAATATTATTATGTTACTTGTAACTGACAGTATAGCCAATCAGCGGAGACTTCTAATTGGCTGTTAAATTATTATATTAGATGTAATATATATGCTGTTAGTCTTCCAAAAATTTATAAACAAATAAATATAATAATTTTAGTCTAAATTTAATACTTAAACTTTGTCGTATGTTTGTTGAATAACAAATGAGAACGTATGAGGCCGACTTAAAAATTATTTACCAGTTAAGACTAAAATCATTCTAACGCGACGTCCTACGTAGGCGATTCAAGGCGAACGCGAAGCGGCGCGAAAATAACAAACAGTCGGTAACTATTGAAGTGTCCTGCGTTACCGACCACGAGTAGGGTACGGTGTGACATGGCACGATGCGAAGCGAACGCGATCAATTGGTTTGATATTTTCGCGCGAATTGGAAGCGGTGCCATAGTTTTTTTTTGTAAAGTATAATGTCAGAAGCACGATTCGCGTGCCCGTAGGACAGAGCCGCAGCGTCGCACCGCATCGCTTTGAATTCGCATGTATCCGTTCGGATCGCTTCGCATTCGCTTTGAATCGCCTACGTAGGATGTCGCGTAACTCAACAACACATGCTACCATTACTTGACTACGCTGACGTTGCCTACGCTGAGATTCAACTGAAGATCAACTTAACAAACTCGAACGGTTACAAAATGTCTGCATTCGATACGTGTTTGGACTCAGGAAGTTCGACCACATGTCCGAGAGCAGGCAACGACTGAACTGGTTAAAGATCCGTCACCGAAGAGATTCCCGTGTTCTTTCCCTTTATATATTTTATATTTTTAATACTATAAAAGTCTTTAATTATTATTATTATTAGGTGATGTATGTATGTCGAGTATCGAGACGACAATGCGTATATGTCAGAATAGGAAAATGTGTTCAATTCAATATGGTTATATAGTTTTTATAGTTTGATTCAAGTTTTTTCAATTAAGTTTTTGACAAAGATATACATTGTTAGAGATATGGAGAAAACTTACCACGTTAATAAGTTTTGTTGAATTTGATAGTAATATATTTTTATCGGATACCTACCTGGATATTAACAAAACACGATGAAAACAGAGTGGATGCCTTTGAAAGAAAAATCTTATGCAGAATATACCTATGTACCTATTAACGACTGTCAAACATGGCGTAAAAGATATATATCACCGAGCTTTATGATCTTTACCAGGACATCAGCATAGTCATGAGCCATGGGGCAGCAGAACTCGAAGGTGGCAGCCAACGATAGAACAGTATGGAGTAGATTCTTGGACACAGATAGGACCCATCAAGAGTTGTGACGCTAAGAATAATGATGATGATATTTTTATGTGAATAAAGTAATTGATTGTTGGCAATTATTTAATTTTATTTTCTTAAATTTGTCTTCATAAATTTGAAAGTGAAATAATTTGTTAATTAAATGAAACATACAGAAATATTTTGAAAATATAGATTTCTTCTTCCTTGCCTCTTCCCAGTTCATCTGGAGCGGCCCTTCTGGTATGACCTTTCCTTTCTTGCCCTTCGGAGACCTTTCCATCTTGCGTCATTTCTCTGGTTAGTTGCTCCTCCCTCAACTCCTTAATATTTGTCCACCAGGTGGCCTATGTACGGCCTCTATTTCTGGACTGAGTGCGATATCCTGTGTGAGTTTAACTATATGATCCTCATTTCGTCTGGTAATGTGTCCGTACCATCGGTGTCTGGCCTTTAGTTTCTCCGGAATAGAGGCGACTCCAACACTACCTCGGACGTATTCATTTCTAATTCGATCCTCCTTTGTAACACATCTAACTCTATCCCCTTTGAAGGGGTCTCTCATAATTCTTTAGTGGTTCCTAAAAATTTCATTTGAAAGCAAGCATTACATACATACCATCACGCCATGTCCCTCGCGGGGTAGGCAGAGAGAACCAAACGCTACTTATTTCTATCTTGACACACATTCATCGCCTCGTCGACATTCATACATTGTCCTAAATATATTCATTTGTTGTTCATGCTTCTGACATCTCCGCCTTTCAAAATAGCGTTCCCATGGATATGCCATCCCTTACTTGGGCGACCCCGACCTCTCATTCGATTCCTGTCCGCAATGTATATTTTCTTTGTCAGGCGTTCCTCATTCATTCTGCCCATGTGGCTAAACCATCTCAATGTGTTCACTTTAATTCTATTAATGACATCTTTCTTTATCTTACATTCTTTCCTTATGTCCTCATTTCTGACCCTCTCATACATCGTCCTATTATATCTTCTAACATGACTTTTAAAATACTTAATTCTATAATGACATGCATTTATAGAATTACCTGTCAATAATGTATAAAGAGGCTCTGGAGGATATCTATTGCAGGTATGTGTACTATTCCATTGTTACAACACATTCCTGGGTTTTCTCCCTTCCATTTCAAATCACCACAATATGTACAAATTATAGACATTCTACCAAAAGTTGATACTGGCTCAGAAATAAATTGCAACTATAGGTTAATATCTATATTGCAACTATAGGAAAAAGCAGAATTTTCCTTTTGTCTCCATGATTCATGTTTCAATGTCACTTCTGTTATTTTACATACAAAAAAAATAGTGTTTGGCGATATTGTTAAGCGTTTTCAATTTGACTCAGGGGCCTTATGACTTGAAGACTTAGAGGCTGTTTTATACTTTTAATGCTGCTAAGATGGCGCATTCAAGTGCAGTAATTTCTATTTCTTCAACGTCTTGCATATTCATCTGATCTATTGTCATTAAATTATCACGACTCCCTACCTCTATCCAATTACTTGAAGACTGAAAATCTGTACTTCCTCTTTCTTGCTGCAGAAATTGTAATACCCTATACGCCGTCATTCGTAATCTACTGGCTTCACATCTCCTTTCTTGCTGTTCTTTAGATTCGTTTGCCCTAAGTGCAACCATTCGCAACATGTTATTTTCATGTGCCATTCCTTCTGCACCCTTTCACCTACTCCTAGAAGAATGACATAACCTGTACACCGAAATACAATAATCACCAACTCATTTATGAAAATATCTTTAAACAAATACCTACGATCTTTCCATATGTGAATGTTGATTTAAAATTTACCTAAATTCATCGAGAATTGAAATTTCAACTTACATTTTTTTGTAACTATATAGGCTAAAATTTGATTCCGAAAGAAAATAAAATATAAAGTTATTAAATATTGGAAAATAAACTAAATCAATACATATTAATTACGATAAAAATAAAAAGTAGCTAACTTTCGAATATTTGACAGCTGAAAGAATGGTGGAACAACGCGAGGAAAGCAAATCTGACCCACAATGCAAAAGAGACCATTTGTTCAACGTGAATTGCTCACTCTCCCTGTGTCGGATTTTATTACTTCGTGCCATTTGAGGTCTAATTACGATAGGGACGCATATATCAGAATGTTGGTATTTTTGTCATCTTCGGGGTAAATTCACATAAATCAATTTTGGCGACTCGGCGAGTAAAGCATAAAAGCATTCTTTAATTCTTATTATATAACATTTAAACATACTTTCTTTTGAAAATAATAAAAAAAAACATATCAGCTTGTGAGGCTTTGTATTTTTATACTGTTTCAAATGTAATATTATAAAAATGTAATATTGTAAGTTTTTTACTCTACTGTAAAATTCCCAATTTCCACATAGAAAGATTTCAAACGAATGTAAGAACAGGCAGCCTTGGGCAGACTGACATGAATATAGTCGTGCACAAACATTCGCAAATCCAGAACGACAATCTTACCAGGTCTACTTTATTTATATGCAGATTCGTGTATTTTAATCTTCAATGTGTGGTTGAATTTTCGAATTCTACTTTTTGTTAATTAAAATGTTTTTTTTTTATATTTTTATAAATTTCTTAATTAATTAAATTTCATAAATTGGTTCACGGTACTTTTTACCAATTAAACTCTTAGTCTCTCCCACCACCTTTTCTTCCAACCTTTTTTTTTCTTTTAATTAATTTGCATATAATCTAAGCATATACACTTCTTAACCAAAAACCTGTCATTAGTTTCCTTGTATATATTATCTAGAATTAATATTTATTTATTGAAATAATAAAAGCTGTTGGTTTTGTTATTAGTAAATAAATGTATAAACAAATAAATAAAAATAAAATAAATAAACAAATTAATAAATAAATATATTGATACTTTTTGGTGGTTGACTATTTTTAGTGTGAGGCACCGACATAGAATAGTGCTTCCACTCGTTTGTATTATCATCGATTTCGGGTGTCCCGTAAGAGCCGGGTAATTGAAAATTCAAGAGACAAAATAACATCTCACAAAGTTCAGCAATGAGGTTCACCACCCATTCTGAATGTTGTCTCTTTAGGCGAGACGAGACTAGTGTGTTAAGATGCATTCATGTGTCGAGCTCCCTTTTATAAGGTAATTCACATCCACACACCTGTCGCTGGTCACCCCACATAGTTGGATATGCCGTGATTGTATGAATGAATGAATCATATCAACCATTTATATGTTGAATAAATACGTTTATGAAATAATTTAATATTCGTTATGTATGCACCTACCTACCCAGTTGAAATGACAATGCATTAAAGAAGAAGGGGTTTGGTTAAACGGGTGTACCTGACTCTCACTTCACTAACGCCGTTTAATTTAATTTTGACATCGTAAATCACCCCTATATATATTATATAGGTACAATCTGCTTTTGACTTTTACAAATAAACTAGTTACATGTAACACATGAGATCCAACTGTCGATAGCGATATTATGTATAATTGAAGAATAAGTACCAAACTATAAACCCATAAATACAAATTATTTAATATTTTAAGATATTTGGTTTTGTATACAACACATGTACCTAGGTATGTATGTCAAGATAGGATAGTATGGAGGTCAGTCCTTTGATCCTACCCAGAATATGAAAACAGCATGATGGTATGTATGTATGTTTGGAGATTAGTATCATACAATTAAGTCTTCTTAGACATTGTGTGTAGGCGACTGCCATACAAATTGTATGAAGCAATGTCGTCACTAAATTCAATTTTTATAAAAATTGTTAAAAAAAAATTGAGATGTGCTAATACAATGTTAATATTTTTTATAGAAAATTAAATTTTCTAGTTGGGGTCTTTCGGCTTTTTTCGATATTTAAAAAAAAATGGAAATATGGGCAGTTAAACTCATAAATTTATCATAAAAAAAATATTTTTCTTAATAAAAAATGTTTGAGAAATCCTGGAATTTTTTTAAAAAAACGAAATTTGAGATTTTGTATTTGTCTATGTTTATACCAAATTTCAGCGTTCTAGCTTTTATAGTTTCTGAGATACATGGAAAAATAAACCAATATTTCAAAAGTTGATAACCCCTGACTGAAACAAAAATTCACAATTCTGAGTAGGTATAAAAGTTTTGTAAGCCTATAACTGTTTATATATTCTGAAAATTTGGGCTCTGTAAATTGAGCGGATCAAAAGTCATAAGAATTTTCATGAACGAATCGACAGTTGGAAAACTGAAATGTATAATGAAATTTCCACAACATTTTAGTATTACAAATCAAATAATTATTATTTAAATAATAATAGGTACAATTCAAATATTAAATAATACAATTAAAATAATTTATTTATTTATTTATTTTTATTTATTTCTATCCAAAAACATCGAGTAGATATAAGATACAAAATAATTAAAGGTAATATAAGCTTATTCATACATAGTAGACATACAAAGTAAATATAAGTTATTTCATTGCAATAAATATAATTTCATTATTTCACCATTGCTTACATAGTTAAAGCTATCCTTTTTGTTTGTATCTTTGTTACTAGCCCCCTCGCTAGACATAGCCTGTGCTAAGGTGAGCTATGTAGTAAATTATACTTGGAATATCTATCTGAAATCTCCAAGTAAGCATAGGTATCATATATAACGTTACGTACATTAAATGATGTCAAATATTACATAACCGTCTATAAATTACATAAGTACATGCATTTGGTTTTGTATCTTTGTTACTAGCCCCCTCACTAGGCATAGCCTGTGCTTAGGTGAGCTATGTAGTAAATTATACTTGGAATATCTATCTGAAATCTCCAAGTAAGCATAGGTATCATATATAACGTTACGTACATTAAATGATGTCAAATATTACATAACCGTCTAAAAATTACATAAGTACATGCATTTGGTTTTGTATCTTTGTTACTAGCCCCCTCACTAGGCATAGCCTGTGCTTAGGTGAGCTATGTAGTAAATTATACTTGGAATATCTATCTGAAATCTCCAAGTAAGCATAGGTATCATATATAACGTTACGTACATTAAATGATGTCAAATATTACATAACCGTCTATAAATTACATAAGTACATGCATTTGGTTTTGACATTCGATAAATACTTTCAATTTTCTTAACATCAAATTGTAATTAACTGTTGAATTGTCCATGCACGCTCTTAAGGATTCTGTTTTCTTTTTACATTAGGTAATCTACATAGTTCACCCTTCTTTAATAGTCCTTCCCAGTCCTTCTGCCCGTATGTACCTACCATAAACTTTTTTAATAAGGATTATTTAATTGCGATCCCTCAAAACGTTTTATTTCTTCGATATATTAAGATGTGGAGAAATCCGGAAAGTTTCCGATCAATTTGAAATGTAAATGCACCTTTCGGGGATTCTAATTTGATTTTGTCACCAGCCGTAGCATCTAGTGTAATCTTCTACAGCAAAGTGATATGAAAATTGTCACCAGCCGTAGCATCTAGTGTAATCTTCTACAGCAAAGTGATATGAAAACTGTCACCAGCCGTAGCATCTAGTGTAATCTTCTACAGCAAAGTGATATGTAGGTGAGACGATTCTAATATAAAACTAGTGTAATCTTCTACAGCAAAATGATATGTAGGTGAGACGATTCTAATATAAAACTAGTGTAATCTTCTACAGCAAAATGATATGTAGGTGAGACGATTCTAATATAAAAAGTGTAATCTTCTACAGCAAAATGATATGTAGGTGAGACGATTCTAATTTAAAACTAGTGTTATCTTCTACAGCAAAATGATATGTAGGTGAGACGATTCTAATATAAAACTAGTGTAATCTTCTACAGCAAAATGATATGTAGGTGAGACGATTCTAATATAAAACTAGTGTAATCTTCTACAGCAAAATGATATGTAGGTGAGACGATTCTAATATAAAAAGTGTAATCTTCTACAGCAAAATGATATGTAGGTGAGACGATTCTAATTAAAAACTAGTGTTATCTTCTACAACAAAATGATATGTAGGTGAGACGATTCTAATATAAAACTAGTGTAATCTTCTACAGCAAAATGATATGTAGGTGAGACGATTCTAATATAAAACTAGTGTAATCTTCTACAGCAAAATGATATGTAGGTGAGACGATTCTAATATAAAAAGTGTAATCTTCTACAGCAAAATGATATGTAGGTGAGACGATTCTAATTTAAAACTAGTGTTATCTTCTACAGCAAAATGATATGTAGGTGAGACGATTCTAATATAAAACTAGTGTAATCTTCTACAGCAAAATGATATGTAGGTGAGACGATTCTAATATAAAACTAGTGTAATCTTCTACAGCAAAATGATATGTAGGTGAGACGATTCTAATATAAAAAGTGTAATCTTCTACAGCAAAATGATATGTAGGTGAGACGATTCTAATTTAAAACTAGTGTTATCTTCTACAACAAAATGATATGTAGGTGAGACGATTCTAATATAAAACTAGTGTAATCTTCTACAGCAAAATGATATGTAGGTGAGACGATTCTAATATAAAAAGTGTAATCTTCTACAGCAAAATGATATGTAGGTGAGACGATTCTAATTTAAAACTAGTGTTATCTTCTACAACAAAATGATATGTAGGTGAGACGATTCTAATATAAAACTAGTGTAATCTTCTACAGCAAAATGATATGTAGGTGAGACGATTCTAATATAAAACTAGTGTAATCTTCTACAGCAAAATGATATGTAGGTGAGACGATTCTAATTTAAAACTAGTAAAATCTTCTACAGAAAAATGATATGTAGGTGAGACGATTCTAATATAAAACTAGTGTAATCTTCTACAGCAAAATAATATGTAGGTGAGACGATTCTAATTTAAAACTAGTGTAATCTTCTACAGCAAAATGATATGTAGGTGAGACGATTCCAATATAAAATAAGATTCTCAGTTTTTTTACTATTCGCTATACATACCTACATAACTTACTTTATTTACACTCTTAAACTTTTATAGTTGCATACATACTATCGAGCCGTTAATCTATTTGGGGTAAGAAAAAAGGACTGAATCCCACGCTATCCTTTCCGGGCATTTGTTTCCTGTTTTGTGTAGGATAATGAAATATTTTAAAATATTCAATAACTAATATTTAAGATTTTATAGATTAGTACATTAATTTATTTTTATTTTTACGAATTATTCAACTATAGGTACTTACTATCGCCAGTTTGATCTCATGTGTTACATGCAACTAGTTATATTTGAGATGTCTAGAGATAACAAATGACCGTAGTCTTGAATTGAGGCAAGCTACACAACCCATGTTTGAGTTTTGAGACTGTCAAAGATTTAATGTACCTACCTACCTACCTACATACCTATAACTTACTAATACATAACTATCACACACTCGAATATTTTTTAATTGCTTATACCTACTGTTCGGTAAATGTGGCAACACTTCCAACCTTTTCCGATCCCTGAAATATTGTTACCTACATAGGAACAAAAACAATCGTCAATACTCTCTCGTCGTGTGTGAACGCATTGCACTGTGACAGAAAGTTATATAGTCGACTCAAGAGAAAATATACATATTTTCTACCTTTTCGCATCAATCATCGAAACCACGCGCCGTGCGCTATTTTGAATTCCTGAACCGTGTTCAGAGGAAGTTTTAAAGTGTAAATCAGTGTTGTGTCATAGAGGTTGGTGTAGTGCCCTCCGTGAAGACACTACACAAGACGAAGGAAGAAGGCTGCCAAGGTAGGTGCAATATTTTCCCTTCTCTCTATACGCAACATCTTTTGGTCCTTTCGATCCGGATTGTCCATCCTATGGTCCATTCCGAGCCTATTATCCTAAATTCCAGCCACATCGGACGTCATCAAATCGTATTTGTATGACAAAACACACGTAAATTGTGTTATTTCGTTATATTTGTAATATTTCAACATAGTATTATACATTATATTATTCTGAAATATCAATTTATTATTTGAAGACAATAGCAAACAATAACCTCGTTTTGGTCGGTGTACTACATAATTATGTAGGTAAAATTATATTTATTTTTTTGTGGCTATTCTTATAATTATTTTATTGTGAAACGGCAATAGTTGCTTAGTTCAGAGCAGTGTGAATTATTTTCTATGGTCAAATATCTGTAACTAACTTCACGTTGTTTACTACTGAACTGACAGCCGTACAGTATAATATTATCTAGGTACCTATATCTCGATCTTATGTTAACAAATAACAATAATAAGTGTATATTATATTATTATATTGTATGTATAGTGTAAAGTATTATATACTCCTTGTGTAGAGTTATATTATCTGTGTTTAAAATGACGAACAAAACAGTTAAGTGTTCACTTGCAGTTTTAAATTTAAAGTGTTTATTCGATTTCGCTATACAGGCGAAATTAAACCCCTCGGAATCGAACATAATAAAATTTAAAGTGCGTTATTCTGACTTAGAGAATATCAAATCCGAATTTTATGAGAATCATATTCTCATAGAAGCCGCGGCAAAGTCTGATTTCGATTCTGAGACACATAGTGATAGGTATAATCAGTTTATCGAAAACTATTATGAAATCAAACAAATATATTTTGAATTATGTAGTGATAAGCAAGTATCAAAAAATAATGAAAGCAGTAGAATTCAAAATATCAGTCTGCCACATATACCGTTGCCTACCTATAATGGTTCATATGTAGATTTCAACAATTTTATCTCGATATTCAATACATTGATTCACTCGAATAATCAGTTAAATGGCATTCAAAAAATGCATTATCTGTCCTCTTGCTTGAAGGATGATGCCTCACGTGTGATAAAACACTTATCCTTAAGCGAAGAAAACTATGATCTGGCATATAAACTTATTAATGAACGTTTTAATAATGTGAGGTTAATTGCAGATAATCATTTATCGAATTTGCTCGCCGTTAAGCCTGTGGAAAATGTATCACAGTTGCGTAATTTTCTAAATATTGTCAAGGAAAATTCGCAGGCGTTAATTTCTTTGAATATCAATGTCAATGAGTGGGACTTTATTTTGGTTCATATATTAATAAGACAATTGTATTCTGATTTACGCTGCCGATTTGAACTAACATTGCCCAAAAATGAGATGCCAAAATTTCCCAAACTGTTACAATTTTTGGAAGATCAATGTCATGTCTTAGATGTTACTTCTGTGCAATTTTCAAAGGGAAAAACACTCAAGAGTACATTCCATTCTGTGCTACCTTCTAATAACATTAAATGTCATTTCTGCAAGAATCAAGCGCATGCAATTTTCGCATGCGAACAATTTAAAAGGCAGGACGTTAAAACACGTCGTGATTTTGTAAAGGAAAATCGACTGTGTTTCTCTTGTATGAAAAATCACGATATTAAAAATTGCAAGAGTTCCGGAAAATGTAAATTGTGTCAGTCACATAAACATAATACTTTGCTACATTTCGAAAACAAACAAATTGTTCAAACAGTTTCAGATCAAAACAAGTTAATTACATCTGCCGAAATTCATTCAGGCACAATTTCTCAAACGAAGCAAGTCATACTTGCTACAGCTCGCATACCTATTAAAGATTCATTTGGGAACTTTCATCTTGTACGGTGTCTGCTAGATAGTGGGTCAATGTCCTCCTTCATAACGGAGAGTTGCATTCAGCGTCTATCATTAAAGCGCAATAAAATTCAGGTTCCAGTGACGTCACTGGGAGGAAATATTACTCAGGTTCGCGGTTCAGTTTTTCTTACTATGAAACAACGCAGTGGTGAATTAATTTCTACTACGGCCCTAGTACTAAATCGCCTAACCAATAATATACCATCAGCCCGTGTCCCTCAAAGGGTTTTTAATGCATATAAAAATTTATCCCTTGCTGATGAATATTTTTATGAACCTGCTCAAATAGACGTTCTATTGGGAGCAGATTTGTATGCAAGTCTTTTGGATGGCTCGTCAGTTCATTTCTCAGAAGGCATACCCACGGCATTAGGAACCATCTTTGGCTATGTTATTAGTGGTCCATATGATGATTCATCTCATCGCACGTTGAGCAATAATCTTGCGATACATTCCTTCCACTCAGAAACTTCGTTAGATAAATTAATTGAAAATTTTTGGCACTCAGAAAATCTTCCTGAGGTAATGCCTTGCAACCCAGAAGATGATCAATGTGAGGAGTTTTTCATGAAAACTCTTCAAAGAATACCTAACGGTAGGTTCATGGCTAGACTGCCATTTAAGAAAATTCACCCTCAACTGGGAAATTCTTACAACGCCGCGCTGTGTAGGTTTTTAAATTTGGAAAAACGATTTTCTCAAAATGAAAACCTAAAATTCGAATATACAAATTTTATGAATGAGTATTTATCATTGGGTCATATGACTCTTTATAAGGGTGTGACTCAACCTGGTAAGCATTATTATATACCTCATCATGCCGTTTTTAAAACAACAAATCAGTCAAAAAAAATTAGGGTAGTATTTGATGCGAGTGCACAGACATCTACTTCAGTTTCTCTCAACGACTGTCTGTATGCTGGCCCCAAATTACACCGCGATATTGCAGACATCATACTTAACTTTCGTATTCATCCAATAGCTTTAATTTGCGATATTAAAATGATGTTCCGTCAGATTCTGATTGATCCCAAGGATCAGCCATATCAGTTGATTCTTTGGAGAGACTCTCCTTCAGATCCTATTAGACATTACGCCTTGTGCACAGTCACATATGGCGTGACGTCATCGCCTTATGCCTCCATGAGGGTGCTCCGTGAGCTCGCAAGGATTGGGGAGTCTCAGTTTCCTATGGCTTCGAAGGTCTTACAGTCTCAAATATTTGTTGATGACATCATCACCACTGCTGCAACACTTCAGGATGCAGTACTACTTAAGCAGGAACTTATTTCACTGCTAAAAATGGGAGGTTTCGAGCTACGTAAATGGTCATCGAATTGCAACCAGTTGCTTGAAGATGTACCAGCTGATCATTGTGAAGTGCCAAGATCTTTCGACGTTGCAGACTCGTCTCCTTGCATTAAGGTCTTAGGGATCCAGTGGGATTCATTAGCTGATGTGTTTAGGTATCGAGTGAATGTGCCCGGAGATGAATGCACCAAGAGAGCGATTTTATCTACTATTGCAAGAATATTCGATCCATTGGGTTGGATCTCTCCTATAACGTTCAAGGCAAAATTAATCATTCAGAAATTATGGTTGTTGCACACTTCTTGGGATGACATTCCGCCTCAAGAAATTGTCAAAGAATGGAAGAATTTTGTAGCTGATTTAAGTGTTATTGAGAGATTTAATATTCCAAGACAAGCATTTCACGAGGGTTTAACTGAAGTATCCATACATGGATTTTGCGATGGTTCACTCTGTGGATATGCTGCAGTCGTGTATCTTAGAACCGTGAACAATGAGGGTCAGGTGAATGTCAGCCTCTTGGCGGCTAAGTCAAAGGTAGCCCCTGTGCGCACGAAGATGACTATCCCTAGACTAGAATTAAATGCTGCATTGTTGTTAACACGTTTAATAAATTTTTGCGTTTCGTCATTCCTTGGTAGAATCAAAATTGATAATGTAATTTGTTGGTCAGACTCCACTATTTGCCTGTCGTGGCTCCAAACCCCGCCTCACTTACTACAAATCTACGAAGGAAACCGTGTTTCCCAGATTTTAAGTTCTACGGCCCATATCACATGGAGATATGTACCATCAAAATTAAACTGCGCTGACATTTCGTCTAGGGGTGCATATCCCTCCGTATTATTGGATCATGAATTGTGGTGGCATCCACCATGGCTAAAGGACTCTTTCGAAACTTGGCCGTGCCAAAAGAGAGAGTCTTTAGACTCACACAAACTCCCTGGTCTCCGTGAGACCAAGGTGATTGCTCTATGTGCAGACATGGAGGAGTCTTTTGTTATTAAATTTAGTTCCTTGCAACGACTGCAACGAACTACAGCTTACTGCATAAGATTTATCAATAATTGTCGTCACAAATTTAAAAAATGTACCGGTCCTCTTTCTGTAGAGGAGTTAAAATTATCACTCTTCAAACTTATTAAAGGGGAACAATTAATTGCGTTTTCTGAACAGATAGACAAGTTGAGGAATGGCCGTCCCTGCTCCGTGAAACACTTGCAAAAATTATTTCCCTTCCTGGATAGCGAAGGTATGATACGAGTTGGAGGGAGACTGAGACATTCTACTCTTCCATATAATTCTAAATTTCCCATTCTTCTCCCTAAATCTTCTCACTTAACTAATCTGATTGTAGACAACTATCATAAGGTACATTGCCATATCGGTCCCAATGCGCTGAATGCTATTTTACAACAGCAGTTTTGGATTGTTTCTGCTCGGCGTGTAATACGTAGTCGTATTCATAAGTGCGTCACGTGTTTTAAGGTAAACCCCAAGTCGGTGTGCCCTCAGATGGCAGACCTCCCATCGGACCGTGTTCGAGTCGGTCGGGTCTTCGAACGAGTCGCCACAGATTATGGTGGTCCCTTTACTATGCGAGCAAATAAAATAAGAAACTCTAAAACCTTTAAGGCCTACTTATGCATATTTGTCTGTCTGGCCACGAAGGCAGTCCATCTAGAAGTTGTGTCGGACCTCTCAACTGAGGGATTTCTTGCAGCCTTCTCGAGGTTCTCATCCCGTAGAGGACTTCCGACGTTTATTCGATCAGATTGCGGCACAAATTATGTAGGGAGTAGCAGACATCTCAATGAAGTTGATAAGTACCTCTCAAGTTCAGCAGTGCAGGAGGTATTGTCAAATAAAGCCAGCCAGCGTGGTATCACTTGGCATTTTAATGCTCCAAGTTACCCAAACAGCGGAGGATTGTTTGAAGCCGGAATCAAGGTGGCTAAAACCTTACTGAAGAGAGTAATTGGAGAGCAGATATTAACTTTAGAAGAGTTCATGACGGTTTGTGCGGAAGTAGAGGCAGTCATGAATTCAAGACCTTTAACGTCTCTGTCGGAGGACGCCTCAGAGTGGAATGTACTAACTCCAGGCCATTTTTTAATAGGTCAACCTCTTGTAGCCGTTCCTGAAAAACGTATGGATGACGTGCACGTTTCTAGACTTACACGTTACCAATTAATTAAGTCGATTTCCCAATCATTCTGGAACAGGTGGCAGCGAGAGTACCTGCATACTCTCCAGCAGAGATCTAAATGGCTTAAGGCCACGATTCCTCCAAATGTCGGAGATCTTGTTGTCATACGAGAGGACAACATGCCACCCTTGCAGTGGCGATTGGGTAGAATATCGAAGCTTGTCTCCTCTCAGGACGGAGTCACTCGTGTGGTTGAATTAAAGACACCTAGTGGTATCTTGATGAGACCAGTTTCGAAGCTATGCCCACTTCCTTGTCAAAATGACAATGATTTGTAAAGTTTAAGTTTTCCTTTATTTTGTATTAGTTAGGTATACTTTTTTTTACCTTTTTTGTTTATCTTATTTTTTTTGCTTATCTTATTTTTTTTGCTTGTATGAAGGTCGTACCTTCACATGACCATTAAGTTTGGGGATTTGTTTGCTATATGTCTCCAAATTTATGTATTTTTTTTATATTTCGTTATGTGTTTGTCATATAGTTTTAGAAGAGCCGTGGTATACATACCAGGCCTCTTCGGAGGGGAGGATGTTCGGTAAATGTGGCAACACTTCCAACCTTTTCCGATCCCTGAAATATTGTTACCTACATAGGAACAAAAACAATCGTCAATACTCTCTCGTCGTGTGTGAACGCATTGCACTGTGACAGAAAGTTATATAGTCGACTCAAGAGAAAATATACATATTTTCTACCTTTTCGCATCAATCATCGAAACCACGCGCCGTGCGCTATTTTGAATTCCTGAACCGTGTTCAGAGGAAGTTTTAAAGTGTAAATCAGTGTTGTGTCATAGAGGTTGGTGTAGTGCCCTCCGTGAAGACACTACACAAGACGAAGGAAGAAGGCTGCCAAGGTAGGTGCAATATTTTCCCTTCTCTCTATACGCAACACCTACGTAAACATTGGATTTTGTTTCCTATCAGTAGTCAAATGATATTTTTACTGACAAACTTTTAATATTTCAATAGAAACGAAGTTGGGATATTATAGAAGAACCAGGAACTCATGGCACCTACAGGACTTACGACCTGTCATCGGTTGGTTTACGTGATCACTTTATGCGCATGCGCAACGTTCACCAATTATGCCTTCTTATTGTGTTCCCTTATCATTGTAATTTTTTTTTTTCAAAAATTACATTGATAAGAGAACTTAATATGAAGGCATAATTGGTGATCACGTAAACCAGCAGATGACAGGTCGTAAGCCCTGTAGGTGCATTGAGTTCCTGGTTCTTCTATAATATTACACACTCATTTAATTATTTTATTTTTATTATGACTAGGTACATATCTTGATTAAATACCAACTCACATTTGAATTAGGTATAGCATGTTGTGAACAATTCATAAATAATGAATTTGATTTCATAAATTTTTCACCACTATCAAAAATATACATACCTAATATATAATTTTACTTTTTTCATAATTATCAAACAATCACATTAGAATGTTGTTCATCATATTTCTCTTCACCACAATGTAGTTTAAAAATTTCTGAAGATGGCATTGGTGGTTCGTTTTCCAACTGTCGATTCGTTCAAGAGAATGAAATTCTCTTGAACGAAGAGGCAGTTTAAATCCATGATACGCGAGATTGTATGCAGGGGTCTATATTTTTCACGGTGTTTCCAACTATGAAGTCAAAAAACACCAACTTAGAGGCTTCGTAGCATATATGTTCCATTTACTCAGAATTCGGAGTAGAACATTTCGTGTCTCTGTGTGTGTGTGTGTGTGTGTGTCCGTCCTCCCCTCATAACTTTTGATCCGCTCAATTTACAGAGCCCAAAATTTCAGAATATATAAACAGTAATAAGCTTACTAAACTTTTATACTCAGAATTTTGAATTTTTGTTTCAGTCAGGGGTTATCAAATTATGAATTTTTACTTTATTTTTCCATATAAATATAGAAAAATACAAAATCTCAAATTGGTTTTTCAAAAAAAATCCAAAGTTTCTCAAACATTTTTTATTAAGAAAATATTTTTTTATGATAAATTTATGTGTTTAACTGCCCAAGTTTTTCAAAATATCGAAAAAAGCCGAAACACCCCATCTAGATACTTAATTTAATTTTCTATAAAAAATATTTCCATTGTAGTAGTACATCTCAATTTTTTTTAAACAATTTTTATAAAAATTGAATTTAGTGACGACATTGCTTCATACAATTTGTATGGCAGTCGCCTATACACAATGTTTAAGAAGACGTAATATTTTGATACTTAATCTCCATACCACCATACTGTTTTCATATTCTGTGTAGGAAAAAAGGACTGACCTCCATACTATCCTATCTTGACATACATAACTACCTACATGTGTTGTATAGAAAACAAAATATCTTAAAATATTCAATAATTTGGATTTACTGGTTTATAGTTTGGTACTTATTCTTTAACTATATATACTATCGCTATCGACAGTTTAGCTAAATTGTGTCTTTAATCAGTTCACCACTGACATATTATTTATCTTGAGAATAATAATTTCATATCGACCTATTTCGTCGCTGAAAATGGTAAAATATTCAGCTCAACTTTCAACTTTAGTTTAGCTTGTATTGACGGTAATTGATTCCTGCAAAGTGCAACTTCTCTCTCTCACCCCACATCAGTTCTCCGTCTTCTGGCCTCAGGGGCTACTGCTAAGGGTAGGTCGCCAGACCGGAAACTTTAACGTCAAACATCTCCAAAATGCAATTAATACGATACAAGTGTGTTGCCATTAGGTGGAAGTACATATTTCTCACCGAGGAATAAATCTCAAATATGAAAAAACTTTCGAGACTTTTGGGGAAACGTAATTGGTTTAGTTTGGCCAATATGATTTTTACTCTAGTAACTCAACTCGGAATTTAGATATATCTATCTACGTATAAACACCGGTCTTTCTATGAATGCCTACAAAACGCGTAACACTTAAATTCTTAAGATAGGTACCTATTATTTTGTACTTTCTAAGATGTACTTTATAACGTGTACAGTCTAAGATGTCTAAGAATATACCTATAGTTTATCGTATTCACTATGTGCACCCTATTTTTTTAAATAGCATAATTTGGTACACTTTTCTTTAAACAAGGTCTAGTACCAGGTATTAATATCGGCCAATACCTTGAGAAATATGGGAGGAGAGGGGGACGGTTTGCACCAAGCAAAACGCACAAATTTGAGCTCTGTGCAGCCCACGTGATTTCTCAAGATATTTACCGATAACAATATGTACTCAAGTTAGTTTACATTAATAAATGAAGTCGTGAAATTCTTTAATCTGTAAAATAAATTAATATAAACGTACAAATAATAATTAGGTAATACCTAAATATAATAACTTGACAAATGTTTAATATTTAATTTATCCATTATTTCATGTTTTCCATTTCAATGAACAATTTCATTACTTTTCTTTTGTCGTTTTTTGACATAACTTAATACACCAATGCCATCTATTGAGATAAAGTGTAAACTATTTGCCCTCCATCTTTTTGTGGGATTTAGATGTCATCCTATATTTTCCTTATTTACTTGACAAAATATTTGTAGGTACCTATAGCAACAAAAATAAACGGTATTATGTATATAGATAGGTAGGTACCTGTATTTGATATATTTATTTTTCCTTCCTTCACGAATCAAACCCTAGACGCCTGTGAAACAGTGTCGTGTCATTCAGCTACAAGGTTCTATTCATTTTAACGAACAACATTATACGAGATAGGATTATACCTATTTGCTGACTCCGTTGTTATGAAAAATCACCATGGCAACGAAGAGATATAAATACGAAGAAAGCCACTCATATAGGTAAAACAAAAGCAGAATTATTTTACCTTCTACATACCCTAGATATTATGTTAGTACCTATATACTGATACTCTTCTACTGATTCAATATTTGCAGATAATATAGGGAAATTACAAATACCGCTACGGATTTACAAAGCAGTTGATATATCTACCTAATATTATTAAGGTTAACATCGACTCGTATTTTTCACCGACTTCCAAAAACGAAGAGGTAAACGCTTATCGACATCTATATCATTAAACCAATAATATACGACAAGCATTTTTTTCAAGATTATATTCAGACACAAATATTTATTTAAATACTAGTTGCATGTAACACATGAGATCCAACTATCGATGGCGACAGTATGTGTAGTTGAAGAATACGTACGTACCAAACTAAAAACACTTAAACACAAATTATTGAATATTTTAAGATATTTTATTTTCCGAATGTCGATTCGATCAAGATAATTTATTTGTCTTAATGAATCGACAGTATTAATCTTATTCCCATGTGAGAGAATTGTATGCACGGATTTTCCATCTTTGAAGTCAATAAACACCAACTTAGAGGCCTCGCAGCATATATGTTCTGTGGAGGTCAGTACTTTGATAGTATGGAGGTCAGTCTGTTTTCCTACCCAGAATATGAAAACAGCATGATGTATGTATGTATGTTTGGAGATTTAGTATCAAATTAAGCCCCCGTAGATATTGTGTAGTGTATACTGACTTACAAATTGTATATTCAAAATACTGAGTATAAAAGTTTTATAGGCCTATAACTTTCTATATATTCTGAAATTTTGGGATCTGTAAATTGGACGGATCAAAAGTTATAAGGGGAAGGGAGACACACACAGACACACTAAATGTTCTACTTCGAAATCTGAGTAAATCCATGTATGGAACATAATCTATGTTGCAAAGCCTCTAAGTTGGTGTTTTTTGACTTCAAAGTTAAAATAACTATGAAAAAATTAGACCTGGCATACAAATCTCGCTCATCTTAGATTGAAACATTGTCGATTCATTAAGAGAAATAAATTCTCTTGAACGAATCGACAGTTGGATAAATATATTTACTTGAGAAACCCTGAAATCGGCGTAATTCAGTGTTTTCAAATAATTTTCCATGTGATTGCTTACGCCGGTGCGCACCGCACGTGTCACACAAAACCCAACCCCAGCAACTGAATAACGCAGGGGACTATATACATAGGTAGGTACCTAATATACTATACTATACAGATACTCTTTTCTATCCCCTTTAGTTGCCCTGCCTTCCTTACCTACATAAATCTATCTATGGATCGAGTTAAAGAGATTGACATATTTCCTACTATTTATTTAAAGCTATTAATTTATTTTCAGGATTACTTTATAATCGATTTATCTCTCAAATGCCTATAGGTATCTAGTTGAATATCAAATTATCTTTAATATTAATAAATCAACACTAGTTGCAACCTGTGAAATATTCACACAATTAATACTAAATATCATTTCGTGTTTTTGACGACATTTTTCGTTATAAAAAAATATAAAACAATCACAGGATTTAATAATACCTATTTAATATAACTAGTTGCATGTAACACATAAGATCCAACTGTCGATGGCTTTAGTATCTATAATTGAAGAATACGTACCAAACTATAAACACAAATTTATAAACATTTTAAGATATTTTATTTTCTATGTAAAACATGTAGGTAGGTATGTCAGGATAAGACATATGGAGGTCAGTCTTTTTTCCTACCCAGAATATGAAAACAGGATGATGGTATGTATGTATATTTGGAGAATAAATATCAAACTATTAAGTCCCCGTAGATATTGCCCAACAGTCGATTCGCTTAAGAGAATTTAATTCTCTTAGTGACAGTTTACCTCTTTTGGTGAACTCTCGTTCACCAGTTTAGCTTTGGGCCCTCGGGTTACCAAGTTACCTGAACTTGGTTACCGAGGACTGGGTTGTGCTGCCGATCAGGTTAGATGAACCTGTCAGCGGTCACCCAGGATAGGCTATGCCGGTCTATATAGGCTTTAGGTATTTCAACCTGTTTGCCTATCCCCAAGCGAAGGTATCGTAATAACTGTGTGTGTATTGTAAATTAAATATTATAGTAAAACACAGGTAATTGTTATGACAGAAATCAAAAGATAATGATGCGATTACTTACATGGATTTATTGAATTATGTTCTCTAATACATTGCAACAGTTGGACTTATTAAATACTTATATTTTAAATTGGAATATTATACGAAGATTACGCGGATTGAAAACTATGAGGTCGCAAGGACAGCGCGACCGCGGTGGCTGGTACTGGGTAGATCCACGGTGTATTCACTTCATAGTAAAAATTTGGACATTTTGTGGGTTCCCATCTCAGATTAAAGGGGCGGTAGCGTCGATTTTTTTTTCAAAAAACATGAATCTACCCTCTAAATACACTTTATCTTTATCAATAAGCTTAAGAAAAAAATATATAAATACTTAAATAATACTTGTAGTGAATTTAAATACACTTTTATATTATATCTTACTCCAGACTCAAACCAGCATTCTCTCCATTTCGTCTGTAGAATAGTGTAGAAATCTGCAAGATGCCGTTACAGATTTCTACTTGTGCGTAAGGCCAAGTTTGCTAGAGGTTAAAAATCTCACTGGAATATTGTGGAACGTATTTTCACAAATAAGATGATATTTACGCCAAACAAAAATAAAACAGAGTTTTATTGAAAAAAAATATAATAATTCGATTAATAATTTTTTCCTGTATTTCTTTGTTGTTATCAAAAAATAAAATAAAAGCTTGTGAATAAATTATTTGAATAATTTTCTTCATCTGGCAATAATAAATCAAAGTCGAGCGGAAATTCTAGTTGCTTTGTTTGTTTTGATTCGTGACGTCTGTGCTGTGTTTTCTTACCATTTCGAGAAAATTTTATGTTTAATAACATTTCTGTGGCTTGTCTGTGTTATTTTTTCTAAGGAAGTTAATAACAACATTTCCCTAAATAAATTTTGTTTTCTATAAAGTACAGTACAAATATTGGTCTTGGCTGGCTCATGTTTGAAGTTTCGTGAGCAAGTAGCGTTGATTTTTGTAATTTTGTTTTATATCCAGACATAATTTCAATTTGTATGAAAAAAATAAAATTTATTAAAAATAAATAATTTCAACAATACCTATATCTTTCTTTCCAATGCCCTCACAAAATAAAAAATATCATAAAATTGTCAATATATTGGTAGGTGCATTTTACATTGATTTAGAAAAAACTTTCTACTTCAATATACAGATGGCGTTAAAATTTTTGTCTTCATAGTGAGTATGGGAGTTTCCTTTCTATTACAGTATATATATATATATATATATATATATATATATATATATATATATATATATATATATATATATATATATATATATATATATATATATATATATATATATATATATATATATATATATATATATATATATATATATATATATATATATATATATATATATATATATATATATATATATATATATATATATATATATATGTATATATATATATATATATATATATATATATATATATATATATATATATATATATATATATATATATATATATATATATATATATATATATATATATATATATATATATATATATATATATATATATATATATATACATATATATATATATATATATATATATATATATATATATATATATATATATATATATATATATATATATATATATATATATATATATATATATATATATATATATATATATATATATATATATATATATATATATATATATATATATAATTTTTACTTTATTTTTCCATATATCTCAAAAATCATATAAGCTAGAACCCTGAAAATTGGTATTTTAGTAAAAAAAAAACATACTTGTTTCATACATTGTTTATTAAGAAAAACAATTATTTATAATAAATTTATGTAACTGCCTATCATTTTTTTTAAAACATCGAAAAAAGCCGAAACACCCCAATTTTCGGGGTATTTTTTGACTTCAAAGTTGGAAAAACCGTTATAAGTATAGACCCTGTATACAAATCTCGTGTATCTTGGCTTGATACATTGTCGATTGAAAATATAATATTCAATGATAAATACAATTTATCGTCGCTTGTCCAATAGATAGATAGATAGATAGGTAGGTACATACAAACTATAAGAATACTACAGTACCGATTTCAACGTTGAGCGGGTATATGTACCTATGTATGTATATCCAAAGTTTGTTTATTTTTAATATTTTTTATAAAAGAAATAAAAAAATGTAAATGTGGAATTACATCAATTATTGTCGGTTGATAAATTAAATTTAATTGTAATAAATACCTTTTTTAAATTAACAACATAAAAATAAATGTATCATTAAGGTATAGGTATACATTGCCGACCGCCGTGGCACAGTTCGTAAGCCGTTCGGTTTCTGTGCGGGCGTCTTGGGTTCGATTCCCAAGCAGAGGAGAAATTTATTTAAATTCATTTCTCACGCAAATATTGCTTCTCTGGGCTGGAAACAATGGTTACTAGGAAGAAATTACCATACGGCAATAAACTCGCCACTTTCGCAGGTTGCAAGGAAGTGTTCATTATTATTATTATATGTAGGTATACTACTATAAACAAAGTATAAGTAGGTACCTGATATAATTTTTGTAGCCAAACGCACGAACACTTTGATCTGATGTTTGGTCCATATATGTATGTATGTACCTATGTACCTACTCGTAGTGAAAGTTAACCGTTTGGAAAATTGTTTCTTTGTTGTAAAGGGAATCAGAAGGGGGTGCGTGTCACGAATATTAAAATCTGCTGTCTCCTTCTTAACTTATACCTACCGTTTCTTTCTCTTCAAACGATATTCAATTTACTTATGTTATCCGTAATACCTATGCTAATAATTTTATATTCTTCCTTACTTTCTTAAAGAGGAAATTTTAAGAAGCATGAATAACCAACGAACATGTTAATAGACGATGCATAAATGTTGACGAGACGATGGATGCGTGTCAAGATAGTGGAGTTCGGCCCTCTTTGCCTTCCTCGTAACGTTAGCTACATGGTTTGTACCTATGTATGTATGCTCTCACAGTAGGTATACTCTCATATCTCTCACCACTGGCTCAAGTGCCCTGAAAGGATAGAGTACAAGATATGCCTAACAACATTCAAGGCAATACACGGTCTGGCCCCGCAATACCTATCCGAAATGTGCACTCCGCTCACCTCAAACAACAGACAGAAATCCCTCCGTTCAGCTCAAAGCTCAGCAATCGGTAAACTAAACGAAGTTAACCGAGTGCACAAATCAAACTTTGGTGATCGTGCGTTCGCTGTTGCTGGTCCATCCTCATGGAATAAACTTCCATACCGACTCAGACAAATAGACAATATAAACACGTTTAAAAAACAACTTAAGACACACCTGTTTAATATTTCACACAATAACACCTCCTAAATTTGAATTTGTATATAATGTAATGAAACCAACTTAATAATACTGTAATTAACTGCTCCGTGACACTTATCAACGTTTCATGGCATTAGATTCAATTAAATAGAATATACTAAGTATTGTATAAATCGTTTTTATGTTTATTTTTAATTTAATTTAAGATCAATAACCTAGATTTTAAGCTTTTACTAACATGAAAAACTAATAGCTACAAAGCGCCCTTGAGGTGAGTTTTCACGAAAACGGCGCTATATAAATTATCCAACCATATATATATGTATGTTTGTTACATTTTACTTACTCCCATAGAAATCTGAAATTTGTTTTTTTTTTGTTTCAATTTTTTTTTGAAGATATTTATTAAAAAAAATAATACAATTTCATTTTCCCGCCAAACTGCAAAACAGTTTTTTGGCAGACCTGGGGGCCTAGACAACGTGTCATTTAAGCTAAGCGATAGTAAATGTATGAAATTGGTCGCTATGACAACACGTGACAGCCACAAATTTCATACATTTCTATCGCTTAGCGATATAACGCTTAGCTTTAATGGCATGTTGTCTAGGGGGGCTGCCCCCCTAGACAACATGCCATTAAAGCTAAGCGTTATATCGCTAATGCGACGTCCTACGTAGGCGATTCAAAGCGAATGCGAAGCGGCGCGGCGCGACTCGAAAATAACAAACAGTCGGTAACTATGGTAGTGTCCTACGTTACCGACCGTGAGTTGGTTTCGATGCGGCGCGGCGCGATGCGAAGCAAACGCGATCAGTTGGTTTGATATTTTCGCGCGAATTGATAGCGGCGCCATTGTTTTTTGACATGTCAGAAACAGAAATTTTAATTTCTGTCCATGAACGTCCCATATTATGGGACAAATTATTATCGAACCGCGAATTTTAGGATTTGGCAAAAATAAATGGGACTACAAGTAAACACATTGATTTATTATTGCTATTTTACAATAGGATGTTGTTCAAAACACAAAGTTTTCTCTCGCTTGCACGAATGTCAAATTTTGATATGTTTCCCGGAAAGATGTAAATTCAGTCTCATTTATTAATTCAATATCACGTAATTCTTCATACAAATCGTGATAAATATGCCTCTCTAAGTACACAATATTAGTTTCACTTCTCGTGACACGTTGTCTAGGCCCCCTGCCCGCCTAGACAACATGCCACTTAAGCTAAGCGTTATATCGCTAAGCGATAGTAAATGTATGGAATTGGTGGCTATGACATCACGTGACAGCCACCAATTTCATACATTTCTATCGCTTAGCGATATAACGCTTAGCTTTAATGACATGTTGTCTAGGGGGGCAGATTCTCTCTTTCACATAATAACTTAACTTATGTCAAAAATCAAAGAACGGTAACTTAAAGAAAAAATACCGGAAAAACATAAATAAACCTTACAAATATACATTATACCTCACTAATTATTTAATTTTTTGAATAAATAAAACATTTTTTTTGTTTTTCTTTTTATTTACATGATATAGGTAGGTATAATATTATCTTCCTGTTTGTTTTCTACATATTTCAAAACCAAATATGCTTTACTATTTTTCCAACATGGTTATCATAATGTAGGTATTACTGTTATTTTAATATAAACCATAATCTGAAAAATAAATCTATAATTGAGGCCTTCAGCGCAGAAGTGGCCTCACCTTAGGATAACAACTATGAATTAATTGAAAGTCTTTAGATGATATTAAATTTAATGTTCAATATTATGATCATCAATTCTATCTTGATATGAGATGATTTTTTATTAAGGTTAGGCCATTTTAGTTTTAAAAATAATATATTTTTAAAACGTAATTTTAACAGTTAGGTTAAAAACTAAAAAAATGTGGGTTAGGCCGCTTTTGCGCTGATGGCCTCAATTATAGTAGACATATTTATATTGTATTGAAAGTTTTTGCTTATAAAACACACATATAGTTTTAAATACTGTTCAAAGAAACACAAAATTATAAAATCCATCAAAAATACAACATTTACTATTTCTAATATTTTATATAATCTTAATATACCGATTTGTAAAATAAAAAGTAGAATCGTAGAATCCGATAGAATATTATAAAATAATTATCTTTAACAAATGTCTAGTTTTTATGTGTTTTTTAAAATTATTTATTTGTTTTTTATCACAAACCGACATAACCTTTGTATAGGTACTTAATTAGTCTCGATAATTTTAATACAATTTTACGTATGAACTTTGCAATTATGTAAATAGTTATCATTTTTTGCCAATGCACGACAAATTAAATTTCTTTTTCGAAATTGCTTCCATATCAGGTACCTTCAAAAAGAAATCCTTAATTTCCGTTATTTGAAGAGTAGAACCAGCAGCTATTATATCTTCAACTTTGATGTCGCCCAGATCAATTTTTTTTGTGTAAATAAATTCTATGATCTTTTCCAACAAAATCCCTTCGATGTTTACAATTTTAAGTGTTTCCAATTCACCTTTTTGGTTCGATCCAGAGAAAAGCACCTCGAAGATCGGTATGTCCACTTTGACCTTGGCATTAGACCGGTTGAAAAATGTCTCGAAGTATGAACTGTATGCCGAGAGAATTAGCTTGTGTGCGAATATTTTCTTGTCACCAGCAACAAGAGTGATATCGCAAAACTTTCCTTCCTTTCGAAAATTGTTTAACTTCTCCAGTAAAGTTTGTGGTGGTGCTTCCTCGGGAACTAGCGGAGAAGAAGTAGCATCTTCTGGAGTCTTCGAAGAATCTTCTTTTTGGGTAGATGAATTCTTATTTCCCATCGTTAATTTTAGGTGATATATTTGAAACCACTAAAGCTTTATAGATATATTTTCAACACAAGTTTACACAAGGCGGTTTACACGGTATCTGTTAAATTATTGCAATTATTTACACTTCTAGTTTTTTGCCTACACAGTAAGCTACAAAGATATTTACTCCTATGCAGGTAAAGGGAAGTCTCTAAATATATGATTATTTACTTTTAAATCATCTTTTTCTTCCTCTTTTGAAAGATCTATATATGATCTGTTTCTACAAATCCTGGGACGAGGATGTCCAGCTCTCCTTCCATGTCTTTGATGGTCTTCCCGGTGGTCGGCGTCCCTTTGGTATCTCTCGCATTGTAATCTTTGGCAGACTTTCTGGATTCATCTTCTCTATGTGATCTCTCCGGTATCGTCTTCTCTGCCTTACGATATCCTTCATATTACAGGTTCTGCGGATCTCCTCATTGGGAATTCTGTCTGAGGGTTCTGCTCAAGATAGGTCTTAACGGTTTCATCTATGTATGTTGTTCTGAGTGTTTTGTTCTCACCGTGTTTGTTCTTGTTCCGAATCCTATATATATTCGGACCTTACTCTCTACTAGCATATAGAGAGAGTAAGAGCTATAGCGCTCGGCTGATGAGGTTGGTGTAGCCACACCAGGCTTGGCGTGGAAATCGAAGAACTGAAAGTACTAAAATGCTAAGTGTAGTCACGTGTCGCGAGTCACGTGTTTCCGTGCACTATTGGGTGGAAATCCCTCGCCATGATTGACAGGCCTCCACGTTTGTGGTACCTACTGGTATGAAATATGCTTGATGGTAGGCTCTTGTTTTGTCCGACGAGCAGCGGCTCCTGGGATAAATAGAACTATAGGTCGTATTTCAAAAGTTATTTGAGAAAAATGTAAGAAAAAGGTAAGGTCCTGTACTGACAAAATACTGTTTACGGGACCTCAACTTTTTCTTACATTATTCTTAAATAACTCCTGTAATACGACACTACATGTTCTAGCGTTCCCTATGTAGGAGACTGTGAAATTCTGTTATTCTGCTAACATAATAAGTTTATTGGACCAAACAGTGTCCCTCGTGCACCTGGAGATAATTACAGCTTTATTAGTCTGTTTTTTTACTTCACATAGATCATTGCAACTAGATATCTCCACACAAATCTTTAAATTTCTTCAATTTTTAATTTTATCTTTTTCACAAGGAAATGTATCAAATGAATACTTGCTTTTAAACAGACTTCCAAAAACGGAGAGGTCATCAATTCTACGTAGGTAGGTACGTTCAGCGATAAGTTTTTACGACGTTGTCCGATTTCGATAATCATTTTTTTTCATTAGAGATGGGGTATCTTCCAGAAGAAAATGATCAACCTCTACAATTTTCACTTCAGCGATAGTATTTTTTACCACATTACTTACTAATTTAGTAATTAGTAAGTATTGTGGTATTATTTCATAAATGAAATTTTTATTTATTTAATCATTTACGGCATATAAATATTGCCTTTTTATAACATACAAACACATTTATGCCCTTCAAAAACACACATTGAAAACAAAATCACAGAAAAGAAAACAATTAAAAATCTGTCCAAAGGAGTAGGTAATAATACAAAAAGGAGTCAATTACATACTAGAATTTCTATAATCTTTGCTTTCCCTTTAAATTGAGTACATAGGTACCTACAATAGATATCTGTACGAAAAAAATCTCTTACAGATTATGATTATATGGGCGAATAAGTCTTTACTACGTAAACCGATTTCGATTTTTGTGTTGAAAAGGAGTAATTTCATCTTATTTTTTTAATTGACAAATAGTCGTTTCGCCTACATCGCATCATATATTCACATCGAAAAAAGAATATGTTTGTCCAATACCTAAGTTATTTGGGGATTGTTTGGCAGCAAAGCGATGCATCTTATACCACTGCGCTCGATCTCAATCAACTCAACTCTCTGTAGGGGGTACCTACATTTCGTGTCATCGCGCACCTTCTCTATAGATATGTACTCTCGGCTGGGACGCCATCTGCCAGTTATTCCCTCAACTATTCCCTCCAAGATGATGTGTAAGAAGAGATCCTCATGTCGCAACACATGGCCTATCCAGTTTGCACGCCTTTTTGATATCTACCTAAATGTCAAATTTAAATGTAATTGTAAAGTAAAATAAATATACGTAGAGAAAAGTGTTGGACATATTTCATTAGTTTTGATATTCAAAACTAATATTTACTTTTAATATTTAAATTTGATATAACGATTTAACGTTTTAGATTATGTGTTGTTGCGATATGCGAAATATTAAAATAAATCCCATATTAAGGCGTATCTATATTATATGTAAAATAAATAGGTAGGTATGTACCTATACCTAATGTTGATAAGAGTTGTTAGACCAATGGCCTTATAGTGCCATCTTTGTGAAATATATCTATCGCAATATTAGGTACCTACCTTACGACATCAACTCTATTCACAAAGGAACACATCATGCTTTAATTATTGAATTTAATTACAATACCTATAGTACCTATAGGTATGTAGTATGACGAACGCGTGTATATGTTATTTTTATTATAATATATGAAGATTTTTTCTGCAATTTGAAAAATCAAGTAGAAACCTACTTAGAAAATGTTGCTCTCCTCCGAAATTGAGTAAATCCATAAAATATAGAACATATATGCTGCGAAGCCTCCAAGTTGGTGTTTTTTGACTTCAAAGTTGAAAAAACCGTGATAAATATAGGCCCTGTATACAAATCTCGAATATCTTGACTTGATACTTTGTCGATGTGTTAAGAGAAATAAATTCTTAAACAAATCGACAGTTGGAAAAAAACAATAAAGCAGGAAATTTCTTGCTGCGCGGCAATTTATATTTTGATGTTTTAAAAAATGAATTTTTCTCCAAAATATGAAATATCTGATAGTAAAAGCATTCCTCCCGTTACCGATCAGAACCATGTTTGCATGTATTAGCTCTATAATTGCCACAGTTATCACAGATATGGGTAATCACGAGGGTTTTGATTTCGCCGGTTGGACCAGACTTGCCCCCCCAGATCTTAACCAAATCGAAACGGAACAAATCTTAAAATATCTCCTATCTAATTAAAAAACAATCACTAAATCTTTCAACGTAGTAAAAAAGTTATCGCTAAATATACCTACTTAAAAAAAATCATGTCGAAAAGTTGGTTAGAAATGACGATCGGCAAAAAGCCCACACGGGAACAGTGCAATATTTTTTCAGCACTGGAATGTGTCTCAAGGAAAATTGAACAAACATAAATATTTATTAATATCTTTAGGCAAAGTATTTTATTCCCAAAAAGATACTTTAGAAACAAACGAAGAAATAAGAAATATTAAAAGAAACTTAGGCCCGAATGCAGAGTCCTACCTAAATACTAAATTCTAAATACCTACTAACCACGTTTTCAAAGAGATCACGTCACTTCCTAACTTAAGGATACTATAAAGCTTTTGTATGAAAATTACATTACAGAGACATATCTAAATACTTGCGCCAACGCGCATATGCTAAGTATTTCGATGTGTCCCTGCAATGCTACGTGATCTCCTAACTTTAGTGAGCGACTACAATGAAAACAGGGTGAGTAGGTATTTAGAATTTAGTATTAAGGTCGGACTCTGCATTCGGACCTTAGTCTTTTGTTTTTTTATTTAAATAAATTTATGGTAGGTATTTGAACTGTTCTGAGTTTGAAATTGCCTGTACATACCTAATGTGTATTGAAATGTTTTTTAATTGTTTTCAGATCAATGCGGAAAGTGTCGCGCTGGAACAAAAAGACTGAACCTAAACAAGTATTGCAACAGAGATTACGGTAATTTCTTCCTCTTTTTCTTCTTCTTGTAGGGTTTGGAAACCTGTTATATTTTCAGGGAGTTAGCCCCTCCCGCAAGACCTGCTCTCTTCTCTCTTCTCTCTTCTCTTGGGTGGTCTACATAGTGTGTATACATAGTAGACATACATAGTAGACATAATGTGTATCTTAACACACATAAAAATAGTAGGTAGGTAGGTATTTAAATATGGGGGAAGAAAAGGACAAAAGAGGAGGAAAGGAAGGTTGTGGCAGTCAAACTAAACAAGACAGAAATAAGCAACCATAAACCTCCAAGGGCCTCTAATATTATTTATAAAAATAGTAGGTAGGTATTTAAATATGGGGGAAGAAAAGGACAAAAGAGGAGGAAAGGAAGGTTGTGGCAGTCAAACTAAACAAGACAGAAATAAGCAACCATAAACCTCCAAGGGCCTCTAATATTATTTATAAAAATAGTAGGTAGGTATTTAAATATGGGGGAAGAAAAGGACAAAAGAGGAGGAAAGGAAGGTTGTGGCAGTCAAACTAAACAAGACAGAAATAAGCAACCATAAACCTCCAAGGGCCTCTAATATTATTTATAAAAATAGTAGGTAGGTATTTAAATATGGGGGAAGAAAAGGACAAAAGAGGAGGAAAGGAAGGTTGTGGCAGTCAAACTAAACAAGACAGAAATAAGCAACCATAAACCTCCAAGGGCCTCTAATATTATTTATAAAAATAGTAGGTAGGTATTTAAATATGGGGGAAGAAAAGGACAAAAGAGGAGGAAAGGAAGGTTGTGGCAGTCAAACTAAACAAGACAGAAATAAGCAACCATAAACCTCCAAGGGCCTCTAATATTATTTATAAAAATAGTAGGTAGGTATTTAAATATGGGGGAAGAAAAGGACAAAAGAGGAGGAAAGGAAGGTTGTGGCAGTCAAACTAAACAAGACAGAAATAAGCAACCATAAACCTCCAAGGGCCTCTAATATTATTTATAAAAATAGTAGGTAGGTATTTAAATATGGGGGAAGAAAAGGACAAAAGAGGAGGAAAGGAAGGTTGTGGCAGTCAAACTAAACAAGACAGAAATAAGCAACCATAAACCTCCAAGGGCCTCTAATATTATTTATAAAAATAGTAGGTAGGTATTTAAATATGGGGGAAGAAAAGGACAAAAGAGGAGGAAAGGAAGGTTGTGGCAGTCAAACTAAACAAGACAGAAATAAGCAACCATAAACCTCCAAGGGCCTCTAATATTATTTATAAAAATAGTAGGTAGGTATTTAAATATGGGGAAGAAAAGGACAAAAGAGGAGGAAAGGAAGGTTGTGGCAGTCAAACTAAACAAGACAGAAATAAGCAACCATAAACCTCCAAGGGCCTCTAATATTATTTATAAAAATAGTAGGTAGGTATTTAAATATGGGGGAAGAAAAGGACAAAAGAGGAGGAAAGGAAGGTTGTGGCAGTCAAACTAAACAAGACAGAAATAAGCAACCATAAACCTCCAAGGGCCTCTAATATTATTTATAAAAATAGTAGGTAGGTATTTAAATATGGGGGAAGAAAAGGACAAAAGAGGAGGAAAGGAAGGTTGTGGCAGTCAAACTAAACAAGACAGAAATAAGCAACCATAAACCTCCAAGGGCCTCTAATATTATTTATAAAAATAGTAGGTAGGTATTTAAATATGGGGGAAGAAAAGGACAAAAGAGGAGGAAAGGAAGGTTGTGGCAGTCAAACTAAACAAGACAGAAATAAGCAACCATAAACCTCCAAGGGCCTCTAATATTATTTATAAAAATAGTAGGTAGGTATTTAAATATGGGGGAAGAAAAGGACAAAAGAGGAGGAAAGGAAGGTTGTGGCAGTCAAACTAAACAAGACAGAAATAAGCAACCATAAACCTCCAAGGGCCTCTAATATTATTTATAAAAATAGTAGGTAGGTATTTAAATATGGGGGAAGAAAAGGACAAAAGAGGAGGAAAGGAAGGTTGTGGCAGTCAAACTAAACAAGACAGAAATAAGCAACCATAAACCTCCAAGGGCCTCTAATATTATTTATAAAAATAGTAGGTAGGTATTTAAATATGGGGGAAGAAAAGGACAAAAGAGGAGGAAAGGAAGGTTGTGGCAGTCAAACTAAACAAGACAGAAATAAGCAACCATAAACCTCCAAGGGCCTCTAATATTATTTATAAAAATAGTAGGTAGGTATTTAAATATGGGGGAAGAAAAGGACAAAAGAGGAGGAAAGGAAGGTTGTGGCAGTCAAACTAAACAAGACAGAAATAAGCAACCATAAACCTCCAAGGGCCTCTAATATTATTTATAAAAATAGTAGGTAGGTATTTAAATATGGGGGAAGAAAAGGACAAAAGAGGAGGAAAGGAAGGTTGTGGCAGTCAAACTAAACAAGACAGAAATAAGCAACCATAAACCTCCAAGGGCCTCTAATATTATTTATAAAAATAGTAGGTAGGTATTTAAATATGGGGGAAGAAAAGGACAAAAGAGGAGGAAAGGAAGGTTGTGGCAGTCAAACTAAACAAGACAGAAATAAGCAACCATAAACCTCCAAGGGCCTCTAATATTATTTATAAAAATAGTAGGTAGGTATTTAAATATGGGGGAAGAAAAGGACAAAAGAGGAGGAAAGGAAGGTTGTGGCAGTCAAACTAAACAAGACAGAAATAAGCAACCATAAACCTCCAAGGGCCTCTAATATTATTTATAAAAAATATTAAGGAAATCAGTGTATGGCGCTTGGTTCTCTCTGCCTACCCCAATAACGTGTATATGAGTGTAAACTGTATTAGTTCCATTAAAGTGACTTCAATAGACTATGCTGCTCCCCAATATTAGATATTGCTATCTACATATGTATGAACACTATCAAATAGGTATGCTTTGGCAGAGATTCTCTTCGACAATTTTGAGTTTGCTCCGTTGGATTCCATCAATATTCGTATTATGTTTACTTTCTATGAAATTATTATATTAAACCTAAACAGTAAGCCAAAAAAAAAAAAAATACATGTAAGCAAACATAAAAAAAAATATAAGTAGGTATCTACATAACCATACGTAGGCAGAGAGAACCGAACGCCAGACTCCTCTCTCTTGACACACATTCCTCGCTTCATTCACGTCCATACATCGTCTCATACACGCTCTTCTATTATTCTTACTTCTAACATCACCATCTTTCAAAATCCCATTTATGTGATCGTGCCAACTTTTTCTTGGCCGACCTCTACTTTTCGTTCCTCTTTTGTCAGCCTTGTACACTTTTTTTGTCAGACGGTCATCACTCATTCTTTCTATGTGGTCGAACCACCTAAGGGCATTTATTTTCATCTTACTTACGATATTTCTTTCAATCATACATTCTCGTCTAATATCCTCATTTCTTATTTTACATACATCGTTTTACCACACATTCGTCTTAGTGACCTCATTTCAACCGCGTTAATTCTACTTTCATGCGTCTTCTGCCATGTCCATGTCTCACTAGCATACATTAGAGTCGGTGCGACGATATCGATGGTATGGTATGGTATGGTAATGGTAATGGTAATGGTAATGGTAAGTACATAAGGATAAAAAAAAACAAAACAGTAAATTCAAAAATCAATAGACGTATGCAAACATAAAAAACGATTTACATATGGACTCAAAATCAACCAAAACATTAAATAACACAGTATTATTAATAGAAAAAAAAATATCAGTGTCATGTAAATTATAAATAAACAAAAAAGATATGCAAAAAAAAACAAACATTTAACAATCGCAAATACACAATATTGGGTGCGTGTTAAATAATTATTTGACATAGGTAGCACCAAGTCCTGTTAGTTGGCCGAGAAGCTACATAAAATAAAATAAAGCAAGTATGAACATAAATTAATGTGTAGTCTGATTTTTTTAAGAGTGCCAAAGCTCATAGGGTGACCATGGTGTAAAAGAAAAAAATATAATGGGATTTTTTTTATCATTTCATGATATAAAACGGTTGTAACTTTCACATGCATATATCTTCAAAACCTTCAAATCTTTTCATACCTATTCTTACTCCCGGTACCATGCGGCTTTAATGGGTCTATATTATTAGGTATTTTCTGCAAATGTTAATGGGCATCTCCTGGGAAAGTAATATTTAAACAAAATATTTATTTGATACTTTTTATTAGGAAAATAAAATAATACATTATGAAGTAATTAATCCTTATAATAATAATAATAATAATAATAATAATATTTATTAAAAAATAAAAACACAAACAACAAATACAATAATAACAGTATAAACAAAAAATAGGAAAAAAAATAACATCAATTAGGAATTCTCCCCGAAAATAAGAAAACCTTGTGCTTCGGGGAGGAGTACAGAAGATAACACCACAAAAATCACAAAAACAACAAAAAAGAAAAAAAAAATATATATATATATATATTTGATATGAAGAGAGAAAAAAAAAATACACACATACATATATACATGTATATACACACACATATACATATACACACATATACATATATACACACACACATACATACATACACATACATACACACACATACATACACACACATACATATATATACACACACATACATACACACACACACACATACATATATACACATACACACACATACACATACAAAAATAGTACAGTTAACGATACACAACCATGCCTATACAATGCACTCAATCATTCAAGAATATTTAATATGGCACAATGAGACGAAAAGCTATCTAAACCTTTTCTTGAAAGCTAACAGTGAGTCAGAAGGTTTCAATTTTTGTTTCCTTTCTAGCTCATTGTACCATTTTACGCCTAGGAATGAATAGTGGCTCTGACCCAACTTTGTACGTCTCATCGGGAGTCTTAAGCAACCCTCGATTTGTAGCCTTGGAGTTATATATCGTTCGTTATCTATATTAGCGATTAGTTCTTTGACCATCTGACAGACAGCAACCTTCCTGTATATACTCTGCACCGGAGGAACAGGCAATTCATTGTACAACAGGTTAGTGCTATAGTCGCGTGGTCTACTGAGGATTATCTTCAAGATGCTCCTCTGGACCACATACAATTGGTTTAAGTTGGTTACATAAGCTCCTCCCCATGCTACAATTCCGTAACGTAGGATTGAGTGCACCAACGCGTAGTAAACAGAAGTTATTGTTTTTTTATCTAATATGTCACGAAGATTATAGAAAATATAGTACATTTTTCTGACACGGTCAGTGACACAGCTTACGTGTTCCCTCCACTTAACAAGACAATCCACAATCACTCCCAGGTATTTTACTTGATCAGCTCTAGAGAGATAATAAACAGTTACATATTATTTTACAAAATAATAAATTATATTATACAAAATATTTACATAATAGTTCATTGAGGCAAACACACATACATAAATAATATATCTATGTAACTAATACAAATAAATAATGGACACTTATTCTATACTAAGACGGTGATAACACATGTTTATAATAATAATTATATATCGATATTAAACAAAAAATAAAATACATAAGTTAGAAATAAAAAATGAAATTCTTAATTTAGAACACATGGTCACCATAAAAAATCAAACGTGCGCTCACTTCGAGAGATAGATACGTACTGTCGGGTTTGTTGATGTTTGTTGTTAAGGACACCAAATGGTGTAAACCAATCAGCAACCACGAGTCTACTAATACATTTACATGCGTAAATACTATGCATTTTTTTTGTTTATGTATAGAATTGGCACTTTAAAAAAAATCAGACTTTTACAAAGCTATGATTGCGTATTAAGATGTCAATGATGTATTTTTGTATTTCAGCAATAATGGGCAAAATCGTGGGTCGTATAACGAATGGTCCGGCAGTGGAGTCAGCGATGGTAGGTGGAGGAGGAGGCACGGGATGGGTTCGCGCCACTCTGTCGGTAGAGCTGGTGTACCGCAGGGGAGAGAGGTCGGGACTCAGGAGGGGCGCCACCGCTCTATACATCACCAAGGAGGAACACGCATGCGGATGTCCGAGGATCAAAACGAACAAGTTAGTTGTTATCAATAAATACATAATATTATGTACCTACCTGTGACGACTAGACTCTGCCACGTTTGAACTATTGGACTCAAAGATACAAAAACAAGACGCCAGTGTCATTCCATTTCTATCGCCAACTGTTTGTCATAACTTTATAATACTTATTGTTTCATTTAAAATAATAAGTGGTTCTAACGTGGCAGAGTTGTGTCGCCACATACCAACCTATTCTTCCAGTCTGAGACATACATAAACAAATAATTACCGGGTGCCTTCTTTAGATACTTTCTTTCTTCTTTATCTGCCTTGTAACTGAGGAAAGCGGCTCCACTCAATAACTCGAACAATGGACAGATTGAAGGGCTTCAGTGATTGAAGATCATGTAGCGGACTCTATCGGACCAAGGTCACTCTATCGGGTCCGTGAGCGACCTTTGGATATTCTACCCTCCACACTTCCAATTAGGACGATCTTCTTGAAACTATAAGAGCTCTTCTATCAATCTGTCGAAAATACTAAAGGATGTGCTGTAGGCAGGTTATCCTTTATCTACAGTTCATGTAATATTGACATATTGGTTCTACTATCATTTATATATTTAAGTACATAGATATGCTATATAACAATGGGTGGCCAAACATTTTAATAGTATTATAAAAATAACAAGTTTTCGTATTTTTTTCTTTTATTTATTTATTTATAACTAAACTTAAATATTATAATGGAATTAATAACGTCACTAGGCGAAGCCTGTTCTGAGGAAATACTAATTATAATATTTTACTAGAAATAATATTTCCTTTTTATCTTCTCCAAATCTGTATTCGATTTTATTAATGCATCTATCTAGATATGTATGTTTTACTTTTAAAAGATAATTAATTAAAAAAAATAAACGGGACTTAACCTTAATATAAAATGGGATAATTTGGGTAGTATTTGGGTAGTAGTATTTACACTGTATTTTAAAATACCTTAATTTTCTGTTACAGATCGTACCTTATCCTGGGTATAGAGGATGAAGGGGACCTACCAGGGCTGGCGGTAGGTCCTCGTACCATCGTCATAGAATGGAGAGATGAATGGCACAGACGTATGCGTCGTCTCCAGCGTCGTGCAAGAAATTGCAAATAAATCATAACTCTAACGTATTCAACAATTATTATGCTACTTCAATGGGACTCATTTGTCATTATCACCATACAATTATCTATCAACAGCGAGTATCCAACCAATTATGAAAAAAATATTAACATTTTTTATAAGATAATCTTCCGTTCTTATGAAAAAGTCAAATAAATATTCTAAAACTTATTTATTTTGTTATTTACTTGACTTCACAGCAACTAATCCTAAAATTACTGCTTATAACGTGTTGAAATTTTATGTCATTATAATTTTAAATTCATACTATAAAAATTATAAAGTTACGCATTGATTTGAAATGGCAATTAGTATATTATATAATATAATATATATTAAACTATTCATTTATTAAATACATGCATAAAATTATAAAGTTACGCATTGATTTGAAATGGCAATTAGTATATTATATAATATAATATATATTAAACTATTCATTTATTAAATACATGCATAAAATTATAAAGTTACGCATTGATTTGAAATGGCAATTAGTATATTATATAATATAATATATATTAAACTATTCATTTATTAAATACATGCATAAAATTATAAAGTTACGCATTGATTTGAAATGGCAATTAGTATATTATATAATATAATATATATTAAACTATTCATTTATTAAATACATGCATAAAATTATAAAGTTACGCATTGATTTGAAATGGCAATTAGTATATTATATAATATAATATATATTAAACTATTCATTTATTAAATACATGCATAAAATTATAAAGTTACGCATTGATTTGAAATGGCAATTAGTATATTATATAATATAATATATATTAAACTATTCATTTATTAAATACATGCATAAAATTATAAAGTTACGCATTGATTTGAAATGGCAATTAGTATATTATATAATATAATATATATTAAACTATTCATTTATTAAATACATGCATAAAATTATAAAGTTACGCATTGATTTGAAATGGCAATTAGTATATTATATAATATAATATATATTAAACTATTCATTTATTAAATACATGCATAAAATTATAAAGTTACGCATTGATTTGAAATGGCAATTAGTATATTATATAATATAATATATATTAAACTATTCATTTATTAAATACATGCATAAAATTATAAAGTTACGCATTGATTTGAAATGGCAATTAGTATATTATATAATATAATATATATTAAACTATTCATTTATTAAATACATGCATAAAATTATAAAGTTACGCATTGATTTGAAATGGCAATTAGTATATTATATAATATAATATATATTAAACTATTCATTTATTAAATACATGCATAAAATTATAAAGTTACGCATTGATTTGAAATGGCAATTAGTATATTATATAATATAATATATATTAAACTATTCATTTATTAAATACATGCATAAAATTATAAAGTTACGCATTGATTTGAAATGGCAATTAGTATATTATATAATATAATATATATTAAACTATTCATTTATTAAATACATGCATAAAATTATAAAGTTACGCATTGATTTGAAATGGCAATTAGTATATTATATAATATAATATATATTAAACTATTCATTTATTAAATACATGCATAAAATTATAAAGTTACGCATTGATTTGAAATGGCAATTAGTATATTATATAATATAATATATATTAAACTATTCATTTATTAAATACATGCATAAAATTATAAAGTTACGCATTGATTTGAAATGGCAATTAGTATATTATATAATATAATATATATTAAACTATTCATTTATTAAATACATGCATAAAATTATAAAGTTACGCATTGATTTGAAATGGCAATTAGTATATTATATAATATAATATATATTAAACTATTCATTTATTAAATACATGCATAAAATTATAAAGTTACGCATTGATTTGAAATGGCAATTAGTATATTATATAATATAATATATATTAAACTATTCATTTATTAAATACATGCATAAAATTATAAAGTTACGCATTGATTTGAAATGGCAATTAGTATATTATATAATATAATATATATTAAACTATTCATTTATTAAATACATGCATAAAATTATAAAGTTACGCATTGATTTGAAATGGCAATTAGTATATTATATAATATAATATATATTAAACTATTCATTTATTAAATACATGCATAAAATTATAAAGTTACGCATTGATTTGAAATGGCAATTAGTATATTATATAATATAATATATATTAAACTATTCATTTATTAAATACATGCATAAAATTATAAAGTTACGCATTGATTTGAAATGGCAATTAGTATATTATATAATATAATATATATTAAACTATTCATTTATTAAATACATGCATAAAATTATAAAGTTACGCATTGATTTGAAATGGCAATTAGTATATTATATAATATAATATATATTAAACTATTCATTTATTAAATACATGCATAAAATTATAAAGTTACGCATTGATTTGAAATGGCAATTAGTATATTATATAATATAATATATATTAAACTATTCATTTATTAAATACATGCATAAAATTATAAAGTTACGCATTGATTTGAAATGGCAATTAGTATATTATATAATATAATATATATTAAACTATTCATTTATTAAATACATGCATAAAATTATAAAGTTACGCATTGATTTGAAATGGCAATTAGTATATTATATAATATAATATATATTTAACTATTCATTTATTAAATACATGCATAAAATTATAAAGTTACGCATTGATTTGAAATGGCAATTAGTATATTATATAATATAATATATATTAAACTATTCATTTATTAAATACATGCATAAAATTATAAAGTTACGCATTGATTTGAAATGGCAATTAGTATATTATATAATATAATATATATTAAACTATTCATTTATTAAATACATGCATAAAATTATAAAGTTACGCATTGATTTGAAATGGCAATTAGTATATTATATAATATAATATATATTTAACTATTCATTTATTAAATACATGCATAAAATTATAAAGTTACGCATTGATTTGAAATGGCAATTAGTATATTATATAATATAATATATATTAAACTATTCATTTATTAAATACATGCATAAAATTATAAAGTTACGCATTGATTTGAAATGGCAATTAGTATATTATATAATATAATATATATTAAACTATTCATTTATTAAATACATGCATAAAATTATAAAGTTACGCATTGATTTGAAATGGCAATTAGTATATTATATAATATAATATATATTAAACTATTCATTTATTAAATACATGCATAAAATTAGTTGATGAGTACCTATAAATTTTATTTTCATGCCAAATTATAGTGAAATATTGATAGTGTCTTTCGTTCTTTTTTGTTACGAATAATTACGAATAATATATGTAAGTACCTAACTGTAAGTATATTAATTAGTATTAAAATAATGTGTACCTAATCATTGAGAATTATTAGTATTTTGTTTGAATAATTCAAATTAATACACATTTGTGTTATTTATTATTTTGTGTAGGTAGGTACATGAAAATCTCATTGAAAAATAATATTAACCTTCACATCACAAGTTTCTATAAATTCATAATAAACAAACATATCAATTTATTTTTGTAACATCTTATTTTTAATTTATTATTAATATTTTAATGAACATTGTTATCTATTTTGAAAATACCAGAGGCATTCAAATAATAATAATATAATACCGATTATACTCGTATTTTTATTATTATGTTGTAGATTACGTTTTAAGGTATTTATGATATTTATTTAGGTAAGTACATGAAAACATTGTCAATATAAAGAGTTATTATTAAATCATAACTTATAAATTTGGGATAGCCTAGTCTTCACACCATTTTTTTTTAAACATAACCTACAAAAGTTTAGTAAAAATACCAATTTAGTTATATTTTTTAATATCTCAGTTACTTTTTTTTTAATATATAATGCAACTGGCTCACGCCAGTCGCAATTATGACTACAATCAAGCCTAACCAACCTATTTTTACCAAACTTTTGTAGGTTAGGTTTAAAAAAAAATGGTGTGAAGACTGGGCTATCCATAAATTTGCTATTACTTTTTGCCTAGCAACATTTAGGTATCTATTTATCTTCATTTTGTAACATTAAAGACAAATTCACATTTAAATGGTAGCGAACCTAATGGTATTAACAAAAGGTTTCTATGTAAAAATGAATGACAATTATTTAAAATTGTAGGTAGATATATATATGATTTTGAATAGGTAGGTATATAGGTATTCTTCATTTTGGTCCAATACCTTTTTTTATCATTCTGGCATTATTCCACGCTCATAATAATTCTGACATTTTTTGTTGTCAAAAAACTGAACTTAACGTTCTTATTTGAATTAAGTTGTAGGTATAAATTATTTTGTTGAAACCGGAACAAGTCATTAACCAAAGGTGCCAGAGTGAACATTTCAAATATTATGGTGGATGTGAACATTTCATACATGACATGTTTTTGTGGATTGTTATACCTACATTTCTACAGATCTATTATTTATTTATTTATTCATTCGATGTCCAATTGATCCAATTAGGTACGAATCAAATTTATCGTGAGTACCTACCTACCTATGTACCTACCTACATGTTCTTAAATATCCACCAGCCGACAATCTCTGATTTATAGTCCTCAAGAAGTTTACATTTAACATCGAAAACTTACATACTATAGCATTTAGAAAATATACCATAACTATAGCAAGCCAAATGTTATCCAGATGATTTTTTTAAATTTTTTTGTCATCATTGTCATAAAAAATATATCCCTATGTGTATGTAGGTAAAAACCTACATACCTACTCGTATTTAAATTGAATTTTCTTCGAAAATTACAATTTGCCACATGCTGACATTGAAATACAAACTTGACTGTTTAAAAATCACAATATAACCATCTATTTTGTAATGCGTTTAAATCCTCGCTATTGTTAAAGTGTGTAAGGACTTTTTATTGTTTGTACATACATTTCAACTGCATAAATTGCCAATTGTTTTAGGAGTTTCAATTTTTTGTATGTATTTTATTTTTACTTTAAAAAATAATTTTGGGAAAAGTTTAAAAAAAAAACTACAATGTTCTGATAAATATATTTAAGTTTAATATTTTATTTTAATACACATAAATATATTTAAGTAGGTACCTACTAACTCATAGGTAGTGAACAAATTATAAAAATATTTTTGTTTTTGATAGCTATAAAGTATGTAGGTACTCTTTTAATACATTTGGCACCCAATATATTATTTTCCGGACATTTTATTGCATTTTGAATTAAAATATCGAAGCATTGTTACCAACATTGCATTAGGTATGCAAAGATGATAGGTATGTCCGCGCTGATGTCATTCGCAGCTTTCGACGCCAAAGGAGGCAATCTCTAAATTTATATTTTTACAATATTTATTGTCATTATTATTAATTACCTACTTATTATATTCATGTTCCATATTTTTCTTTGTATAGATAATGGATGTTAATTTATTTAACTTTATGGGATAGATAGGTATTATTAGCAATGTAAGTAGATTTTAAGATAAATTTTGGTGTTGCAAAGGAGTTTGTAAAAAAATATGTGAAAGATTATGTGCGAAAGATTTTTTTTATTATTTTGAGATTGAAGAATATTTTTAGTGAATAACACTTTCTACACAATGCAATAGTACCTATTACCTACAGCAACACTACTGAGTGTTTTAAAGGTGAGTATTTTCTAAAATCATATAATTTATATTATCTATCTCGATTTACTAATTTTTCATAATTAATTCATATTCAATTTCCGGTAAGCATTATGAAATATTTTATTTTGTTTAATAAATTATGTTATTTTTCCAACAAGTTATTATTGAATACAAGCAAAGAATGCTGTTTCATTTTGACAGCAAAAATAATTAATATAGGTACTTATTTTATATCAATTTTCTTATAAACTCAATTACTGACGTTTGTATATTTTGGATATAAAAATTTCATTTTGAAAGAATTGTTTTTTCAGTTTATGATTCCAATATGTATGTATATTATATATCTTCGTTTTTTGATAATATTTTTTGTTAATTGATATATTCACTATATCCGAATAAAATATGCATTTATTATCATTACTAGGTAAGTAGGTAAAACATTTGACAAATAAATTATATTCATTTTGTATGTTAGTAATATTTGAGTGTGTGTGAGTAATGAAATTTAAATTGTACAGTATTACTAGAAGTTAATTATGTGTATGTATGATATTTTATTTAAATCTTGTGTGTTAATAATATATTTAAAATTTTATTGATACTTTCATGCGCTTGTTAATACATTTATTTCAAATTATCCTTAAATGATTGTTTACAATTTAATTAATATTACTTTAAATTAATATTATGCTACTTTTGACTATAATTGCACAAATTGTGTAAAGAAACAAACACGTTTGTTATTTTCGTTTTTGTAATGTGAAATCTCCAAATATAAATAATTTATATTTGACATTGAAACCAATTGAATTGAAAACAAAATTCATAAAACAAAAATCAAACCCGTTTGTTTTTTTTTTTTTATCTTAGGTAGGTAGGTACCTACTGAAATAATTTGAAGAATCTTCATTTTTAAAAATATGAAACGAAGTAAACCAAATATAATTCACAATAATAATAATATGGTTGTTCTAGTTTTCTCAATGTTGTGAATTAAAATTTCATCCGTGTTACAAAGTACATATAAGAGAAATTTAATTTTAATTTTTGTAGCATTATTGAATTTTGTATGAAATGTTATATCAATTGAAATTGTATTTTTGTTTTTGTTGTAAAATATGTGCCATATCCATAAAATATTTTTTTCTTTCATTAATTATTATACATCGATAGGTAATATTAATCTGATTTTTCATATTTTACATAAACGGTTGTATTTATTTTAGGTATTTATATTGTGTATTATTATCAATTGTTATTTGTAAGTAAAAATAATAATATTAGATATATTTGATTTAGGTTTCGCCATGTTGGTTGTAAATTTTAATTCAACTACAATTTAAATTATCTCTGTTTACTTTCCTAATCGGTAGACTTTTTACTGCCCGTAAAAATACAAATGGTAGGTATATTTTATTAATGAAATAAGAGTAAAATTGTTCAATTAATGTATTCGTCAAATCTTTTCTCCTGTATAACTTAATCTATAAGTCTTTTTAAACAATATTTTAAAATACATATTTTTAAAAACAAAATCTTTTTAAATAAGATATTTAGGTACCTATACGAATTCTATCGTCGAAACTGAACTTACCTAATCAAAATCACAAGTTGTTGTGAGTCCATATTTCAATACAATATTATTTTTAGCAAAATAACATAATACCTAACTTTTCATTCTAGACCCTATGTTAACTTAAATGTATTATTATTAAAATTCAAACACTTTTCTATGAATATTAGCATAACTCAATTAATATTCAACAAAAATATTGTGATAAAATCACTAGGTATAATCCGTTTTTACTGAAATAGGTATGTTTTGTTTGTTTGTATTCTTTGCATTTGATCCATTAAAATAATAGTAGGTTATTAAATTAAATTTATTTCAACTATAAAATAAGGTAGGTATCTAAATTAAAAGTTACTAAGTACCTACTTAGAAACTCTGCCCCTGTTCGGTATCTTAGGTCGATGTTAGTGATGAGCAAAAATCTTGCCAGTCTTGATCTGCGAGGCTTTCAAGGCCAATACCTACCAATATCAAAATAAAAAAAACACAACGCTTGTAAATACAAAACCATGACCTCCCCGATGCCGGTATCGCGCGTCACTATACCTACCTAATAGATGGAACTAAATGTAAACTATGTAGGTATTTGACTATTGTTCTATTTTATATGTAGGTATTTTCTGATAATTTCCATCCATATTTGTTCATATTAAGGAGCAATAGGTAGGTATATGTACCTAAATCAAATTATTATTTTCTATATTCAACCTTATTTCGACAAAGATTGAAATATATTTCAAGTCTTAATTAGGTAGGTACGCATTATTTGAGGACCCGGCGGATTCATTCATTACCTAATCAGTATTTTTACAAAGACCTGACAGAAGGATACCTATAGATCCCGAAACATTCCTACCTATTGTTCTTTGAAGCAAAAGTAGGTACCTACTACTACTAGACACGTGTTAAGTTTAAAAGAAAAAAAATATGTAAGTAAAACGATTGTTTTCATATTCCAATAATATTCTAATATACCTATTTATATAGGTACCTACCTACCAATAGTTATTGATTAAAATATTGTATTGTCAAATGGCATGGTATCATGGTAGGTAGGTAGGTATATTTAGGTACATTAATTTGCTTGTGCTTTTTTCACATTACAATTTGGTGCAACACTTATGTAGTTATGTCTGGCGCAATGTAACAAAATCTTGAAATGAATTTATGAATATCCACGTAATTTTATTTGAATAGGTATGTTTGAGATAGGTACCTACCTACTAAATTTGAGTGAGTTTGAGATACGTAGGTACCTACATTGCATAATTAATCTTCAATCTAGATTTTTATGTTAATAATTTGTAAATAGGTACCTACCTATTTACAAATTGCCACCTGCCCTTATTCTTTTTTCTAATGATCAGAAAGTAACCTTAAAATTTTAATTTTGAATTTAGTTTGCCATTCCCTTATAATTTAGTACCTACCTACTTATTTATAAATCTTGTTTTCGCGTACCTATATTTTTCTTTCTGTAATAAAATATTTTCGAAGCGCCATTATATAATATCATAATAAATGTTACATAACTTATTAGGTACTTACCTATGATACTGATACTTGAATGTAGAAAAGGAATATCTTGTAGATTTTAGCCCATTTACCTATGGGAATAATTAGATATGATGAAACGAAAATAAACTTGACAGAATTATACCTATCTTTGAATATTGTAAGCAGTAGTATGCATGTAGAATACCTATAGTTTGTATTTGTAAATTTATATCATTAAACGCGTTTAATATAAGTTACAGTTTTTTATCATTGTAATGTATCGTGGAAGTTGCAGAAATATTAAACACTTAATATGGTTTATGCGTGTCTTTTATTTTACCTTTCTCATTATTCAATTCTCTTATTTCGCAGATGTTCAAATGGATGCGGATGTTAATCTCCGGAATATCTCATTACCTACTTCTGTCAAATGAACAGGTTTTAGCTAAATTTGAACGTAACTTTACCAGCCACAACTTCAATATACCTACCTAAAATTTAAAAACAAAGTAATCCGTCCTTTTTGAATCTCACTCCCGTGTATCCAGTAATAAAAGTAGGTTCTTAGTAGGTACCTACATACATGTAGGTAGGTATTATCTTTCTGTTTGTGGCTAGTGATTCTGATATAGGTATGTAAATATATATATATATTTATATATATATATATATATATATATATATATATATATATATATATATATATATATATATATATATATATATATATATATATATATATATATATATATATATATATATATATATATATATATATATATATATATATATATATATATATATATATATATATATATATATATATATATATATATATATATATATATATATATATATATATATATATATATATATATATATATATATATATATATATATATATATATATATATATATATATATATATATATATATATATATATATATATATATATATATATATATATATATATATATATATATATATATATATATATATATATATATATATATATATATATATATATATATATATATATATATATATATATATATATATATGTTATATTTGATGTTTTCACGGGTGAAATATGTTATAATATTTTTATCTCGGTTTTCCCGTGTCAGTAGGTCTTGACTAAGACCATTTGTCTTCCGACGTTTCGCCTGAATATCACCAGGCATTTTCAAGGACTTAACGAAAAGCACGCGCGCGACACACGTCTACTCACACTCTTGACGGTGAGCTTTCAGTGTGAGTAGACGTGTGTCGCGCGCGTGCTTTTCGTTAAGTCCTTGAAAATGCCTGGTGATATTCAGGCGAAACGTCGGAAGACAAATGGTCTTAGTCAAGACCTACTGACACGGGAAAACCGAGATAAAAATATTATAACATATATATATATATATATATATATATATATATATATATATATATATATATATATATATATATATATATATATATATATATATATATATATATATATATATATATATATATATATATATATATATATATATATATATATATATATATATATATATATATATATATATATATATATATATATATATATATATATATATATATATATATATATATATATATATATATATATATATATATATATATATATATATATATATATATATATATATATATATATGAATTATCATTATTTTTCCGGATAATCCGCTGTGGCTTTTGGTTGTCTTGCCGACGTTTCGCCCGAATGACATCGGGCATTATCGAGGCTATTAACTCGAGCGCGTGCACGAAGATAATGACGCTAGCGTGCTGTCGTGTTGTCTATTTATGTTATTCAAACGACGACTTAGCGCTGCTTCGTGTTATACGTCGAGCGGGGTGGGGGGGCGGCGGTGCGTTGGTACCGGCCGGCTCGCTGTGTATCGAAGTACAGCTAGGTGTATTCACTCTGCTACGACACTGTTCACTTGCGGTCGCGGGGTAGTTACTCGGGAGGGGGGTGGGGTGTGGTAGGTTCCCTGCCGGTCGATCGGCTTGCTGTGGACGGTCTATGTGCGGCTCGCTATGTTGTGTATGGAGGGCTATGATACGCGGCGATCGACGTGTAGGTATTTTTGTAACGGTGGCGGGCGGCTCTATGTTAGAAGTATTGTTGATTTCTTTACAGTCTTTATTTTTAATATTACTTATCCGGTTTATCATGTACAAACAAATAAGAGGAACACCAATGGGTTCCTCTCTTTCACCAGTAGCAGCCAATATATTTATGATGGACTTTGAAGAAAATGCACTCGAGAACGCCACGCTAAAGCCGGTCATTTGGTTGCGATACGTGGACGACATATTTATAATATGGCGACATAGCGAAACAGAGCTCGACGAATTTCTTCACTACCTAAACAATTTACACGATAATATCAAATTCACAATCGAAAAAGAAATAAACAATAAACTACCTTTTTTGGACGTATTAGTGGAAAAAACAAACAGCGGGATTCTAAGTTATTCAGTCTACAGAAAACCTACACACACTGACAGATACCTTAATGCAACATCTCACCATCACCCAGGACATTTAAATTCAGTAGTAAAAACCCTAGTCACCAGATCAATTAAGCTAGCTGATAAAATACACGCTGAAAAAGAAATAAATAATCTACGCCAGGCTCTCGTCGCTAACGGGTACAAAAAATCTACTATCAATAGGGCAATATATGGAAAAGAAAACAGAAAAGCTAAACCCGAAGAAGAAATAAAAGGAGTAGCTTTCTTACCATATATCGCAGGGATCTCTAATAAAATTGGCCGCATTTTAAAAAGAAATCAAATAAAAACTATATTTAGACCACAAGGAAAAATATCAACTCTACTCAGAGGAGTAAAAGACGTTATACCTCTAGAATCGCATGGCATATATGAAATACCTTGCGGTTCGTGCGAAAAAACGTACATTGGTCGCACGAACAGGAAGATTTCGGCAAGAGTAGCGGAGCATCAGTTGGACGTCAAACAAAAGAAGCCCACGTCAACTTTGTCTAACCACGTGTTGACCGAGGGGCATAAAATTGATTTTGATGGTGCAAAAACACTCGTCCGCCAAGAAAAAGAAATTTGCCGAGTCTTCCGCGAAGCAATAGAAATAGAACGCCGTGAAAATTCCATGAATACACGTGACGATTCGCTTCGACTACCTGCAGCTTGGAAGCCTCTGATAAACCGGATAAGTAATATTAAAAATAAAGACTGTAAAGAAATCAACAATACTTCTAACATAGAGCCGCCCGCCACCGTTACAAAAATACCTACACGTCGATCGCCGCGTATCATAGCCCTCCATACACAACATAGCGAGCCGCACATAGACCGTCCACAGCAAGCCGATCGACCGGCAGGGAACCTACCACACCCCACCCCCCTCCCGAGTAACTACCCCGCGACCGCAAGTGAACAGTGTCGTAGCAGAGTGAATACACCTAGCTGTACTTCGATACACAGCGAGCCGGCCGGTACCAACGCACCGCCGCCCCCCCACCCCGCTCGACGTATAACACGAAGCAGCGCTAAGTCGTCGTTTGAATAACATAAATAGACAACACGACAGCACGCTAGCGTCATTATCTTCGTGCACGCGCTCGAGTTAATAGCCTCGATAATGCCCGATGTCATTCGGGCGAAACGTCGGCAAGACAACCAAAAGCCACAGCGGATTATCCGGAAAAATAATGATAATTCATATTCTACGATCCGCGAAAACATCAAAACCAACATATATATATATATATATATATATATATATATATATATATATATATATATATATATATATATATATATATATATATATATATATATATATATATATATATATATATATATATATATATATATATATATATATATATATATATATATATATATATATATATATATATATATATATATATATATATATATATATATATATATATATATATATATATATATATATATATATATATATATATATATATATATATATATATATATATATATATATATATATATATATATATATATATATATATATATATATATATATATATATATATATATATATATATATATATATATATATATATATATATATATATATATATATATATATATATATATATATATATATATATATATATATATATATAGTAGGTAGGTATTTTAAGTACCTATTCTCCATGATCATGCAATACCACACCGGTGAATGCATGACCATGGCCTTGAATTGTCCTTCACTGGTAGCTACTAAATGTATTTAAGTATTCTCCATGATCATGCAATACCAAACCGGTGAATGCATGACCATGGCCTTGAATTGTCCTTCACTGGTAGCTACTAAATGACAAAAAAAACACTGATGCCCACATACCTAAACGTGTATAAATTGGTACTTACCTACTTCTAAATTTGATGAATGTAGGTAAATAATGTTGAAAATCATATTCAATAGGTATAAAAAAGTTGTCTGGCCTTCTCAAGACATCTCTTTATATGATATTTTGGTGAATTTCGCACAAGTCGTAAATTATTCTCAATGAACTGTTATCAAATACCTACCTATTATAATATCCATAAATTAAAATAGGTAAATCATTCATTCGTGTCATTTATCCGGTTGGTAAAAATAATATTTTCAAGTAGGTAGTAGGTAGGTAGGTAGGTACCTACCTAGCAATGAACAAGTCAAGGTAGTGAGTATTAATAGGTAGGTAGGTACCTACTTAGACAAGTTAGAATTTGGAAATAAATACATATAATGAAAAGTAATGTTCAAACTGATTTCCCTAGATCTTCATTTCTAAATCCCATGTATTAAAATTCTCAATATTTCTGTTTTATTCATTCATTTACAGGAACTAACATTAGCGATCAAGATAAAGCAATTAGCGATCAAGATAAAGCAATTAGCGATCAAGATAAAGCAACCAGCGGAATAACTACCTATTATATTTATCCCTTATTGATAACTAACTTTATTTTTTTTTAAATACATAAAAAATGAATATATGTCCTTGTTAAACAAGTACATATACATCTTCCTACGTTCCCTAAAATAAGCAAATAAATGCTTGTGCTATAGGTGAACGAAATTTAATCAAACATTTAACATTTAATCAAACATTTAACCAAACATTTAATCCTAGACTTTAAAGGAATAAGCCCCAGAATGTGCTACATCCGGGTCAAAGGTAAATTCTCCAACATAAGTATCATTAATGCCTACGCACCAACAGAAGTCGCAGCAGAGCGGGAAAAGGATGAATTTTATGATCTTCTTGTCAGAACAATTGGCAACTGCCCTAGACATGACGTTAAAATGGTGCTGGGAGACTTCAACGCTCAGATTGGTAAAGAGATTTATTATCAACCCACAATAGGCCTCCAGAGCCTGCACGATATTACAAATGATAATGGTAAAAGACTTATTGATTTTGGAGTATCCCATAATATGATAATAGGCACAACACTATTTCCACATAAAAACATCCACAAGGGGACATGGAAGGTACCGGGCCGGGACATGGCTAACCAGATCGATCACATCCTTATAGATGCTAGACATAGGTCAAATCTCATGAATGCTAGAACGTACAGAGGAGCCAATGCAGACTCAGATCATTTTCAGGTGATGTGTAAACTTAGAGCACGTATTTCAAATATAAAAAAGTCTCCTGGAACACGGTGTGAGAAGTTTCTAACGGAAGAACTAAAGAACCGTGACAAAAGACACGCATATCGACAAAAAATCAATGAACTCATCCCAATTCAGGAGCCATCGTCTTTGGAAGAGAAATGGACTGCTTGCAAAAACACTCTGAAAGCTGCAGCAACAGAAGTCATTGGCAAATCCAGGTCTGGAAGGAGGCAGGACTGGTTTGATGAGGAATGCCAAGATGCAACAAACCTTAAGAACAGTGCTTACCATAAAATGCTTCAAAGCAATGGCACTAGAGCATCCCGAGAACAATACAGACAAAAGCGCAGAGAGGAAAAGAAACTGCATAGACGCAAAAAGAGGGAATACTTTAAAAACATCCTACAAGAAGCAGAAGATTCGAGAAACAATAATAACACTAGACAATTTTACAAGCACATCAATAATACAAGAAAGGAGTTTAAGCCCAGGATCTGTTTGTGCAAAAGCTCTGATGGCACAATTCTTAGTGAAAAACAACTAATATTGAATAGATGGGTTGAACATTTTAGTAATCTTCTGAATAATAATGTAGATGAACCCACCCACTATCCCTCCCTATCAGAGACAAATACAGTAGAGGACAACACACCACCTGTTACATATGCAGAAGTAGAACAGGCAATTGGAAGGTTAAAGAATCATAAAGCACCAGGGTCTGATACCATACCATCAGAACTATTTAAATATGCTGGGGAAAACCTAATTAAAATGATGCATGCGATACTTCTGCAAATATGGTCTGATGAACAAATGCCTGAGGAATGGTCCGAAGGCATCATATGTCCACTGCATAAAAAAGGAGATCAACTGCTCTGCTCGAATTACAGAGGGATAACACTTCTAAATACTGCTTATAAGGTGCTGTCCAACATTCTATTTAATAGACTTTTACCATATACAGAAGACTTAATTGGTAGTTACCAATGTGGATTCCGCCCACAGAAGTCTTGTATTGACCAGATTTTCACACTGCGCCAAATACTGGAAAAAACGCAGGAATATAATATAGAAACCCATCACCTGTTTATAGACTTTAGGGCCGCTTATGACAGCATCAATAGGCGAAAATTATACAGCGCTATGAGAGAGCTCTCAATTCCCGAAAAGCTCATCACCCTGGTTGAATTGACAATGTCCCATGTCCGGTGTAGAGTAAAAATACAAAACGACCTGTCAAACCAATTTGAAACAATTAACGGCCTCCGACAAGGTGACGCCCTAGCTTGCTTGCTCTTCAACATAGCCTTGGAGAAAGTTGTGCGTGATTCCGGTGTCAATACTACTGGAACCATATTTCACAAATCCGTACAACTTTTAGCATATGCGGATGACATTGATATCGTATCCAGAAATAAGCCTGCTCTTGCGGAGGCCTTTAAAGCCCTCAATACCGCTGCTAGGAGTATGGGTCTGACAGTCAACGAACAAAAAACTAAATACCTGTTGTCACGTCCTACTGTCCGTCATAATGTGCCTAGGTTGCGGCTCTAAGGGCCTAGGCAGTAAAGGCGGGGGTGGGCGGCCGACGCTGTTGCGCCCTCGTCAATTTTGTACTTAGAGAAGAGCAGGACGAACGCCTTTAGTCTCGCTCGGCAGTGACTCGTCAACTGTGGCGAATGTTGTTGTGTGGTTCGGGCACACCGCCGGCGCAGACGTCGGGTCAGACATCCTGTGTTGACAACTAGACGTCATATCTGACAGGTGATGATTGCGTCGGATGCCCCCGGTGTTAGCCCGCGGAACCTTCGGACGCCAACACGAGGACCGATGCGTCGGGATATAAGCCTAGGTTGCGGCTCTAAGGGCCCAGGCAGTAAAGGCGGGGGTGGGCGGCCGACGCTGTTGTGCCCTCGTCATTCTATACTTAGAGAAGAGCAGGACGGACGCCTCTAGTCTCGCTCGGCAGTTACTCGTCAACTGTGGCGAATGTTGTTGTTTGGTTCGGGCACACCGCCGGCGCAGACGTCGGGTCAGACATCCTGTGTTGACAACGAGACGTCAAATCTGACAGGTGATGATTGCGTCGGATGCCCCCGGTGTTAGCCCGCGGAACCTTCGGACGCCAACACGAGGACCGAGGGGTCGGGGTACAAGCCCCTCCGACTTGAAACGGAGTGTACTTAGCGGCCGATTTCGAGACCAATCGGAGGCCCTGACGTGTGTGGTTGGATTCTCGGGGGCAGTGGTTGAACCCGATGGATGGTGGATATTTTGTGTTTGTCCGATGTTGCGGCTGCGTCCGGTGGTGAACAGGGCCAATGAGCTCTATAGCGTCGCCGGCGTGGAAGTGGATCGCGATCCCCCTCGATGTCCGTCATAATTCTCCTCCACCACCACTTGCAGTAGACAGCTACAGCTTCGAATCAGTAGAACAGTTCACGTACCTCGGTTCACTAATTACCAGTAAGAATAATATCAGTGAAGAAGTGAACAGAAGAATTGTTGCTGCTAACAGATGCTACTTTGGCCTACAGAGACACATGAAGTCCAGGTTGTTGTCGAGAAAGACAAAGCTTACACTATATAAAACTATTGTCAGACCAGTGCTGACATATGCCTCCGAGACCTGGACTCTAACTAAAAAAGACGAGGACCAACTTAGCATTTTTGAAAGAAAGATCCTGCGGCGAATTTACGGGGCTGTCTGTGAGGGTGGTGTGTGGAGAATAAGATACAATCATGAGCTATACCAGCTTTATGATGATATAGACGTTGGAGTATTTATAAGGATTGGGAGACTCAGGTGGCTTGGACATGCGGAGAGGATGAGTGAGCAGCTGCCCGCCAGAAGAGTCCTTCACCATAGACCAGAGGGTGTGAGGCGTAGGGGGAGACCCAAGTTGAGATGGATGGACTGCGTCCAGGGGGACCTGGACTCTTTGGGCGTGGTCAATTGGAGACAAGGAGCCGCTGACAGATTGGAATGGCGAAGACTTCTTTTGGAAGCCAGGTCCCACCTTGGGATGTGGAGCTGATGATGATGATGATAGGTGAACGAAATCGGTCGAGGCAGGATTCGAACTCGCGACCACTGGATTACTAACCCAGCGCGCTAACCGCTCTGCCACCGACCCATCTAATTGTAATTAATTGTATAATGTTTTCTTCCATGCAGTCAATTTTAAAACAATTTCCGAAAATAGTTTAATGTTTTGTTTGTTTGGTTCATAATACTTTATCCTTACATAAATACCTAAGTAGGTAATTCTACGAAATATTTTCAATCTTGAATTTGCGAGGAAAATGAGTTTCTACGTTCGCTGTTGTCTATGTAGGTATGTATGTTGCAGACCCCAGTCCAGCCCTCAGGGTACCTATGCTATGATGGAGATGACAGGATATTTCCATTAGACTAGACATTCAACCCTCACATACCTACGACCAACGCCTGAGGCTGCTCACTGCTTACTGCTCACCCAGAGTTACAATAAATTCACCATAACGTTTAGGAATATTTGGCAGAGGGTACTCGGACTTTTATTTTATGAAACGGATTTATATTCCTACCTATTTAAGTTATGTATTATAAGGAACCTGATCATTTCAAAGATTATTATAGAAGTACTGAAACATATAGAAGTACCTATGTACTTAGGTATATTTTTGGAACATCTCTATAGATTGTTTTGAAAGCAAGGAAAAATCACAAAGACATTAATACAGGGCTTATGACCTGTCATCGGCTGGCTTAAGTGACCACTTTACGCAATTGCAACATTCGCCAATTTAGAATGTCTTTTTTGCAGTAAGTTTTCGTTTTATGAGCTGTTAATTTGGAATATAGGTAGGTATATTTATTTAATCAATGTAAATTCATTCACAATTGTGTTATAAAGCGTCTTCTATATGTTTCATTACTTCCATTATATATAGGTACCTACGTATACCTAGCGTTGGTTTAATGGAAAAACTTCCATCACATAATAAAAATATTGAATAAATTTTATTTTATTTTAATAGGTAGGTAGGTACCTACCTACCTATAGTTACATTTGTAGGTATGTAGGTACGTATTTTTGTTGTATTATATTAGTATCTATTTGGTTTATTCATATACCTATTTATATTTTATTGCTTTCTCACAATAGGTAATTCAAAATTGCACCGCTAACTAAATCATGAAAATCTTTATTTTATTACCTAGGTACTTACCTACTAGATTTTAATACCCAGTGCTTCTCCAGAAAGTAACTGATAACTATCAAAAAACTGTTTATTTGCTATGATATAAATTCTGAATGAGTAAAAAATATCCAACACAGCAAATATAAATTAGTATAGGTAGGTACATAAGTAAGTTTTTTTTAAAAAATCAATCCCCTTCGTCCCTCCAGTCCCTCCCTTTTTCCCTATGCTTCAGTCTCAAGTAGATAATGGGCTTTGGGAAATGGTTTGAAATTAGATTGAATATAACCATAGTAAAGAGTGTAGTGTTGGACACAACTTGAACAAGCTTGGACTAATGGAAATGGTTTAAAATGTACCTAATTGAATATGCGTTATTGGAAAGAGTTTAGTGTTGGCTACAACTTGAACAAGCTTGGACTAATGGAAATGGTTTAAAATGTACCTAATTGAATATGCGTTATTGGAAAGAGTTTAGTGTTGGCTACAACTTGAACAAGCTTGGACTAATGGAAATGGTTTAAAATGTACCTAATTGAATATGCGTTATTGGAAAGAGTTTAGTGTTGGCTACAACTTGAACAAGCTTGGACTAATGGAAATGGTTTAAAATGTACCTAATTGAATATGCGTTATTGGAAAGAGTTTAGTGTTGGCCACTTCGTTGAATTTTAAGTAAGTAGATACATCGTTTAAAAAAAAATTGCGAAAAAAATAAATTAATATCAAGATTATTCGTAAATAATTCAATTAAAAACATAAAACCTTCCTTGGTTTTCGCCTGCGAAATGAACACGAGCAAAGAAAAAATACATATCTATAAACCTACATATTTACATAGCTATCATACATATTACACAAATACCTTAGACTAGTTGCATGTAACACATGAGATCCAACTGTCGATAGCGATAGTATGTATAGTTGAAGAATAAGAATCAAACTATAAACCCATAAATACAAATTATTGAAAATTTTAACACATGTAGGTATGTATGTCAAGATAGGACAGTATGGAGGTCAGTCCTGTTTCCCTACCCGGAATATGAAAACAGCATGATGGTTCTGTATGTATGTTTGGAGATTAAGTACCTATCAAACTATTAGGTAAGTCTTCTTACATATTGTGTATCTAGGCGACTGCCATACAAATTATATGAAGCAATGTCGTCACTAAATTCAATTTTTATAAAAATTGTTAAAAAAAGTTTGAGATGTGCTAACACAATGTTTATATTTTTTATAGAAAATTATATTATCTAGTTGGGGTGTTTCGGCTTTTTTCGAAATTTTTGAAAAATTCGTAAATATAGGCAGTTAAACTCATAAATTTATCATAAAAAAAAATATTTTTCTTAATAAAAAATGTTTGAGAAACCCTGGAATTTTTTTGAAAAAACTAATTTGAGATTTTGTATTTGTCTATGTTTGTATAAATTTTCAGCGTTCTAACTTTTATGGTTTCTGAGATATATGGAAAACAAAATAAAAATTCAAAAGTTGATAACCCCTGACTGAAACAAAAATTCAAAATTTTGAGTAAAAAAGTTTTGTAGGCCTATAACTGTGTATATATTCTGAAATTTTGGGCTCTGTAAATTGAGCGGATCAAAAGTTATAAGGGGGGGGGACGGACAGACACACACACACACACAGACACACAGACACACGAAATGTTCTACTCCGAATTCTGAGTAAATCCGTGTATGGAACATATATGCTGCGAAGCCTCTAAGTTGGTGTTTTTTGACTTCAAAGTTGGAAAAGCCGTGAAAAAAGTAGACCTCTCCATACAATTCTCGCGTATTCTGGCTTGAAACATTGTCGATATGTTAAGAGAACAAAGTTCTCCTGAACAAATCGACAGTTGGACAAGGTTTAATGTCCAAAAAGAAACATTACTAATTTGAAACAATAATAATATCAGCGATTTTTCATTTAATTTGTGTTTAAGTGTTTTATTTATTTTTATTTTATTTTACTTCATCTCAACAGCTATTTTCATAAATTGCTTAAAAACATTACAATTAAATTCAAAGCCAATTACAGAGATGTCTTAAATTATTTTAAAAAATAATGCTGATGAAGTAAATTTAGTAGGTAGGTAGATATTGAATATAGGTAGGTACTTATATGTAAATTGTAATAATTGTGCCAATACAGTAGCTACATTATAGGTACTTAGTATGATGGTAAGGTTTTATTTGTCCTTTGGTCGCTGTACTTTTAATGCACGGTTGGTCTATCTCCACACCGGTGCAGGCGGCCACTTATGAAAACATTGCAAGGTAAATAAGTTAAACGGTATAATATGGTGAACAGATAATAGAGAACATTTTTTATGCCTACATAATAGGATAATAAGTCAGTGACCGGTATGGGGATGATGAAGTAAAATATGGAAGTATGTATGTATGTGTTTATGTGTAGGTTTTGTGGGAGGATGTATGTATGTATGTATATGTGTTTTTATAGTTTGGTACCTACTATCGCCATCGACAGTTGGATCTCATGTGTTAAGTAGGTACCTATATGCAACTATATAGTCATAAAAAAATGTTGAATAAATTCTCTTGAACAAATCGACAGTTGGATGAAGTTCTACATCTTAAATATAATCATTAGTATTTGATTGACAAGTTAAAAATATTAAACAGTTTAACTTGCCCTGCATTATTGCACTGGCGGAATATTTAAATTAAAACAGGTCCAGCCCTACCAAAGGACGACGGGAGCACCAAATACCAGGAAGCACTTCAATGGTAATGAAAAATAAAGAAAAAAAAATAGCTGTCAAAAATATTTTATTCATCTTGCTAATCTAAACACCAAAATTACACTTTAGACCGGTCCAAGGAGCAATAATGATGTGAAATATCTAAAGATAACGAGGAATGATAGTGTGTATGAATAGTAATTATGAAATGTTTACTTTAAGTTAGGTTAGGTTATATTTAAATATGCGGGAATTCGTAGTTACATTTGAGTGATTTTTTCGTAATCCCAGGCAAATACCAAACCTACAAACTTCCACATTAAACATACCTAGATATGTAGGTAATTCCAAAATAGAGTTGGTTAAAACCAACAGACAGGAAACATGTGACGTTTATGGAGTGCTTATGTGTTTATGGAGTGCTTATGTGTTTATGGAGTGCTTATGTGTTTATGGAGTACATCAAAAGTCGAAGATTTGATTACCTACATAGTTCACACGGTGACAAAGGGTTTTTTAGTAGGGAGGTATCGTTTACCTACAATATCAACAAATACATACCACATTCCCTCACGTACCTACCTACCTATCACACGTGATATAGGTATCATAAATATCCTTACTTTACATAGCAGGAGATTTCACACCTAACTAAATGTTAAAAAATTATGTTACTTTCGTACCTAATTGTCAATAATTTACTTTGTAGAATTCCATTTAAATTTAAATTAAGAAATAAAAAAGTATGTTTTAGATTCTACGTACCTATGTATATTCAATATACGTAGAATCTAAAAGATTTGATACGGAGCGACCAGTAAATAATACCTACATACCTACATACACACTTACTAATCATAGATTCCATCATATAACAATAAATAAAAATTAACATAATTAAGTTTTTTAAAAAATCAGTCCCCTCCGTCTCTCTCTTCAGTCCTTTCTGTTTCTTTAGTCTCAAATAATGGGACTTTTGGAAATGGTTTGAAATTAGATTGAATGTAAGTAAGCATAATAATGAGTGTAGAGTTGGCCACGACCCATTTGTACTTTCATCGGAAGCAAGTGTGCAACGCGAAAAATCAGGAATATTGGACCATCACAGCCATGGAAAATGGTTTAAAATTAAATTGAATATAAGCGATGGTATAAGTTAAGTGTTGGCCACAACCAATTTGTTTGTTATTATATTGTTTTATTGGAAGCAAGTTATACTAGAAATAATGGACTTCCACAAGGGAGCGTATTGGCACCAATTTTTTTCAACATATACACGAACAAATCGCCCAAACACCAACCTTTGAAGAAGCGGAAATCACTTTGTACTACGGCCTTGAGTCGATGTCTATAAACAGAACCAACTACAACATCATCCCAAAAAAACTCAAGTATCTTTCTGTCACTTAAACAGAGATGCAAAAGAACGCCCTCCATAAACTGAGAAAACAAAAAGCTCAACCCACATGTACCTTCTTATCCCAAATATCTTGGAGTCGCACTGGACATAACTCTCTCCAAATCCACTGCACTAACACCAAGCAAAATGTGGTGGCTAAAGTTTATGTTTTCTTCTCCTATATTCAGGTTAATTTTTATCTTACTAGCATGTTTTTTTTTCTTTCTCTTTCTTCGGCTTCCTTTCTAATGTTTTCTTTTTCCGGAATATCAGCTTAAATTGGTGATTTCTTCTTTTTTTAATTGTTATATTCATTTTCCTGGGTGGTTCTTTAGGGAATGGTCTTATGCCTTCTGGCGAGAATTTACTCGTTGAAGGCATTATTGGTTTATTTATTTTATTTCAGAAAACTACAACTTTGTCAATTGTGTGGTTAGGTAGGTACCTACATGTGGTGCAATTAGAATTAGTACAAGCCAATAATATTTTCTTCAATTTACAAAAGAATGAATAAAAAATATTTAAACAAGTATGATGATGATACCCTCCTCCCAAGAGGCTTGGAGGTAGAGCTCACCTTTTTCCAATGTTGAAATGGAATTTGACTGTCCACACATAGCCTCGCTGAACGAGATGAATAAAAACTAGACTATAACTGAAGCCGTGGTCTGACGATACATAAAAGTCAAGTGTCAGAGCACAAACGTCAGACGGCACGGTCATGTCACAACATAAAATTAAAAAAAATGTGTAATAAAATAAATAATTAAAATTGGCAATAAATAAGGACGTCACAAATTAAAATAAACAGTCTATATTGGACGTCACACGTTAAAATAATGTCAGTAAAATAATTAAATAAAAATCACAGTCGAAATATTTATTTAGTTTTATTTATTTATTTTAGTCTTCTTGTACATATAATTAGTACACTGGCGGGCTTATTGCTTAATGGCAATTTCTTCCAACCAACCAGAGTAAATGTTAAATATACAAAATAATGTGTACTATGGCAATCAGTTAATTACATTACAAAATAAATAAAAAATAGCAGAATAAAAGTAAAAAATAAAACAAAGAAGATAGTAGGTATATAAGAACAATTCATAGCAATGATAGGAAGACTAAAGGATAAGGAAAGGAAGAAGAGAGGAAGATGTAATCAGGTATTGTCAGATAAATATTTTTGCTTTAGCCTTTTCTTGAAGATGTTTAGTGAAATAGACGTCGTAATAACAGGACTTAGGCTATTCCATAGTCTAGCTCAGAGATTATCAAACTTATTTCTATACCGCCGCCTTTGAAGATTAATTATTTTTCAGCGCCCCCAATTTTTTATACACTCCTAAAACTTAAAAACCACAATTTCATTGCTTTAATTAATTTAGTTATAGTGTGCTATATAGTCGGTTCTGGTGTTTAAACTAACATTCTAAACTAGAAATTTTTACCAGTGAGAGCAATTAAAACGCAACATTATAATATTTTAATCAAATTAAATAAATAATATAGATAGGTAATTAATTTTAGTTTTAAAACTAATCTAATGAGATGGATGAATTTGATGATTTTTAACAAGTTTGTTGATATCAGGTTCGATTTTACTCAAAAACATTAGTATCATACAGGGTAGAAATATAAACTAATTATTCGATATTGAGAAGTAGGTTTTTAGTGAAATTTAAAATATAAAGTAAGTGAAATTACAAATCAACTATTGCCCCCCTACACCACGCCAACGCCCCCCCATTTTTTTCTGGGCCCCTTAACGCCCCCCTCTAGGTCTCCAACGCCCACAAGGGGGCGTTATCGCCCACTTTGAGAAAGACTGGTCTAGCTGAATGTACTTCAAATGAAGAGCTAAAAAATTGAGAGCTATGAATAGGGATAGATAGTAAAGCACGTTCAGCAGATTGAAGTGGACGCCCGTGGCTTGAAAGATAAGTGAATGTATGTATCTTTGAGATACTGAGGTAAATTTGGATTAAAATAAAAATATATAATAAAAATAGGGATAGATAGTAAAGCACGTTCAGCAGATTGAAGTGGACGCCCGTGGCTTGAAAGATAAGTGAATGTATGTATCTTTGAGATACTGAGGTAAATTTGGATTAAAATAAAAATATATAATAAAAATAGGGATAGATAGTAAAGCACGTTCAGCAGATTGAAGTGGACGCCCGTGGCTTGAAAGATAAGTGAATGTATGTATCTTTGAGATACTGAGGTAAATTTGGATTAAAATAAAAATATATAATAAAAATAGGGATAGATAGTAAAGCACGTTCAGCAGATTGAAGTGGACGCCCGTGGCTTGAAAGATAAGTGAATGTATGTATCTTTGAGATACTGAGGTAAATTTGGATTAAAATAAAAATATATAATAAAAATAGGGATAGATAGTAAAGCACGTTCAGCAGATTGAAGTGGACGCCCGTGGCTTGAAAGATAAGTGAATGTATGTATCTTTGAGATACTGAGGTAAATTTGGATTAAAATAAAAATATATAATAAAAATAGGGATAGATAGTAAAGCACGTTCAGCAGATTGAAGTGGACGCCCGTGGCTTGAAAGATAAGTGAATGTATGTATCTTTGAGATACTGAGGTAAATTTGGATTAAAATAAAAATATATAATAAAAATAGGGATAGATAGTAAAGCACGTTCAGCAGATTGAAGTGGACGCCCGTGGCTTGAAAGATAAGTGAATGTATGTATCTTTGAGATACTGAGGTAAATTTGGATTAAAATATAAATATATAATAAAAATAGGGATAGATAGTAAAGCACGTTCAGCAGATTGAAGTGGACGCCCGTGGCTTGAAAGATAAGTGAATGTATGTATCTTTGAGATACTGAGGTAAATTTGGATTAAAATAAAAATATATAATAAAAATAGGGATAGATAGTAAAGCACGTTCAGCAGATTGAAGTGGACGCCCGTGGCTTGAAAGATAAGTGAATGTATGTATCTTTGAGATACTGAGGTAAATTTGGATTAAAATAAAAATATATAATAAAAATAGGGATAGATAGTAAAGCACGTTCAGCAGATTGAAGTGGACGCCCGTGGCTTGAAAGATAAGTGAATGTATGTATCTTTGAGATACTGAGGTAAATTTGGATTAAAATAAAAATATATAATAAAAATAGGGATAGATAGTAAAGCACGTTCAGCAGATTGAAGTGGACGCCCGTGGCTTGAAAGATAAGTGAATGTATGTATCTTTGAGATACTGAGGTAAATTTGGATTAAAATAAAAATATATAATAAAAATAGGGATAGATAGTAAAGCACGTTCAGCAGATTGAAGTGGACGCCCGTGGCTTGAAAGATAAGTGAATGTATGTATCTTTGAGATACTGAGGTAAATTTGGATTAAAATATAAATATATAATAAAAATAGGGATAGATAGTAAAGCACGTTCAGCAGATTGAAGTGGACGCCCGTGGCTTGGAAGATAAGTGAATGTATTTATCTTTGAGATACTGAGGTAAATTTGGATTAAAAAGGACATTGTACAGTAATTAAATAACAAGATATGTATATTACGTCGTTGTCGTATCTTTGGCCAATGAAGAAGATTACGGTAATGAGAAATATGATCAATTTTTTTTAGTCCAAAGATAAAACGGATGCAAACATTTTGAAGGCGTTCAAGTTTGTTGAGATGTACATACCTCGTTTGCATCCAAGTAGCTAACATCAGCATAGTCAAACAACGTCAATACTGTCACATAAAAAATTGTCAAGCATAGTCAATACTGCCACATAAAATAAATAATTAAATAAAAAAAATTGTCAATATTGGACGTCACACGTTAAAATGAATAAAATAAAATAAATAACTTTAAATCACACAGCCGAAATATTGTCACATAAAATAAAATTGTCGCATAAATAGTTGGTTTCTGGGGCACACATAATCTTCTTCACGGCCAGGAGCGTGCTGATGCAACGTCAATGCCGGAATGGACCGTCGTCGATAGGCGAAGGGGCAAGGCTATCGGCGAAAGCAACCTCGGGTCCCAGACACCGACAGATGCCGGTTGGGTGACTGTCGGGAGCGAACGGCGGCGGGGCGAGTCTCAAGGATATGCAGGCCGTTGCTCCAGGGTCCAGCACGACCAAACAGCGTTTGGAACACTTTCCAAACTCAGCACCCGCTTCGGTCCAGGAAAGCGGCTCTCTCGCCGAATGGTGGTGCGCCGATCCATTTCGGCATTCCAGGTGTCACGTCCATGGCCGCCGATGTGGAGCGAGCTTAACCGACACCCTTTGGTGCGGTTTGCAGCTGCTCTGGCCACGAGGGATGCAGACATCCATCCCTGGGCCGTTCGGTGAGCGCAGTCCGTGTTGACACGACACGTGTATAATTTCGACTGTCATCTGTCACTTGTAATGTCACATTTCAGGTTATGTGTTATTTTCAAATATTTTTTTTTCTCACACATTACTTTTTTTTTTAATTTTTATTTGGCAGAACTATTATTTATATGTATAGTTTCCTGCCAATACACATTACTTTTCACAAATATTTGTTTGTGGTCTGATTTAGCGACGAATTCAAAATAAAAAATAACGCGAACAGGAGAGGTCGCGTCAATGAGCAGTAGGTAAAAGAATAACAATAATAAGAGAGAAAAAAACGATTGAAAAAAAATACAATACATAATGAGAATAAAATGAGGGATTATTGGTGTGAAGTGACGGACATCTACAACGTAGATGAGACAGGCATTATGCCGGTACAAAAACCTAATCGAGTCGCAGACGAATTATGTTGCAGAAATAACATAATTTTTCTTGTACCTTTGTCAATGGAAAATATACCACTTCTACTTGCAGCATCTGATCCCCTTGAGATTTCTGATGCCAATAATTACAACATTGCCAAACAGGTAATTTACCCGTTCGAAAAAATTATTTCATCTACCTATTTGCCATACTAATTATAGATAGGTATCAATCGACTATTTACAGAATTCAATGTGACAGTAATCTAAAATTAAATCACATAGACATTTTCCATGACTCCACAGAGACTTACCGTAAACAGATTAAGATGTTTTTCAACCCAGTTCCCTAACTCCTTCAAACAAGCTCTTTCCTTCTAACGCGACCTCTCCTGTTCGCGTTATTTTTATTTAAATTCGGCGCCAAATCAGCTGACCACAAACAAACATTTATGATAAAATAGTGTGTGAAAATTAAAGTGTAAGAAAAGAAATTTGACAATAATAACGATAACCTCCAAATGTGACATTTACGAGTGAAAGATTTTTGACAGTCGAAATTGAACACGCGTCGTGTCGACACGGACCGCGCTCCCTCGTGGGCAGAGCAACTGCAAGCCGCACCAAAGGGTGTCGGTTAGGCTCGCTCAACATCAGTAGCCATGGACGTTGTTATGCCGGAAAAAAATATTGCCGAAAAACAATGATTTTTATTTTTTTTTCCACGGCAACATTTCTGAAAGCAGCTAGCGCTCGTTGCGGGCAAGCAACGAAATTTGCAGCTAGCAGCTAGCACGCGCTCCTCTTGACATTCGACGCTGGTGAAGGACGGACGGTTTGGTATGACGCCGTCATCGGTCGACACGTGCTCCCGATGGCGGCCATATTTTCGACGACGCAGGAGCTCCTTTTGACAGGACCCGTCACGCGCATGGACGCTGATGGTGCCCCAGAACCAAGATGAGGGCATCAACAGGACAGGAGGTTGGAGGCCGAGCGCAGTGTGGGGCCACGGCGGCTCGCAGATTGGACCACGAGGGGCAATCCGTGTCGTCTGGGGCGTCGGTTCGCCTCCGGTGAGGCCCCAGCTGGTATGCCACCTATGTCGAGATGCGCCGTCATAGCGTGCCGTGGGTAGATGAAATAATTTTTTCGAACGGGTATGCCTGTTTGGCAATGTTGTAATTATTGGCATCAGAAATCTCAAGGGGATCAGATGCTGCAAGTAGAAGTGGTATATTTTCCATTGACAAAGGTACAAGAAAAAATTATGTTATTTCTGCAACATAATTCGTCTGCGACTCGATTAGGTTTTTGTACCGGCAGAATGCCTGTCTCATCTACGTTGTAGATGTCCTTAGGCTCGAACTTGTCACGATCAAGTATCATCGCAAAATTATCGTAGAATTCAGTCACATTGTGTTCATTAAAACTCGTCGCTCGTGCCAAGCTTGTAGCTTGGGCACACCTGACTGATGATTCTGGACGATGGTCTAAAAATCCCCGGAACCATTCTACTCTGACAATTTCATTAATAACCCACGAAGCTACCCTCGACAGTTGTCTTAAATCTTTAGTGGATAGTCCAAAGTAAATGTCAGCTGACTTCATTGCGTTAACTGCAATCTCAGTTGAGCAGAGTTATTTTTTTTTGCTGAATTACCCATAGTTATATCGACAAGCGTACCGTTTTGCGCACTTTCTCTTCCTAATGAGACGTGGTCTATACCAAACATATTCGCAGCCTTTCTCGAGGATTTACCTATCAATATGTCTTCGTATGCCTTTTGAAATTCAAACAAGTCCTTTGAATTTCTGTGACTTATTTCAGTTTTCTGGGCATCTGAAGAAAAAAAACTGTTTTTGTCCTATTCACAAACTCAACCCATTCTACAGAAAACTGACGAGAAAATTTTAATTTTCACAAAAATAACCTTAATTTGAATATGTATGTCAGCTTTAATTTGAATATGTATGACTGGTGCTGCCCTTTAGTGGTTGTGGCGGGCGAAGCCAACTGGCCTTTTCCCCCACCAGGCGACCCGAACGGTCGAGCCCTGCTAACCGCGGTCCGAGCAGCGGGCGGTTATCTACTGCCGACTCCCGTCCAGTGAAGCTGTTGCACTTCGTCGTCTCAATTTTCGTTCGCGAATTTTCGTAGTGATACCGGCCGGTCAGTCGTCACGAGTGACGTGAGCGAGAGAAATCCGACGCCCCTATATGACGTGCGAGTATTTTCGGGTAACTACCCAAAATACCGCGGGAAGCACCATTCATTTTTGGGGAAATATTTTTTTATTACTTGGGATATTTTTATTCATAAAATGGCAACATTTTGTCTTGTCAGCTGGGAGAAAAAAAGGCGCGCTGAGTTTTTGCCGCGTGCAAAAAGGATTTTAATTTTAAAAAAAGAGGAACGATTCTTTTAACATCAATTTTATTTTTTTGTTTTAAAAGGAAATTTTTTTTGTCTGGCCGAGCCGCCAGCAGTAGAAATTAATAAATAACTTCTCGTCTCAAGTCCGGTGCCCCAGAGCCGGCAATAATTTTTATTGTATTTTTTCTACCCAACGAAAGTAAGAAACTCTAACTTGAGCCAAGCCTGGTGCAGCTGGCTGGGTTTTTCCTGAGACTGTTGCCTTGGCTGAACCGTAGAGGCCTTTGCGCGTTTCGGCGAGTCGCCTGCCAGGGTTTCGTCCGACGGATTCCCTCGGTCAGGTTGTGCCACCTAGGTGTTTCCATCGGCTCTAAGCTAACTATAAGTTTAAATCTTCTTTGCATACGTTGGGCTGAACACGGACCTTCCCAGTGGCCGAGGACGTCCACCAACCCGTAGGTCAATGCAGACTACGCCTGGTGGGCTGTCGATCCACCATCATCGACAGGGGTCCAAGCTGGGAGACCACGTCCTCACGGTGAGTGGCCTTTAATGTTCTCTTACCTTGGTCCAGTTAGTATTAATAGTTTATCCGAGGGGAGTGACACCTTGAGACGACGCTTCACGTCGTCCCTAGCGCTCCACCTAAACTGCACACGTCTACGCTGAGTGCTGTTCGGAGCTGGTCAGCGGCCTTGCCATCTGAGTCTCCGGACAGCGTGAAGCGAAGGAGTGTCAGATTGTCTCCCAACAGAGGGGCCTTCCATCCAAACGAGAGAGTTTGGACGAACCAGCGACCCTGAGTGGAACTCTCAGAATGGGCAAATTATAAATATTTTTTATATTAAGTATTGTTACAAGTAGCAATGGAAAACCCATTGTATGCTGGACATTCATAGTAGAGAATGTTATTTTAAATTCATTCTATTTGAAATACAAATGGGAAACAATTTATAGGTAAATAATGTTTTATTCTTGTTTTATTGTTATAAATATAGTGTTTTACAAATTGAGTATAAGGAAACAATTTTAAAGTGAATGATAAATAATAAAAGGTACGATTAGCGCTCAGTGCGTCTCAATAATGTGTTTTAACATAGGATATTGTATTATTAAAGGTTTAATATAGATACTAAATAGTAATCTTGAAGATTAGCGGTTTAATATAGATACTAAATGGTTATCTTAAAGAGACAAATATAATGAATGTAACATATGTACGTAATAAAAGTAAAGCTATCTAGGCTATTGCGTACATATCTAAGAGACTGATATCGAGTCAATGTTGAATGTCAGGTTAAAGAACCATAATGATTTATTAAAATTGAAGCCCATTTGCACTGCAAATGTTGGAGCTGTGAATATAAAATTCTTTGTAGAACGAGTCATGAATGATCGTTGGAATCGCCCATCAGTTGTGATACTCCGTGATTGTCGATTTTGGTTCGATATTGATCTCTTGTAGCTGGCTATTGCTGTCATGAGTGAATTTGGCAGTCACGTCAGTGTTGAAGTTGGTTTGAGATATATTTTGTGTAATTGGCCGTAGTTAGATGATTCAGAAGTTGTCCGTCACTGGCAAAAGCTGCTTCAGACACCTGACAAACGTTGCATTGCAGTTTGTTGTATAAAAAAAAAGCTCAAATTGAATAATGTTGTGCTGAGGCTGAATCAAACTGATTTATATAGTTAAATTTTGACAGTGACAGCGCCAAGCCATAGAGAAAATATTGTCTTCAAAATATTTTTTCTATGAATGTCGTTCTGAACAAGATCGTTAATTAATTTAACTAAAGAAAAATATATGTGATAAATAGTGCAAATTCCATTATTTTTATATTGATATTCCTTATTCATAATTTATTACTTATTCATAATTATTTTTTTATTATTGATATTCGAGTTTGGATTAATTATTACTTATTTATAATTATTTTTTTTATTATTGATATTCGAGTTTGGATTAATTATTACTTATTTATAATTATTTTTTTTTATTATTGATATTCGTGTTTGGATTATTTGTTATATATTTATAGTTATTTCAAATAATCGATAATTGTGTTTTAAATTATAATTGCTTGTTCTTAATTATTTTAAGGATTTATTTTTATTTATTGATTTAATTGTTGATTGTTATTTATAATTATTTTAAGAATTGATTTTATTTATTGCCATTTGTTTATTAATTGAATTAACAACATTTATTTTAATTTTCAACACTCCAGTGTTTATTGATGATTATTTATTGTGTTTTTATCAACGCCGATTTTATAGAGTATATTTAATTGAATGATTTGATGTAATTAACTGTTTTGCGGTTATCCCTTACCGGTTCGAACTACCCCGTTCTGAGAGAATCGATTCAGGGCGCGTGGATTTTTTTTTTGGACCGGGGGGGGGAGGATATTTTAGGGTCGCTTACGGGTCCGTCGCCAGTAAGGGGATCTCGCCGCCTTTTGCTTCCGAAATGTTTGTTGCCGCGCGATCTCCCACCGAGAGCGGCTCCCGCACGCGGCTTGCGCGAGGAGGTCATTCTCGGTCAGCCATGGCTCACCGAGGAAGAGGCCTGTGTGGACTTTTGTAGAAAATATGTAAACTTCGGAAAGAGGGAGCGGACGAGCGTCCACCTGATCCCCGAGCAACCGTGTCCGACTCCGAATTCCGTATCATTGTCATCTTGCAACGATATCCCCACTCTTCATCGGGACAAGATTCAGAAGGTCTTGGAGGATCTTCATGAAGTTTTCCTCCCATTCTATATAGCTCCTGAGTCTCGACCGCTGACGGCTTTTACGACGCCGGACGGTGCCCGCTACCGGTTTCGGGTGATGCCTTTTGGCTTGGCTGGTGCGCCCTCCAGTTTCCAGAGGACGATGATGCAAGTGCTAGCAGGATTCGTTCGCGAATTCTGCATGGTCTACTTGGATGACATTATCGTTTTCTCGGGGACGTGGGAGGAGCACTGCCGTCACCTGCAGTTGGTGCAGGAGCGTCTGGCGCTGTATGGCCTGCGCTGCGCCCCCGAGAAGTGCATTGTTGGAGCGAGTTCCCTCCAGTATTTGGGACACGTGGTTACTGCCACTGGTACTCGTCCCCAAGAAGTACACGAACGCGCTATTCAAGAAGCACCCGAACCTACAAGCCGCAAGGGAGTACGAAGTTTCCTGGGAACTTGTAACTGGCTCCGGGAATACGTGCCACGCTTTGCGGAACTGGCTGCGCCTTTGACGGACTTGCTTCGGCTGAAGAAGCCCTTCAAATGGACAAAGCAAGCATCAGCAGCGATAAAGGCTATTAAGCAGGCCATGAGTCAGCCACTCCAGCTGACCCGTCCAGACTTTGGCCGAAAATTTTGCCTGCAGACGGACGCCAGTAAGCTGGGAGTCGCGGCCGTACTGTTTCATCCAAGGGAGGATGGAACACGAGACGTTATCTCCTACGCAAGCTCGCGATTCAATCCCGCTGAGCAGAAATACCACTCAAACGAGCAGGAGGCTCTAGCGGCCGTCTGGGCGTTAAAGAGATACCGCCCATTCTTGGAGGGCCACCATTTCACCCTGTATACAGACAATCGTGCCCTAACCTGGCTGAATGTGGGAAAGGACAGTAGGGCGAAGCTGATGAGGTGGGCTTTACTACTCCAGGAATTTACTTTTGATGTAGTGCATTGCCCAGGGGCGGAGAATCAGCTTCCTGATTCTCTGTCGAGGCATCCGATGGATGTCCCGCTAGGCGACTTATCGGGCATGATGTACCCCTGCGTCGGGCCGAGTCATCACTCTGTCGACCGCCAAGCCGCGGTTATGTGTATTGGGTCCAGGGACTCTACCACATCGTCATTAGGTTCTGAAATCTTGCCCGATGTGTCCGGGGAAGCCTCTTTTGCGCTCGCCGTCAGAGCGGCGCAACAAACGGACGAGGTTATACGATTGCTCGTCCAACGATGGGAACGTTTGCACGAAGCGCAAGCTGAAGCAACGAGGCCAAGCGATCGACGGTTCATAAGGAACCATGAGGTGCGAGATGGGCTCCTTTGGAGGGTATCACTAAACCGGCCACCCTGTTTGGTGGTGCCTTCTTCATTTATCCCGCGAGTACTGGCAGAGTATCATGATTCTGACCTTGCCGGTCACCCAGGGGCGGAGGAAACCGGAAGAGCAATAAGAGAGTTGTTCTTCTGGGCACACTTGCAGAAAGACGTGCGCGATCACGTCCGAGCGTGCATGGTGTGTGCCACAACAAAGGCGGGGCCCAACCGCCAGCGAGCGCCGCAGGGAGGAATCAGACCAACGGAGCCGTTCAGTCTGATAGCTGCCGATATCATGGGTCCGTATCCCAGGACGGACCGAGGAAAAAGGTTTATTTTCGTAGTGACTGACCTGTACACCCGATGGGTGGAAGCCTTCCCTATAAAAACAAGTCGGGCCTCAATTTTAGTCCAATTACTCGAGAGGGAAGTTTACCCTCGCTTTGGGTATCCTAAGGCGGTCCTCACCGATAATGGGCCACAATTCGGTCATCGACTGTGGACAGATGCGATTGCTCGATGGCAGTGCCAGCACTGGACCACGGCTATTTACCACGCGAGGGCAAACCCCACTGAACGTATGAACCAGGAGCTTAAAAAGGGTCTCCGGGTTGCCCTCCAACGCTACCCCCATCGCACATGGGACCAGCACTTGTCTACCGTTCTAGTAGGTCTAAGAGGTAGACGAAATGAAGCCACGAGCGTCACGCCAAGCCAAGCGCTCTTTGGCTACTCTCTGGCCAGACCCGGAGAGTGGCAGCTGAAGGAGCCGGATGATGCCCCGCCCTCAGATGCCGCGGCTCGAGAGAGAGTCGCCATGGACGAAGATATAAGGGCTCACCAGCAGGATTACCAAGAGAGGTATATGGGGCCCACGGAGCCGCGCCCCGTTTTTCTACCGGGACAGAAGGTCCTTATCAGGGAACATCCTAGAACAAATGCCTCCGGAGACAGGCATCCCGGTTTTGCCCCTAAGTGGGGTGGACCATGTACGGTCCTCATGGCTGTTGGCCGGGGGAACGTCTACTGGGTAGAACGGAGTGGCAGGCCTGTGAAGGTGCACGCTGACGACATGAAAGCGGCGCCGGCGTCAGGGGTCGCCAGACCTGAACATCATGTGGAACGCCTCGCGGAGCGAGGACCGTCACCGATTGTTCACCGAAGAGAGACGGATGAGTCCTCCTCCGAGAACTCCGACCTCGAAACTCCGGACGTCCTAGTGGATTCGGATGACCCACTGGCGGAGACGAGCCACATTCTCGCATTGACTTCTCGGCACTCGGCCTCGACCTCCGGACTTGCCCGCTGCGCAGGGTTTCGCGTTTGCCTAGCCGCTTTCGGGAGGATTGAGCACGTACCGGGACGTTGGGTTTCTCTCGAATTGGAGGTGGCGATTGATACCGGCCGGTCAGTCGTCACGAGTGACGTGAGCGAGAGAAATCCGACGCCCCTATATGACGTGCGAGTATTTTCGGGTACCTACCCAAAATACCGCGGGAAGCACCATTCATTTTTGGGGAAATATTTTTTTATTACTTGGGATATTTTTATTTATAAAATGGCAACATTTTGTCTTGTCAGCTGGGAGAAAAAAAGGCGCGCTGAGTTTTTGCCGCGTGCAAAAAGGATTTTAATTTTAAAAAAAGAGGAACGATTCTTTTAACATCAATTTTATTTTTTTGTTCAAAAAGGAAATTTTTTTTTGTCTGGCCGAGCCGCCAGCAGTAGAAATTAATAAATAACTTCTCGTCTCAAGTCCGGTGCCCCAGAGCCGGCAATAATTTTTATTGTATTTTTTCTACCCAACGAAAGTAAGAAACTCTAACTTGAGCCAAGCCTGGTGCAGCTGGCTGGGTTTTTCCTGAGACTGTTGCCTTGGCTGAACCGTAGAGGCCTTTGCGCGTTTCGGCGAGTCGCCTGCCAGGGTTTCGTCCGACGGATTCCCTCGGTCAGGTTGTGCCACCTAGGTGTTTCCATCGGCTCTAAGCTAACTGTAAGTTTAAATCTTCTTTGCATACGTTGGGCTGAACACGGACCTTCCCAGTGGCCGAGGACGTCCACCAACCCGTAGGTCAATGCAGACTACGCCTGGTGGGCTGTCGATCCACCATCATCGACAGGGGTCCAAGCTGGGAGACCACGTCCTCACGGTGAGTGGCCTTTAATGTTCTCTTACCTTGGTCCAGTTAGTATTAATAGTTTATCCGAGGGGAGTGACACCTTGAGACGACGCTTCACGTCGTCCCTAGCGCTCCACCTAAACTGCACACGTCTACGCTGAGTGCTGTTCGGAGCTGGTCAGCGGCCTTGCCATCTGAGTCTCCGGACAGCGTGAAGCGAAGGAGTGTCAGTAGTCATAATTAATTGTAATCAATCTTTAAATACCATTGTAAATTGAAATAAGTTTTTATATTAATATACTGTCTTGTAAGTACTCATCTTTCATTTTATTGAAATACCCACTGCTCTCATTATATCTGTTTAATATTGTGCATTTCTATGCTATACGATTACTGCCGGTAACGTATAGTATATTGGGGGACGATTTGTCCATATTACACGTGTGGATAAATCGTGAAAAAGGTACACGTCGATTGGTTCAATCCCAAATCCAAACGTGAGTAAGGTTCATTCGTCCGGCGGTTCGATTCTGCCCAAACGAATAAAGTGGAACAGGGCTTCAAACCCTCAGTGTCTTTCCACGAGAACCATACCTCCAAGGCCTCCCAAATAAGGTAAGTAATACTATATAGCCATCAGCACCTTTGCCCCCCATATGGTATTTAAGTTCGCGCATAGGTATAAAAATATCTATGTTATCTCTTATAATAATACTAGTTGCATGTAGCATGATATCCAACTGTCGATAACGATAGTATGTATAGTTGAAGAAAACCTTTTTAAGAATATATTTTTTAAGTCATGGATATACGACAGCTGTATACTAGATCAATCATGTATTTATTCTTCAAAAACGAATCAAAGTTCACGAAACTAAATACAAAGTACACAAGGAGCAAAACATCGGGTAGCTATAATTCCAAAAATGAATAGGCACTTACCAAATTTGGGCAAAGCTTTTTTACATTTATTGCACCACAAATGTACAACAAACTGCCATCGGTACTGTCAGGTACAAAGTGGCTACTTGATACTTGAAGTAGGTAGACATCAAAATGAAATAAATGTTTCAGCAATAATAATGTAACTAATATCTTTCTACTTTATATTGTGTTTTTGGTGATTATTTCTATTGTGTTTTTGGTGATTATTTCTATTGTGTTTTTTATTTATCTTTTTATGCTTACGATTTTTATTTTCTTTCTTTTTGTTCATTATATTCTATTAATTTTTTTTATATAATATGTATGAGTGATGTTTTGAATATATTTTAAGTTAGTAAAATATAAAAACTATGCAAACTGTACAGGTTGTTACGCACACACCTATAATAGTTTCCAGAAAACAACTTGGGAATTTTCGTTTGCACATATACCAAACAAGCAACAAAAAAATAAAAAAGCCAAAAGCTTAGTTTTGACAGCCCTTCACTTGACAGTCTTGTCTCATTGAATCTTGCACTTTACTGAGTAGCTCAGTTAGCACTTCACCATACAGTACCTACATATTAAAATACTTAACTAAAATTTCAATACCCGTTACCACAATATGTGTGTGATATTAAGGTCTACAGAAGGTAATTGTATATCCTTCCACTCAATATTTACAAGACCAAAAATTAAATAGATGCATCATTTAATACTTGATCATCAATTTATTCACAAAAATATTATAAGTACATATTATTTCAAATAGATTATGACACTTATTACATTGGGTGTATAAAAATAAACATTAGGTAGGTACCTATCTTAATTACTAACAGAAGTATCATTTAAGTGGTATAGGACATTTTATAATCATACTATAAATACATTTTTAAAATTTTCATTTATACAGTGGTCATTATCAATACATTTAAAACAATACACCACAGAGACCACTTAGTATTTATATAATAACAAACAAAAAGTATAATAACAAAAAAAATATGGGTGCTCGATGGTTGGCGTCATTCCATAACTTTACCTATGTCTATCTAACTAGGAATAATTCCTGTTGTAACACATACAATTTAAATGTGTGTACTTATATATGTATAGGTACATATATTCAATTAATGGTAAGAAAAATATTGACATACAGCAATGTTTTAAGGTTGTCTTAAGAGGGCATATATGAAAACATGATAAATCAAAACCGCCTAATGCACTATGAAGTTATGTGTAAGTAAGAGTAACTATCGCATACGTCAAAAAGGGTTTAAATTAAGGGAAACCCAAACTTGGTTAATTTTTTGCATTTTAAGAACAAACCTGACTTCAAATAAAAAAACTTTATTGCTCATTCATTTTGATTGTATGCACTCTTTAAGAAAATCAAAGATTTATTTCTCTACGACACATATGTATGGAGTAAAAAATGCTATAAATAAGAATATTTTTAATATTTTTTTAGGGGAATTTATGGCGAATTTTCAAATTGTGAACATTCACTAGAGAAATATTGAAAATACTCATTGGTGTATTTTTAAAAGAAACACACTGTTTGACATATTTGAGAATAATGGCCAACGAAAAAGTTAATTTATTAGCAAAAACAGCTTCTGAACACAAAAGTAATAAAATCCCATTCGAACCTCTAACATTTTGTCAGAACCTAAACAAAACTTATATAATAATTGTCAAGAATATCGGAATATCTCTTCCAAAATATTATGCGGCCATTCAAAGCACAATCATAAAGGTTCCATGGTTCAAAGAAACCAAATCTAGTAAGTTTGTTATATCATCATTGGGCACTGCTGTATCAAAACACATTTACTGAAGTAGAGGAAGTTTCTTGTGACTGGATTGTGGATTGATTGGAGGAGGAAACACAGTGGAATTCTACTTTAAAATAGCATCAATAAATCCCCTTCCAACAAAAATAGAAACATTACTTCATAAGGGTTAGTACACTAACCCAACGGCTGGAAACAGCAAGAGATTATGAGCGGTAGTTTACAATAATTTTAAGTATCCATGCATCAATCTGAGAAAAGGCAAAAAAAAAATTATTTGAGAAATTTAATTCAAATTGGGGTGTTTAGATTTATATGCCCCCTTAAAAGCAAAGTGGATATTTTATATACATATATAGGTTTTTGAAAATACTTAAAATCATACTGTAAAATTTTTCACAATTTTTATCATTTTAATAATTCCATGCACTCGGTAATTCTCAACAAATTAGAGAAAATATTTTTAAAATTTCTCTTCTGTTAGAATTAAATTAAGATGACGTACCACTATGCCACAGCGATCAATATTATAATATTTTACATGTACAAAATCTCTACATAAGATTTAAAATAACAACCTAGAGCTATTTGAAAATGTACTTTTTGGTAGAAAATTTTCTGTAATAAGACACATTTACTTACATGAGCAAACTAAGACAACTGATTTTAATTTTATCAGTCAACAGTTTTAGAGACGACATCAGAATCAATTAAATTTTTTATAGGAATGGAATTGGGCATAAAATAAAATCTATACAAAGGCAATTTAATTGCATATTTAAAAAAAAGAATACTTATGATCTGTTCAATAACTGTAATTTTATAGAAACAAGACTGGTTGAAGAAACATGGTTATAATTGGCCATCTATGCCTTCACATACAATAAAAATATCATGACAATAATCAGAAAAAGAAATTAATTTTGTTGAAGATTAGTTAAATATATATAAAATCAAAATCTTAGTTTTCCATTTTAAAATATACAAATAGAATAAAAAATAATAAAGCAGGATTAATTAACAAGCTATTTATAATTAATTTCAATATAATATAATAAATGTACTATTCCATATTGATCACAGTCATTCATTAGATTACAGGAGATGGCCATGAAACTAAATCTAAACATGTTTTAATGTTGGCCAGTATACAGGGAAAAAAACTTATGAAAAAATTAAAAGAAATTTTCATAAAACATTGTACATTTTCATGCACACAGGGTGACGTAGCTCAATTTTGTTCCATGCTCTATACTGTAGATTCAGTATTGCCAGTATAAGAAAAAAAATTATAAGCATCATTTATTTGCTCAACTTTTTAAGAAATGTTACTTTATATTCGCCTGATAATGAGACACTGAATCAGACTGCAAATAACTACTATTTTAAAATGGTGTGGATACACAAATAAATTTAGAAGCTTAAGAGCACAAAAACGATACTACAAACAAAAACAGTGCTTTCAAAACATAGGTGTAGTTGAAAAAATTATTTAAAGAGGACATTCTCCTTTACACACAGGTGCTTGCACTCTGGTAAAGGGAAATATATTTTTACTTACTGTGTATCTTTATCTATATTTTTTGACTGTTTTTTTTTTATAAATGTATTATAAATTTAATTAAAAAAAGGCTTTATAAAATACTTGAGCTTCGAAATAAAAAATATAAATATGTAAAGAAATTGTATGGATCAAAAATTCAACTGAGAAATAAACCATTTAATTTTTTCTTGTGATCTATAAGATCCTGAATCATTTCAACCATAAAAAAGATTCGACATTCACTGATTCAGAATTTGATGAAACCTGGTTATTTTAGTCATTTGATATAGTTTAGCTAGGCAGATCTGTATTGTTCATTTTCCTAAAATTTGTATGGTTTGTATAATTTGATTTTACAGCCAAAGTATAGGCAAAATTGATTATTTTTTCATTCCGAGATTTATGTGAAATTTAAGTGATGTTAACCAGCATTAATATGTAATATCAGAGAAAATTATACTACAGGCTTAATATATATCCAGCGCATTATATCACTTGTAAGTACAATCATTTGTGATAGTTTGGTACGGTGACATAATTGAACAAAATGGAAACATCACTATGAAGTTTCTTCATCCTTATGGAACTTCACCATAATTTTACTGCCCAATATGAAAAAAATCAAGTTCTGTACCAGTTCTAAGTGCTATACATTTCTAAAATTGTAGAATTAAGTTTATTTTGTTAAATAATTTTATAATTCACTTAACATAGAGATATATCTCACTATATACACTATAATAAATATGGAAAGTCCAAAATATGATAAAAATATATATAAAAACCTTTAAAGATGATGTTTGGCATTCTGTTTTATCTGCCTGCTTTATAATGGATACAACATGATGCAAACATGAAATGGTTCAAAATGTACAAAAAAACATATAAAAAGAAACTATAAAATTGATCTACCCAAAATATGGTTTTTGACATTCTGTTCTTTCTGCCTACCCCTTAAGGGACTATAAATCAATAAATTATGAAAAAACTCTTGATAGAAAATTGAATTTCAAAAAAACATCAGGCACAAGATCACGTATCTGTGCCAGTGAAATATTCTCCGATCAAACATCTGAGCAAGGTCAACATTTTATGGAAGGAGTCCAAAAAATACACCTTTTTCTTTCAGATGATAGAACACACCTTGAGGACAAAATAAAGTAATAAAAATACTCAATTTTCCCTGTCGCTTTCCCTGATTGGTTGAAGATTTCATTTGGATGTGTGACTTTGAAGGTGTAAATTTCGAAAGCAAAAAAATTTAATATTGCCTAAACTTTGAAGGGCTATAAAATCAAAACCATAAAATTATAGGAAAATTTATCATACAGATCTTCTAGCTTTAAAGTCTCATCAAAATCTGAGTCAGTCGGTGCCATGGCCTGGTTGCATTGACACAGATTATACCCTATATTAAATGTATTAATAACCTCTTGTTCCCTACAATTAAATTACTAAAGGAAAATTGCTACAAGAACTATTGCTATGAAGAGAAGTATAATTATTGTCCAATAACCTGAAAAAAGTATAAATCACAAAATGTAATGTTTGTATTCATATACAAAACGAGTGGGTTGTGGCCTACGCTAAACTCCTCACTAACAAGTCATTCTATAAATTATTCAAATTTTGTATGGAAAATATTCAGCATTTTCATGAAATGAGTTTGTTAAATTGTTTTTTATTTAAATATTTTATTATGAAAACTTGATAACCCTTCAATGCCATTTTATGAAAGTGATGTGCCTTTTTATCAATTTGAAAATAAAAATTTTAAATTCCCTGAGCTTGGGTCACTTTGAAATATTTGACAGTTAAAAAAATTAAGAAGCACTATTCAGATATCCTTCAAAATCTAATGGGATCTAAGCGAGTATTAGATATACATATTTGCAAAATTTGAAAAGAATTGAATGAGTACTTTAGTCTATAATCGATAAAGTAAAATAAACACGCCGTACATAGCACACACACACAGATACATTGTGATGAAACTTTCAGAATACAATCTCAGCATGATACTAGTTGATAATCTACAATAAAAAAATACCCTTAAAAATTGCGAAATCATAACTCCCCACTATATCCCCTTGGGTTAGTGAGGAGTAAAAAATACTGTCACATTAATCAGTAAACATTTGCTATCCCATAATAAGACATTATCAAAAATATTATTTCTTGATCAGAATTTGAAGAGATTTTTATAATTGTTCTAACAAATCCTTCGATCAACTAATTGCATTGCATACCCTAAGATCAACAAAATTTCAAAGATAAATTGTTATGGGGAGCAAAGAATACGCATATAAATATAAATCAAAATTGCTGTTATGTACCATATAATAAATATAGTGAATTGTTGAAATTATTATATGTATGTAAACAGCTAGTTGAGTGTAGGACACAGATATTTTAGGAGCTGATTTCTTGAAAAATTTTCAGTCCCCTCTGCGATAAAGGCACGTTGAGAATCAGGTACAACCACGAACTACAGAGCCTATTCAAGGAATCAAATACAGTTCAAACGATAAAAAAATGGAGGCTTTGCTGGTTAGGACATGTGCATTGTATGGACAATGACCAGACACCGAAAAGAATACTCACAACACGTCTGGAGGGAAGAAGAGTTGTAGGAAGGCCTAAACTACGATGGATGGATGGAGTCGAGAGATAGGGTGCAATGGAGACGATTTCTTGAGGAGGTCAAGGCCCATCCTGGGTTGTGGAGCCACTAATGATGATTATTTCTTGTCTCATTGTGAGTACAAGATGGTACAGAGACGGGGTCTATCCTTAACATCCGCTGACCTACAGGGTGATTAACTAGCATATAAATCAAACGTAAATAATCAAACAAAGCTCGTTTGATAGAATATTTATCATAATATAACTACTATTATGATATAGCAAACTACTTACGGCATGTATTATCCTTAATATCAATTGATCTAATATGTCCTGTTTCTGATTGTATATGACTGTCGGTTCTGTCAATATGATCTGCCAAGTCATCAATTATTTCTGAAAATATATCACACAAACACATCATGAAAGATCACTCAATAACTTTATTAATAAATATTATAAACAATTTTATTGATAACTAGTTGCATGTAACGCATGTCAAGATAGGATAGTGTGTAAGTCAATCCTTTTTTCCTACCCCGAATATATTAACAGCTTGATGGTATGTATGTATATATGTATAGAGATTAAGTATTAAACTATTGAGAGTCCACATATTGTGTAGTGTATAATGCCATACAAATTGTATGTAACATTGTTGTCACTTAATTAAATTTTTACAAAAATTGTTAAAATAAGTTTGAGATGTACTACTATAATGCACATACTTTTTATAGAAGATTAAATTATCTATTTGGGGAATTTAGGCATTTTTGGATATTTTTAAAAAATTGTATGATGAATAATATTTGACATTTAAAATGTCCCAAGCTGAGTTTAGATTGAAACACCACTTAAAAACGTTCAGTAAGATTGGTGTGAAATATGCCATAATCTGCAACTTCAGGTACATCCAACACTTGACTTTGAGTGTTCTATCTGAACACAGTCCTGACAATGAAGCAATAATTACTATGAAAACAGAATAAACTATTTGTGGTGAAAACAAACTGCACCCAGTAAAAAAATTGCACCCAGGTCTAACCAAGAAAAGTGAATGAGTGGCGATTTTCAAAACAACTCAGCTTAGAGATATACCTATATTACAAGAAAAATATACATTTTTGAGTTTGTGTGGAATGAGCATAATCAAAATCAAAACCTATATCAAAGAAAAGATAAATGTCTTCCTCATTGAATCATCTCACAAAATTTACAATATTATTTACAGAATATAAACAGTGGAAATTTTGAAATTAAATATAAAATGGCGACAGGATATACAAAAATGATACTAAATAAATATTGTATAGGTACATATATTAACTAACCGTTCTGTAGGGTGACTTCATTTCCGATGTTCTCAGCAATAGCTTTTTGGCGACCAATTATTTTAGAAAGCTGCTCTAAGCTGTTGTCTTGATCTGAAAATTATTAATCAAAAATTAATTATTTGCACTTCTTCTCTTCTCAATAGACAGTATCAGTATCTTTAACAAACTTCCCTGATCCTGCACCCTCTGAAACAACTCTTCCACACTTCTCACTCCAGTCCATTCTTGAATGTTATGCATCCAAGACTTCTGCCAGACTAAAATTTTCTAGTAAATCAATAATTATGGTATTCGAACCTGTGAAAGAAAAAAGAACCATCTGCAACGTAACAGTTGAGAATGAATGTTTTTAGCAAGTAAATGTATATTTATATCTGGGCAGTGTGTTTCAACAAAATGGACAGCCGGATAAAGAAATTGAAAGTGTGAAAAAAGAACTGTCTGCAATGTATCAGTTGAGAATGAATGTGTAGAGCAAGTAAATAAATATTTATATCTGGAGACTGTGTTTCAACGAGATGGATAGCTGGATAAAGAAATTGAAAGTATGAAAGAAGAACTGTTCGCAATGTAACAGTTGAGAATGAATGTTTCGAGCAAGTAAATGTATATTTATATCTGGGCAGTGTGTTTCAACGAGATGGACAACCGGATAAAGAAAATAAAAGTGTGAAAGAAGAACTGTCTGCAGCTTAACAGTTGAGAATGAATGATTAGAGCAAGTAAATGAATATTTATACCAGGGCAGTGTGTTTCAACGAGATGGACAACCGGATAAATACATTGATAGAAGAGTGTCAGCTGGAAACAGAGTGATTGGAATATTTAGGCTGTGTTTCTCGAACAAAGATTAAAGTAAAAGTATATTTGAAATACTTTGATTTCATAAAATTATTCAAAAGTTTTGGTTGTTTCAATGCCGTCAAACAACGCATTTTTGAACCATTTCATGAAATCAAAGTATTTTAACTATAGGTACTATTAGCGTTACTTTTGTTGAAACAACCCAGCCTTATATTAGTGATGAATGATGGTAATATTTCTACTAGGTATATAGGGAACTTGCCACGCATAATACAATTGTAGTACCAACTTTGAATATGCATGCGAGACATGGATATGGCAGCAAGTAGAATGAATGCCAAAGAAATGAGGCTATGAAAAATCGAAAATATATGAGCTGAGTGTATCTTGAAGAAGGATAGTAAAATTAAACATACATACTTTGGTGGTTTGGTCCCGTGAGAAGAAGAAATTAAAAGCGACAAATAAAGATGATTTATAAAATTGAAAGAGAAGGAATGAAAGGTAGGGTCCAGCCAAGAAACTTTATTAGTATAAATAACTGATGAGCATGTATGAATGTGAGTGAGGTGATGAATTTATGGTAAGACAAAATAGTAGGGGAGAGCAGGTAGGATTCGTACACAGGGAGCATTCGTACAGTGGTTATATCTACACTATCCAATGCATTTGAGATATTTGCGTTTGTGTGTGTGACTCCCGCTCATACGCATAGAGTAATCACGAGGCGAGGCGACAGTGCTGTCGCCGGCTGGCTTCGACGGAGTAAGTCGATACGTGTTTTCGCTCTATGTAAGTATTTTTTATATCCACCTTTGAAAAGTAATTTAATATATTGTATGGAGTGATAACTTGGCTTTATATGTAAATAGTTATTTTAGGCTAACTAAAAGAGTAATTTTTATATTCAATTAATTTGTTGATTTCTTGGGTTGGGGTACATTCGTGCAGTTATGAGTGGGGTACATTCGTACTGTACGAATGCTCCCCATTCCTAACTGCGTGGCAGTTAAAAGATTGTTCACGAAAAATATTATTGTTACAGAACCATGCTACGAATATATGTGAAAAAGGGGACAAGAACAGGAGAAGTAGATGAAGATGCAATGAAGTCTGCGATGAAAGAAGTTTTGGATAAAACTTTATCTATTAGGAAATCCGCACAAAAATATGGCGTCAAACCAACTACCCTTGAAAGTCGCTTGACAAAATTTCATAAGCAAGCAGCTGCCGAAAATATACCGGTGCGAGTTTTCAGTTCCAAATTTACGTCAAATCAAGTATTTACTATCGAAGAAGAGACCCTTTTAAATAAGTACATTACACAGTGCTCCAAAATGCACTATGGATTGACGATTGTTCAGGTAAGGAAATTGGCGTACGAGTTTGCAAAAGCGAATCAACTACATTATCCTTCTAGTTGGGATCATAACAATATGGCAGGAAAGGAATGGTTGGACAGTTATCGCAGGCGTAATAGGAATCTAAGTCTCAGGAAACCTGAAAATACCAGTGCAGCACGGTCTTTTGCATTCAACAAGACTGCTGTAAATGATTTCTACGAAAACCTTGAAAAGATACTGATAAAATATAAGTTTACTGCAGACCGAATCTACAATTTCGATGAGTCAGGGATATCAACAGTACTGAGCACACCTATGATTTTGGCTGAAAAAAACCAAAAACAAATTGGTCAACTTGTTTCGGCAGAGAGGGGTGAACTTGTTACATTTGGAGGAATAATTTCAGCTATTGGTAATACGATTCCGCCACTCTTTATCTTTCCCAGGGTCCATTTTAAGGACCACTTTATGGCTGGTGCTCCGGAAGGCAGCCTGGGAGTAGCGACGAAGAGTGGCTGGATTAACTGTGGTATATTTTTGGAGGTGCTGAAACATATCCAGAAGAAATCTTCATGCTCTAAAAATAACCCCATTTTGCTCCTGGTGGATAATCATGAAAGCCATGTCACACTAGAAGCTGTGGACTATGCTCGTGATAATGGCATTGTTTATCTGTCGTTCCCACCACACACAACACATCGTCTCCAACCCTTAGACGTTGGTGTATTTGGACCTTTCAAGGCCAAACTTAAAATAGCTTTTAATGATTGGCATGTGAATAACCCAGGCAAAACCCTCAATATATATAACATACCAAAACTGGCTAAAGTAGCATATTTTGAATCATTTAATGGCAAAAATATAACGAGTGCCTTTGAGAAGACTGGAATTTGGCCATTTAATAAGCTAGCTTTTAACGACGACGATTTTGCACCTGTGAGTGTTTACCATTCTGGTTCTACTTCATTTCCCGATATTGACATGGAGCAAACTGAAGAAATAACAAATTCTTTATCACCACAGCCATTAGAATCCATGCCAGAATCAACTTCTTCAGCAGGCCAAGATGCCAATGTGTCAGAAATCCTACCTGCAGAAACAGAGCCTATTCAACAAAATCTTCCACGGAGCTTAGCGCCTGCATCTTCATCACCTGTAGGATTAATAACTCCAGAAGTAATCCGGCCCTACCCCAGAGTTGACAAAAATGTGTTAAAAAAGTCTAAGAAAGGAAAATTGCCAGGAAAATCAAGAATATATACAGATACCCCAGAAAAAAATAGACTAGAAGAAATAGAAAAAGCAAAAAAGTTGAAAAAACAAGAGCAAGAGAGGAAACAAAGGGCTAAAGAGATGAAGCGAGCATTACATTTACTATCAAATACAGATATAACAACCAAAACAAAGAGGCAAAAAAAAACTATAAAGACAGATAGTGAGAATGAAACTGATTATGAGGACGAGACTAATATGAGTTTAAGAGAAAGTTCCTGTTCTCCAATCGAAGAGACGTCTGAAGGATCGAATACTGAGAATGAAACTCCAGTTATGTCAGAAAACATCAAAGAAGAAAGCTTTGTGCTAGTAAAGTTCGAGAAAAAAAAGACCGTTTTATATTATGTTGGGCAAGTGCTTAAAAAATATAGTCCTGTTGAATACCATGTTTCATTTTTAAGGAGGATGCCTCATACCTGCAAATTTGTCTTTCCCACTATTAAAGACGAAGGAACAGTTTCCTTATCAGATGTGGTATGTATATTGCCGCCATCAAAATCTGCTTTTACAGCAAGAACAGCCCATATATTTAGCTTCGAAAAAGACTTATCTATGTATAATGTTGGATAGCATAACCATTAAATTCATAAGATGACCTGTTACTCTAATGGTAAATTTTATAATGTTGATTTATTTGTTTTTTTTTTTGTTAACAAAAACAATGTAAAAAGTATTATATTTTTTTATAACTATGTACACTTGAATTGTTTAATACTATATACCGATTATTTTAATTAGATCCTTTATTAAGTAGTTTTAAGAACTTTAAATACAATAATTGTTAAATATCCCTACATGAAGGCTTATTCTGTGTTAACTTTGATCTCAATACATGATAATATTACATTGTAAATGGCATTTTATTTGACTGTACGAAGGTTCCCCACTATGTACGAATGTGCCCCACACTATGTACGAAACTACCCCATGAGTGGGGTAGTTTCGTACGTTTTCCATTTTTTAGAAAAGTTACCATAGATTCGTCATGCTGGTTTGTATCTAAACTACACGTCACTAATATAAAAGCTAGATACGTCGGGTATATATTAGAATTGAAGTTTTTTTAAAATAGCTAATAGTTTCAATTTTTTTCAACTAAGTGTAAAAAGTGTACGAATCCTACCTGCTCTCCCCTATGGTGCTCAGATTTCTCTACCTACCCCAATAAAAGAGACAAAGCCAAATGGTCTCTACAAAACAACATTGTTTTTAGTTGATTGCAAATAAAGCTTTACATGAGAAGATCTTTATACTCACACTAAAGCACTGATCATAAATTAAATAGGTGAATCCTGCCTCGACCAATATCATTCACCTGTAGCACAAGCATTTATGCTTAGTTTAGGGATTGTAGGAAGATGTATAAGCACTTGTTTAGCAAGGACGTATACATTTTTTTATTTAAAAAAAAAAGTTACCATATTATTTTATTATCCAACTGTCGATTTATTCAAGAGAATTTTATTCTCTTAACATATCGACAAAGTATCAAGCAAAGATACGCGAGATTTGTATGCAGGGTCTATATTTTTCGTGGTTTTTCCAACTTTGAAGTAAAAAAACATCAACTTAGAGGCTTCGCAGCATATATATAGAACATATACGGATTTACTCAGAATTTGGAGTTGAATTTTGTTTCAGTCAAGGGTTATCAACTTTTGAATTTTTACTTTATTTTTCCTTATATCTCAAAAACCGTAAAAGCTAGAACGCTGAAAATTGGTACAAATATAGACAAATAAAAAACCTCAAATTGGTTTTTTCAAAAATATTCCAGAGTTTCTTAAACATTTTGTTATTAAGAAAAACATTTTTTTATCACAAATTTATGTGTTTAACTGCCTATATTTTCAAAGTTTTTATATATATCGAAAAAGGTGAAATAACCCAACTATATAATTTAATTTTCTATAAAAAATAGGTTCTAGCTTATATGGTTTTTGAGATATATGGAAAAATAAAGTAAAAATTCAAAAGTTGATAACCCCTGACTGAAACAAAAATTCTAAATTTTTAGTAAAAAACTTTTGTAGGCCTATAACTATCTATATATTCTGAAATTTTGGGCTCTGTAAATTGAGCGGATCAAAAGTTATAAGGGGACACACACACATACTAAATGTTCTACTCCGAATACTGAATAAATCCGTATACAGAACATATATACTGCGAAGCCTCCAAGTTGGTGTTTTTTGACTTCAAAGTTGGAAAAACCGTGAAAAATATAGACCCTGCATACAAATGTCGCGTATCTTGGCTTGATACTTTGTTGATATGTCAAAAGAAATAAATTCTCTTGAACAAATCGACAGTTGGAAAAAAAAATTGTTATAAATAATAATAAAAAAATGTTAACCTTTTATAATTTTATGTTGATGCTTTCTAATTTGTTCAATAGGTGGATTCCTACTGTTAGCATCCAAGAGTTCTTCATCATCAGATCCTGCTCCCCAATTCACAGAACTGACATCCTTGAATTCTCTATCTGAAAATCATAAAAAAAATAACATTTGTCATTATAGTTTAATATTGTAATACACAGATTTGGTTGATAAATTGGATAGTGTTCTTTGAGGGTATTAAATTGGTTATGCTTATAGTAATAAAGTTAAAATTTCAAGACAAAAAACAATATTCGGCATTATTGCTTGGATCCATTACAAATAAGTACCTCCTCGATTGTAATTGGTCCCAAACAACTCTTGCTTTGCACGATCCAAGTTTATCGCAGCCCCCCGAGACGCTGAAGTCTGAACTCCGCTACTAAACTGATTTTGTAATTGTACAAGACGTGATTGTAACACCTCAATCTGACGTGATCTTCTTTCACTTTCTGCATCTGTACTGTAAACAAAATATTTCATTATTAACTGATACGTTAAATTAAAAAAAACCAAGGGGACAATATTTTATTTGACAAAGCCGACATGAGAAAGAATAGGTAAAGTAAAAGCAATGGAATGCACAAGCTGATAGTGACACAGAAAGCTATGATAAAGATGCTAGGTATGTAACAGAGAGAATCAAAATAGCAGAAAAGGTGACATGTGGCAGAAAGAGATGGATACAGTGTGTCCAGGATAGGGAACTGTGAATGATCAAGAGGGAGGATTATTGTATCCAACAATGTAGTTAACAGGCAGAAGAAGAAAACGAGAAGAAAAGTTGGAAAAAATGTAGTAATTTAAGGAGATTTGAGTCAATACCTCACATCAGGGAAAATATTATGGTAGCTGCATAATAATATCTGACCCTCAGTGGGGTCTCCTCTAAACAATATCATTATTACCATTTGGTGATATTGTTTAGAATAACAATAAATCAACGGCCTAAGAATGGCCCTGCAATAAATTCAAAATAGCAACATGGAATCATAGGGATCACACACACCCTGTCATAATTGATGATGCCTCAACACAATTTGTTGTTCAGGTCTCTATAAGCTTTCTTCATAAGCATGATTATTAAAATAATTTGAATCTTTCAAGCATTAGACTATCCGCATAGCAAGAAAATAAATATATAAAGAACAGATAAGATCAATTTTATCGATCAAAAAGTAGATGTACATATCGGAATGAACCAATTTCCGTGTTTATTGAGATAATATATTTAAGTAACTATATTGAATAAAAGTAGAAATCATTTAATGATGTTGAAATGTTGAAACAAGCTTTGTGTGAGGTATTTTTTTTATTTGAAAGGCCAATATATGCCATTATGTATGAAACATGACATTGTTGAAATGTGCACTGAGGCATCTCACGGTGGCACAGATCCGAGAGGTCCAATTTTCAATGACTCTGGTATATAGATCTGGCTGAAGTAGAGCAATGGCCTGGGTGATATTGACTTTGAGGGCTTCGGTCCATTGCAGCTAATCGGTATAAACCTGCCACTTCGGAAAATCCCACAAGAATAACTCTTGCGGGACCAAATCGCACAATCTTGTTGACCAATTCACGTCACCTCCGCGAGAGAAAACCATGCCCTCAAATCGTTCATGCAGAATATCCATCATGGTGTTCTGTGTGGCACAGTAGTGATATCCTGCTGGAACTGTATGTTATCTACATCCATATTGTTCAATTGTCCAGGGCCAAAAGAAATTAGTTATCATGGATCTGTAGCGCTCGCCGTTAACGGTGATGGCCTCACCAACGTCGTTTTTGAAGAAGTATGGACCAACTACGCTGCCAGCCCAAAATCTGCACCAAACCGTAAATTATTATGGATGCATTGCTACCCGGAGAAATTTGAGTTAGTAAGTGTCCTTCCATATGCAGCAATTTTGCTTATTATCATAACCATTCATCCAAAACGGTGCCTCATCAAACACTCCAAAGCCCAGTCAGCAAACAAACGGCGATGTCTACGGTCATTAGATTTGAGCTCCTGAATCTTGAATGGGTGCAGACTCAAGTCCCAATGCAAAATTTGCCAAGTCGAAGTCTGCAAAAAGCCCGAATTATTGTGCACGGCAAGTTGACTGTCTCGGATTTTCCTTCACACTTTCACGGACTGCGGCGATGTTCTCAGCCGATCTGGCGTTCCTTTGACCAAACAGGTTGTCTCGAATTTGACCACCAAGCGTTAGAGAGTCAACTATGAAGGGCCACCACGTCTGCCGTCGTAAAATGGACGAAAATGAATTGAACGCATGAGAAATGAATTTAGATAAATTTCTCCTCTGCTGGGGATCGAACCCAGGATGCCCGCACAGATGCCAAATGGCTTACGGCACTTCAAAGAGCTATATGTCCAATGCTTGTATAGTTTTTATTCAATTTAAACAGAAAGTTATAATAATATCAAAATAGTTTACATCATTTGTTCTATGACAGTTTTATCCAATTGTTGTCTAAGCTGCAATATTTCACTATTGTATTGCTTCAATCTAATGCGAATATTTGCAGATAATGGCCCATAATTTGAAGATGAACGTGGCTCCGCCTCCCAAGCCACCAACTGTGACTGTATATCTCTATACAACCTCTCGCACGCATCGTGAGCTGTGATCCTATAAAAACATAACAAATATAAGGAATGTTACAGTTGAATCATTAGAAGCAACAAATAAAACAATCTATAGAAATAAACCTAAACAATCATGTCAATATAAGTAACTCTTATAAATCTGAATTTGTTTAAAAATTAATTAATATAAATACTGTATTGTTTATTACCAAGGATCATCATCAAAATAAACCAGCGACATACTTAAAAGCAGAAAGACGTCACGAAGCTGTCATCTGTCATTGTCATCGTTGTTATCATTGCCATATCTTAAAATTTAAATGCTTTTTGGGGTACTTAGTGAAAAATATTAATTTTTTATCTTCGAATCTCTCTAGACGTGACGTTTTCCCTCATTTGAAATTTATGTTGAAACAACATAATTTTAAATCCCTGAAAATCAACATATTTATCCATAATTGTCAATGTTAAGCTAAAATTGCCTTAAATAAATTTCCATATATATATTTTTTTTAATATAATGGCAAGCTATTTATCGATAAGGAACATTATTAATGTTATTACGCCTGTGTTTTACGCGTAGTTTTGTGTATTATCGGTTCGCCAAAGTGTGTTGCTCGTGAGTTATAGTCGTGATTATTATAAAAATTGCTTCGATATTATATAAATATTATTGAACATTGAAATACATAGATCATTGCATAGACATTGTTTGTTCGTGATTTCTATTATCGTGCTTAATCAGCTGATTGCGTCATAACGCCGTCACCATTGTATAAAAACAAAAAACAAAGTCGCAATAACAATTCATTAACTCTCATACAAGTGAAATTCTCGTGCAAATACTAAACAAAATGAAGTTCCTTTACAAAGAAGAGCATTCGTTCGAGAAAAGGAAGGCAGAAGGGGAGAAAATCCGTCGCAAATACCCCGACCGTGTTCCTGTCATTGTAGAAAAAGCGGCCAAGGCTCGTTTGGGCGACCTTGACAAGAAAAAGTATTTGGTTCCATCGGACTTGACGGTGGGTCAGTTTTACTTCTTAATCAGAAAAAGGATCCATTTGAGACCAGAAGACGCCTTATTCTTCTTCGTAAATAATGTTATTCCACCAACATCTGCCACTATGGGATCTCTCTACCAGGAACATCACGACGAAGATTTCTTTTTGTACATCGCATTTTCCGACGAAAACGTGTACGGAAACTAAGACTATAATAATATAACCCAATTTCTGTCCATTCTTTTACTAATTCTGTGACAAATCACTTCTTTGTTGACATTATATCTATTTGACGTAAAAAAACATCTGTTGTTCGACTAAAATGCAAATATACGATATCAATAATTTATCTAATGGACGGCTATTCCTTTGTTCTCATTTTTTTTTTCTGTAATGTTAAATTAATGTATAAGATTTTGAGTCAAATTTATGTTCTACACATAATATTACATGTATACCTACTTGCCCTTTGTTTGTTTTCTATTCACTAGTATATCATCTGTAATTGTGGTTAATCATATTATGTTGGGGTTAATTTAAGTAAACAAATGAAAATTATAAAAAATGCTGTGTTTAACAGTCCACATGTGTTTGCATTGTAATTATATGGTGGATGGAAAATTATATGTGTATCCTAGCTTCTTTAAGAAAATTTCTAATGTAATACATAAATTTTAATCAATCTGTTGTTTTTTTTATTGTATTCACCTTGTCTATTCAAGTTTTATTTAGCTTTGTATCTGGTTTATTTTATTAACAAAGTTATATTAGAGTACCTACCTACCTATTATTATATCATTATATGTCAAGTCAATGACATTTGATTTAAATTAACCTGGTTTCCTTAATTGAGTTTACAAACTGACAATTCTTTGGATAATTCCATATAATAAAATTATAAATTATTTTCTTCCATTCTTAATTAATAAAAGAAAATAAGCAAATACTTATTCTTAATAATCTATTTTATTTGTTCCATCATTACCTGTTGCTGTTTGTAAATGAGTTTAAGTAAGATTTTTATAGCCTCTGATATTAATATATTGTATTCAATGTAAACAATGAAAAGTAAAATAAATCTTAGTATACTCTTTTATGAAATGACAAAAAACCAAATATATATAAATTGGATTTGTCATTTCATACTCGATATATTCTGTGGAAGGCTAGATCTACAGTTTACAATGTCTGGCTAACTAAATTTAGAAGGATTGAATATCAATAATTTATAACATAGGTACATACCATCACGCCATATCCCTTATGGGGTAAGCAGAGAGAAACGTTCCTAGCTTCCTTTACATACATGCTCGTCGATTATTCAAGCTTCTTATATTTCCTTCTTTCAAAATATCATTCACATGGTCATGCCATCCCTTTCTGGGGCGGCCCCTGCTATTCACTCCATCTCTTACACCCATGTATATTTTTTTGGTCAGTCGTTCATCATTCATTCTTTCAATATGTCCAAACCACCTCAAGGAATTTACTTTCATTTTACTTATAATACTCTTCTTCATCTTGCATTCCCTCCTTATGTCCTCATTTTTTATTCTATCATACATCGTTCTATTAAATACTCTTCTTAGTGATCTCATTTCCACAGCATTTATTCTACTTTCATGCGTCTTTTGCTATGTCCATGTTTCACTGTCATACATCAAAGTGGGCACTTTTTTTTTTTTTTTCTTTTTTTTTTTTAAAAAATGAATATGTCCTTGTTAAACAAGTACATATACATCTTCCTACGTTCCCTAAACTAAGCATAAATGCTTGTCCTATAGGTGAACGAGATCGGTCGAGGCAGGATTCGAACTCGCGACCACTGGATTACTAACCCAGCGCGCTAACCGCTCTGCCATCCACCCATCCAAATCCAATTTACTCACATCCACCCATCCAAATCCAATTTACTCACATTCATTCTTAGTCCAATAATTTATAATCTTGCTGTTTATCCAACTGTCGATTTCAAGAGAATTTGTTTCTCTTTACAGATCAACATAGTTCCTATCCAAGATCCGCGAGATTTTATGGCCAGGTCTATATTTTTCATGGTTTTTCTAACTTTCGAAAAACACCAACTTAGAGGTTTTGCAGCATATAATATTATGTTGAATTAACTCAGAATTCGGAGTAGACCATTTAATTTGTGTTGTTGTCCCCCTTATAACTTTTGATCCGCTTAATGCACAGAGCCCAAAATTTTATAAAATATAGGAATTTTCTAAGTCTTCAAAACTTTTATAGTCAGGGGTTATCAACTTTTGAATTTTTATTTATTTTTTCCATATATCTCAAAAATCATGAAAGATTGAAAGCTGAAAATTTGTATAAATATAGAAAAATATTATATCTTTAACTGTATTTATAAAGACTAGAGATCCAACTGTCGATAGCGATAGTATGTATAGTTGAATAATAGGTACTTACCAAACTATAAATCCAAATTATTGAATATATTAAGATATTTTGTTTTCTATACAACACATGTAGGTATGTATGTCAAGATAGGACAGTATGGAGGTCAGTCCTTTTTTTCTACCCAGAATATGAAAACAGCGTGATGGTATATATTTATATTTGGAGATTAAGTATCAAACTATTTCTTAGATATTGTGTACAGGACACTGGCATACAAATTGTATGAAGCAATATCATCACTAAATTCAATTTTTATGAAAATTATTAAAAAAAGTTTGAGATGTACTGCTACAATGCATATATATTTTTTATAGTAAATTAAATTTTCTAGTTTTCGGATATTTGTCTATATTTATACCAATTTTCAGGGTTCTAGCTTATGGTTTTTGAGATATATGGAAATATAAAGTAAAAATTCAAAATTTGATAACCCCTGTGACTGAAACAAAAATTCTGAATATAAAGGTTTTGTAGGCCTATAATCTTACACAATCAGGAAACCCAAATGGAGGCACACTCGTAAATGACGCCAGAAGGAAATCATTCCAGGGAGGATGCTTGAAATCTTCCCAAGAGGTTTGAGCATCACTCGGAGCACCAAACTACATCCTGAAGATGATCAATGGGGTAAGAATACCTTATTATCTATATATTCAGAAATTTTGGACTCTGTGAATTGAGCGGATCAAAAGTTATAAGGGGGGGGACACACTAAATGTTCTACTCCAAATTCTTTACCTTGCATACAAATCTTGCGTATCTTTGCTTGATACTTTGTCGATATATTAAGAGAATAAAATTCTCTTGAATTAATCGACTATTGGAAAAGTACACACATTATAATAGTACATCTCAACCTTTTTCAACAATTTTGTAAAAATTGAATTTAGTGACCACATCATTTCATACAATTTGTATGGCAGTATACACTACACAAAATCTATTCTCAATCTCCATACATACCATCAAGCTGTTTACATATTTTTTTATACCTCTATCAAGATAGAATAGTGTGGATAATAGAAAACATAAATATCTTGGATATTTTGGTACGTAGGTATTCTTCAACTATTTATTTATTTATTTACTTAACATTGCTTCTCGGGCAACTAACAGGTACCTACTATGTATAATATTAATTTAACACACACCCAATAACACATTCTGGAGACTTACGATATTAATCGTCTCACAGATCCAGGCTGAAAACACAATTAAAAACTGTGTCTCCACCGGGAATCCAACTCGGGACCTTTGGCTCAGCAGTCAGATATCTAACCAACTGAGCCACGAAGGCCGACCAACTATCGCTATACATACTAGGGATGTTACGGAGGTGAGTATACCGGAGTCGGAGCCGGAGGTTTTAAATCTGATATATCGGAGTCGGAGGTGAAGTAGAAGACACAGATGTGTAAGTTAATTTAAGGGCAGGCCTAATGAAATAATAGAAACATAATTCAGTCATCAGCCATTTTAATCAGGTCAAGTATAAATGATAATACTCATACGTAGATAACATGCAACAATAGAAAAATATACCTACATAATTTTAAATAAATTTAAGTGACTCTAGAAGTAGCAAATTGTACTTAATAAACATAAGCTTGGCAGCTTTATCTCCATCCAGTCTATTTCTCAGCGGATTATATATTAGACCAGCACCACTAAAAAGTTGCTCACTTGCCACTGAACCTGGTGGACACGATAAATATTGGCGAACAATCCAGTATAATGTGTGATATTTTGTATTGTATTGTATATATTTTATTTAGATGTAAAAAAATACAATTTCTTACATCTAGTATAAACGAAAATAAAAACAAACAATAAAAATAAACAAATCAACATCGGATGACTAAATGAACACACAAAAAAGACACGTATCTATCAATAACAATAAAACACAAAGTAAAAAAAAGGAAAACACACTACCACAATAGAAGACATCAAAGAACATGAAAAAAAAAAATAATAATATAGTATCAAAACAAGCAAAACAGATATTATAGTCTTAGAACATAATATGTAAACAATAGAAACACACGATTTTTAAAAAAAAACACTATTTTGTGTACCTGCCAGGTTTGTCTGCGGCAGTCTAAAGTCCCGCCTACTTCTCGTCGGGTATGCGTGAACTTCAAAATTGTACATAATATTTTTTTGTAAATAAGGTGGTAAAAGTCTATTTTTTAATTTGTAAATAAAAATTAGCACATTCAGAATTATTTGTTGAATTTATATAACCATAGTAAGGGATCGTCACAGATAGGAATCCGTTTTTCTTTGTTGCACTCATTAAGTAAGCTCTTCCATACATGAAATTTATCACCAGGATGGCCGTTGCTCGCTGCGTTTCGATCTTCGTTATAACCTCCGATTCAAAATTATCGGAACCGATGTCGGAATCGGAGGTGTAAAATCAATCGGAGTCAGAGTCGAAGCTCCGTAACATCCCTAATACATACTATCGCCATCGACAGTTGGATCTCATGTGTTACATGTAACTAGTTTTTAGTAATAGAATTCAAACCACAGAGTAAGGAAATAACAGAGCTGACATAAGCTTTGATTTTGGGCTGGGGGATTGGTAATGGTAGATAAAGTGAGGTGAAACAGGGATGTCCCAAACACATTCAATGTTTAAATATAAATTGGATATTAATGACACATTTATATAGCAGTAAAAGTATTGACTTTTCGAAATCTAAATCCCTTTGTTAACAACATGTACTTTTTGATTTTCGTGTTGAGTACTGTTTCATTCCAAACCATTCAAAAAATATTAAAATACGTTATAATTGATTGCCCTAAAATTTGTTGGCACAGTATCAATGTATTCCAATAAATTTTGCTTTTGTCATATCTATATATATTATTGGTCGTTGTTCCAACTAAACTAGATCTTTTTTCAATGTCATGTTTAATTATTATTAATTATATTTATTTTTGTTAATATTTCAGCTTCTTTTACTTATACTTAGCATCCCAGATCTCTTTGCACCTGGTGCAACTTCACCATTTGAACCTTTTGGTGGATCCATCCTTGTATCTGAAGAATCATCCTTTAATAAACAATGTTTCTGTGAAAAAAAATCAGTCACAAATATAAAAGGGAGTATAAAATAACAGACAAATTTGATTTTTAAAGAATGTATCTCTGAATATTAAAAAACAATGAAAATAACAATAATAAAATGATATACAATTTATAAAAGGTTTACATTCAAATAATGTATTAAACATAATGTCTACCTACATTTATATAAGAGAAACTCCATATTCACATCATTTGTTTTATGAGTCATAAGTAAAACTAATAAGAATTAAGAAAATATTTTATTAACAAGGATATTAATTTGAAAAGTTAATAAGATTCGTTGGTTCATCACAACATTTATGTTTGAGGTAAAAATTATGAATCGGAATGTAAATACATTTTCTTTCTAAAATTTCATTGTTTTTTGGCTTTATACTGCATACTTAAATTATGAAAATACAAAGTTTCATAAACAAAATATATTTTTGAATACACTGGAAATGTCAGAGACCTAAGTGGAAGGAATATGACTTGGATTAAATATTTTTTAATATGTCAGGTATGGAAATAAAATTATTTTTATTTGGACTGATCATTTAATAAAGATAAAAGGTAGTATATGGACTACCTTTAAAAAACTGGATATTCACACAAATTTTGGTAACTGTGGGATGAATCGCAATATCTGCGAGCCCAGGATAACTTTCGCTGTACCATATTTCGATTTAGAAACCTCAGTCGTGCGCTAAGTGAAGTACCTCCTAACCACACCCCTTGCCATCACCTTAGCAATAATCATGAGCCACCATGCATTATTGAAAGCCCCAGATATATCAATCAAGAAAGAACCGGAGGAAATGATCTCTTTCCTTTCAGTTTCTTTCAATCAAGCCCTCTAAGAATGGCATCCTCAGTGGAGTAAACGAGCATGAAGCCAAACTGCAGATTCGAATGAGGAGAGACTTTCGTCAAGCCTATTGCGGATGTCCACTTCGAGGACCTTACCCAGCACTGGAAACAGAGTAATCGGCCTGCAGGTGCCAGGGTCCGATCTCAACTTGCTATTGCCCTTTGGTATGATTTTTAGGATCCCATGCCATTCATTCAAGAAGACACCTTCATTTAAACACTTCTCTAACACAGTTACAACCACATCACTGCCTCCCATACCTGTCAAGTCTCGCCCTGAACTAATCCCTGCAGACTGGGAAAAGGCGGCCAGTGCCCTGACTGCCCCATGGTGCGGGCTACAATCAGGCAAGTCGTCAGGAACCAGTCTCTTCAGGAGAGCCTCGAGGGTATCTTGGATCCTCGAGGTATTGCCTGAGTCTGTGATTATCGTCGACAAGTAAGTGTCTGTCCTTTGATAGAACACTAACCATCTCCTATGGGTAAGCACACCCAACCTCAGCCACCCAGTCACGCAAATGCTGGGTCTTGGTGCACACAGTGGTATATGCGCTTAGCCTTGACCATCATGATCAATGAGGCCCTCGAACCAGAAAGTTCAGCCGACCATTATGAGGGCTTTCTAGAGACACCCGGTTTTATGTATCTCCCCCAATCTCTTAGTTTGTCCAGTGTGCGCAACAAGCCGCTCAGATATCCATCAAGCACCCGCCGTACCTAAAGTAAACGGAGACAACAAAATATCCTCCCTGTCCACCAAGACTGACATGCACACACGACAGTCATCCGACAGATCATCGACCAGCACCGGAGACTTAACGCTATTGCGGTAGACCACTCCAGCCAGAATTCACAACAAACGTAGGCTAACTTGCTCGGCAGTTGAAACAAAACGCAGCCATACATATGACATTTGTAGCAGCAAACAGCACCTAAATTTCTTCTGACAACTACACTAATACACTAATTGATAAAACAGTACAATCTCCATGGCTCTTTATTAACTTGTACATTGATTTCTGCATAAGAGCCCTTAAGGATGAAAGCAAGGGTCTGAAATTGAGTACCGTAATGGTGCGAGATTTGATGTATGCAGACGATAAAGTCCTATTAGCAGAAAGTATGGAAGAGTTACAGTATCTTGTAAGTATGGTATATGAAGGATGTATAGAAAATGGACTTAGGATGAATGCCAGCAAATCAAAGACAATTGTCTTTGAAAAGAGTGAAAGCAGAACAGTGTGTAAAATAAGAGTACAGAACTACACTACAATCAGGTGACCCGGCAAAACAAATCAAGGTACACAGACAGCATATTGTGGTATTGATAAATGTAGCAGTCTATACTACACTTCAATCAGGTGACCCAGCAAAACAAGTCGAGGTACACAGACAGCATATTGTGGTATTGATAAAACACTTGGAGATGGAGTAGAGTTGTAAATATGATTGGTTCATAAATTTCGCAAAATATACCGTGTGAAGAGATTATTAGTAGTAGGACGGAATAATAAAGTGGAGACGAGGAAAGGACACTTGAAGGACTAGAAGCTCATCAACAGGGTAAACTAAGTTTTGTATTTACCTTATTATTAGGTAAAACTATTAATTACATTTTAGTATTGATTCAATTCTAGAAATATAATTTGAATGAACATATCTAGTTACTAAATAGACAGAGAAATTGATTGAATAGGAATATACAACATCCAGTTTACCTGATTGCTACTGTAACTACTGAACCATTGACAACATTTTACCAGTCATCACAAATAAATATGTATTAAGCAGGTAATAATATAAATATTCATGCATGAGAATGAATGCTAAACCAAACCAAACATTATGATAGTCATCATTTTATATTTTTATCTATTTAGGATTTTAATGTGTTCATTCAAATCTTACAATAACCCATTTGCATGACGTATGCAAATAAGTTTACTATTTTTATACTAGAAAATTCATTGTTTCATATTACTTACATATAATATTGTAGATAATTTAACAAAAAAAACCTTATAAAGCATGGCTACATTAGTATATTTTATAGATTGCCACTAAACAAAATATAACAATTAAATATGCTCAAACATAAAATACAAGAAAGAATAATTGTTCTGTGGGTTAATAGAAACTAAAGAACTGTGAAATCATGACTCTCCACTATTCCATAGTAAAAATATAACAATTAAATATGCTCAAACATAAAATACAAGAAAGAATAATTGTTCTGTGGGTTAATAGAAACTAAAGAACTGTGAAATCATGACTCTCCACTATTCCATAGTAAAAATATAACAATTAAATATGCTCAAACATAAAATACAAGAAAGAATAATTGTTCTGTGGGTTAATAGAAACTAAAGAACTGTGAAATCATGACTCTCCACTATTCCATAGTAAAAATATAACAATTAAATATGCTCAAACATAAAATACAAGAAAGAATAATTGTTCTGTGGGTTAATAGAAACTAAAGAACTGTGAAATCATGACTCTCCACTATTCCATAGTAAAAATATAACAATTAAATATGCTCAAACATAAAATACAAGAAAGAATAATTGTTCTGTGGGTTAATAGAAACTAAAGAACTGTGAAATCATGACTTTCCACTATTCCATAGTAAAAAATTAGCCATTTTTAAACATTTGGCAGTTAAGTAAAACAAACGTAATATGGTAGTACAAATTAAATTCATAACTTAGATTGCGGTAAGTTTGTAGCTTACTACTGCAACCACTGCAAAATCATTTTTTTCCATTTTCGCGTTGATTAACGTGCCTTAAGTGTTTGTACATTTTAAGTCATTGTTGTCAAAATATTACATGTCTTATGGTACAATGTTCTTTGAAAAATAGATCAGATAATTTGCTTAATCTAACTATAAGAATGGTGTTAAGTACAGCAATCTTTTTAAAAAAAATTTACTATTATTTGGTAAGTCTGTTATGAGTAAAGTAAGGGTGGAAAAATTAAAGGAAATATCTATTGAATTTTAAACAAATCAGAATGACTGAAATCACCAGATAAAAAGAGGGTCGTCGGTTTGCAAGCAAATTAAAAATACAGTTTTGAGTTAAACACTTGCATATATCAAGTTCCAAAAGTATTTTGGGGATTGGAAAAAGCGCTGATATAAGTGTATAATATAATTATGAAGACTGATTTAAAAAAATATTTTGAATAAAATGAAAATACCCACACCTTGTACCACAAATTCCAAAAAATTGCAGCAATGACAAAAAGTCTGTATTTTGACATGTATAAATTAAGCTATAAAATGAGATGTCTTATGATCATTTTTAATGAATGTATCTTTCTTTCTTGTATTGGACATTAGAAACAGACAATATAATATTACGATACATAAAATAAAGGTTGTGAAGCATTAATTTGTTAATATTACGAAGCAGATTCAAGTTGCTCCACTATAGGTATAAATATTTTAAAAATACAATACAATTTCTATAAAATGTATAATTTCCAAAAGTATGACCACATTTAAAAATAATATATAATGAATGGTCATATTAAAATGTTTAACAAGATTTTATGTAAGTACCTATAATGCATAAGTAAATTTTTGTAGTTTGACTACATATTGTTAAAGCTTTATATGGACATCCTAACTATCATTTTGAATGAATGAGATAATTATTATTTAATTTATTACAATTTACATCACAATGACATTGATTGTTGTTTAGATACATTAATATAATTCAAATCTATGGCAAGGGTTTCAACCAAATATCAACAGACAACAGACAATGTATTGCGTAAAGTTGTATAGGTTGAGTTATGTAACTTTGGTATTAACATTTTTCCATATTTTCATTTTAATGAAATCTTAATACACATGACAATACAATGCATAACACAATGATTCTTTTGGTACACAGGATTTTGTTTATTTATTTTTGTAACTTCTTTTATCTACACTGGTAACATTATTTCTTCCAACTAACCAGAATTAATACAATGTGTACTATTATGATTGGTAACATAATAAATTTCCTTATTGATAGTGAATAGTTTTGTAAGATAAATTAAACAAGCTTTCGTAGATTCTCTTATAAAAATGTTATAAAAATATAATTTAATGTTTGATGCCATTATATGAGGTTTCGCTACCAAAACTGTAATGAGTATAATATTAATTTGTAATTACTGTAGATTATTTTGAATAATTAAGATTAAATTTTGGCAACTAAGGCTTCATTAGTGAATCTTCAATTTTTCAGTAACGAAAATAATTACAATTGAAATAATGTGTGAGATTAAACTTAGTAAAGCAATAAATTATTTTACAGTAAGAGAACCAAGGTTTGCCTAGAAAGTGATAAATTCAACATTGTTAAGAAGAAGTAATAAAGCTAAAATGTACACTTTCTTTACCTGATATGATTTTGTCAATAATAATATATTTATATCGTTAATTGAGTTGATAATTGTGTGATATGATTATGTCAATAACATATTTAGCTGATTGATTTGAACTGTTTCTATCCATATTAATATCAATTCTTGAAGAATTTATATTAATTTCAAGTCTTGAAGATTTCATATTAATTTCAAGTCTTGAAGAATTTATATTAATTTCAAGTCTTGAAGAATTTATATTAAATTCAAGTCTTGAAGAATTTATTATAAGTAGTAAATAACTATTGACATGATGTATAATTTTATTTTATTCATTTTAGATATCCAACAGTACAGTACAATATAGTAACACAGTAACGCTACGTCCTACGTAGGCGATTCAAAGCGAACGCGATTGCGAAGCGATGCGGTGCGGATACAAGCGAATTCAATGCGATGCGGTGCGACGCGGCGGCTCTGTCCTACGTGTGCGCGAATCGTTCCCTCTGCCGCCAGCTACTGTCATGAATATACGTATATAAAATACTCAAGAAGTATGTTCGGCAGAAAAGTGAAACTAATATTGTGTACTTAGAGAGGCATATTTATGGGGGATATCACAATTTGTATGAAGAATTACGTCATCTTGAATTAATAAATGAGACTGAATTTACATCTTTCCGGGAAACATATCAAAATTTGACATTCGTGAGAGAAAACTTTGTGTGTTTTGAACAACATCCTATTGTAAAATAGCAATAATAAATAAATGTGTTTACTTGTAGTCCCATTTATTTTTGCCAAATTCTAAAATTCATGGTTTGATAATAATAATTCTTTTGTCCCATAATATGGGACGTTGGCGCCACCATCAATTCGCGCAAAAATATCAAACCAACTGATCACGTTCGCTTTGTATAGCTTTGAATCGCCTACGTAGGACGTCGCGTAAGAGATTAAGAACAATGGAAATAACAGTAAATGACAGACTGCGATACATGATAACAGGACATAATATCAAGTGATTGTCAAAGTTTTACGTACAATTTTTTACAAATGAAAAAAACAAAATTAAGTATCATACCTGGAACATACAAGTAAAAGTACAAAGATTACAATATAGGACCATGGCATGGGATTCTAACATACATTAAGGCTTAACGAAAAAGGTGTACTAGCGATCTCTAGGGTTATGTACCTAATACAAATGTATTAATCTAGTTGGCAAAATACATTATTTCAAAACAGGTGGTTCAAAACATCTGTAAATTAAAATAAGTATAAACTTAAATTGAAATGATTATAAGTAAACATATGTACAGCTACATAGTCTGTAGCCCACAGAAGCAATGAAATGAAGTGCTGGACCCATTATATTGCAGCTGACTAATTTTACATTATAATGATTTAAGATATATAGAAAATATGAGTAAGCTCATGGATAAAGCCCAAATACCAGCCCCGTCAATACAGAACAGATCATCCTGGCGACAAAGGATTAGGAGATCCAACCCTACCTTAAGTAGGACAAGGCTAAGAAAAAAAAGAATGATTTAAGATAGACCAAGTCATTCAAAATTCACCATTGAGTATAACAGAATTTTATATTGACATGACATGTACCTACCTACACATTTAATATTACAGTTTAGTCATCAGAAAATTAATAGTTGTTAGTGTAAACACCATGTACCTACTGCTTACCACACCACATTTTGACTAAATATTAACAAAACTAATCAATCAATTTAAATATCTATACTTTTATATTGTATTATTTTTTTTACTAAATATACAGTTATGTACCAGTACCTATAAAAACCTCTATTTTTTATGGTTCAATTGTGAATAATTTAATAAGCAACTTTTATTTGATAAAGTTATCATACTAAAACATACCTATTTGTTTAATTGCATATTATGATGTTACCTACCCAAATATCACAATAGGTACATCATTTATAATAATCCAATCCCATATCAATGCATCACTTCTTTTTACAATTTAACACAAAAATACATCATTTTAGAAGCATTGTGTGATATTTTTTACTGCAAATATATATATATATATATATATATATATATATATATATATATATATATATATATATATATATATATATATATATATATATATATATATATATATATATATATATATATATATATATATATATATATATATATATATATATATATATATATATATATATATATATATATATATATATATATATATATATATATATATATATATATATATATATATATATATATATATATATATATATATATATATGTCATCTGTTAATTCTTAATAGAATTCTTTACAATTAATGAAAAATTATATAACTATTTAATACCTATTATTGTAAAAATAAATTGATAGGTATACTTCACAGTAATTAGACACATGACTTCTGTGCCAGTTTTCTGAATTCATTTTACAGCAGAGGACAATTTAAAATATATATTTCTCATTATTCTTGCTTCTCTGAGCTTTAACACTGGTTAGTTGAAAAAAAATAGCATTTGGCACAGTGTTCATGAAAATATCTACAGTTAAAAATATGCTAAAAATCATATCCGTTCCATGCTCTTTTCAGAATTAATATACTCAATTAGACATGTTATTTATATATTAAATACATTTATACGAAAAAAAGTATTATTGAAAGGAAATAATATCAAAAATGATAAGAGTCAAAAATAATAAATAATAGATAATATCTTAAACTTTTTATCGTTCTAATAATACACAAGCAACAATTTGCATATTACCAACTGTAATGCTTATGCACTTTCATTCTTAAACCACCCGGTATTTGAATTAAAAATGTTTTATTCATTATCTTTTAAGTACCAACCTATTAACAGTGAAAATAAAATTTAAAAAAAACTTTGAGCGGCCATATAAAACTTCATAAATATATATTTTTAAATAAAATTGATGCTTGTGATTATTTGGGTCTATAAGAAAGTTCATTAATTTCATCAATAGATTAAGTTTTTAATTAAATTCATAAAGTCAACATTTTAAATAAATCTAACAAGACATCATTAACAAAGTATATGTATTTGTCTAATAATTAAAACTCCTAAATTCTCAGGCTGGAAGCTTTTGAGATGTGGTTGCATCGCAGAATGCTCAAAATCCCTTGGACAGATCTGGTTACGAAAGCAGAAGTCTTAAGCCGAGCCAGAAAAACCAGGAAACTATTGTCCACAATAAAGGTCCGCAAGATCACATATCTGGGTCACATAATGAGGGGAGAGAAGTATCACTTGCTCCAACTAATACTGAAGGGCAAGATAGAAGGTCGCCGAGGGACTGGAAGGAGACAGATGTCCTGGCTGCGCAACATTATGGAATGGACCGGCTTCAGGACCGTGGAACAGATATTCCGAGCAGCACAGGACAGAGAGGGATTTGCCAGAGTGATAGAAGGCACCGGAAGAAGAAGAAGAAATACATGCATATGATAAATAAGTTTTATAAAATATTTTCACATCACTATTATCAAATACTCTACTCTACTCTACTGGGATACCTATATAACAGTAAAATATAAAAGTCAGTGTTTACCACAAATTTACCATGAACAAATTTAAATGAAGATTACTTCTTGAATATAAATAGTCAATTAGATATCAATAAAGTTGAAGAGTTTCTAGTTTATATACTTCTTTTACAGTATAAAGAAGTATAGGCAGTATAAGATAATAAAAAGATTTAGGTATAAAACATCAAGATTAAGAAAGAATCTAATTCATAAGAACAACACATACAAGATAATTGATTCACAATATTATAAATAATTCAATAGTAAGAATAAAAACAACAAATAACAATCAATATAGGTACCTATACATTTTATTAAACAAAATTATCCTAATATTAATATAACGATGAATAAAAAAACAGGTGATATTGAGCAAACCTCTAAATATATATATATATATATATATATTAGGGACAAATTATTATATATTAGAGATATAGGCCCGAGATATCAGTTGGCCCTTAAATCGTTGGATTTGGTAATCCAAGTTAAAAGTTTAGGGAAGATTAAATTTCATTCGCGTATTTCAGTGCAAAATGAAACGTCAGTTACGTAATCTTCAACTATAGATATATTTTACGTTTTTCTATGGTTATTGTCTATAACGCATCTGTCAAATTGTAATAACCTTAAATGATACGTGACGCGAAGCTGTGACTAAATATTATTTTATTATTATAACAACACATTATTTTATTTGTTTCATTACACAGCATGTTACTTTTTCAATTTTTTATACCGATCGATGTTTTTTTTTAATTAAAATCAAACATTGTAGTGAAAAAATGTCATTGAATATATACTACGTACGTAGTACTTCAATGCAAAATGTATGTACATTTTACAGATGGATATGGAACTAAGTGATAATAGTAAAATAGTGTTTTATGTAGAAAATTTAAGAATACACATTATATGTATATATAGAAACAGGATGGATCAATTTAAAAAGTGGGATGAAAAAACATCGCAAAAATAAAGTTGCGTGCCTGACGTTTCATTATGGCTGACAGTTTATTTCGTTTGTTGTCAGGCAATACATCATAATTATGTAAAAAAGAAAATAAATATTAAATACATGAACCACTTCTATATCAAGTCTTTTATTTTAACAACAAAAATAAATCATGATTATAATTATTATGCATAGTTATTTGTAGTATAAAATGAAATAAAACATTAAAGCGTGCGGCGATTAGTACGCCACCTGGCGAAAAAGACTAGAAACAATACTTAACTCAAGATTAAGACACGCGATCCGCCAGAAACGTTGAGTTAAATATTTGTCGTTTAGTGACGTATTTAAGGGAAGATTAGGTACTGAAATACGCAATATTTTTGTTAAACTTGAGTTAAACTCCTAAGGGCCGACTGAAATACTGGGCCATAATTGGCATATTGCAGTAGATAATATTAAGTATAAAATGTGACAACTTGTTATGGTATATATGTATGTAACATGTACATAGGTATACATTGTCAACAACTAGACAATATCAGAAAATGTTTTATTTATCTACCGACATACTTCACTTTCATTCAATTTATTGACACTAAATATTATTCATTGAGTGAATTGTTTAATCCAACTGTCGATTTGTTCAGGAGAACTTTGTTCTCTTAACATATCGACAATGTTTCAAGCCAGAATACGCGAGAATTGTATGGAGAGGTCTACTTTTTTCACGGCTTTTCCAACTTTGAAGTCAAAAAACACCAACTTAGAGGCTTCGCAGCATATATGTTCCATAGACGGATTTACTCAGAATTCGGAGTAGAACATTTCGTGTGTCTGTGTGTGTGTGTGTGTGTCCGTCCCCCCCTTATAACTTTTGATCTGCTCAATTTACAGAGCCCAAAATTTCAGAATATATACACAGTTATAGGCCTACAAAACTTTTTTACTCAAAATTTTTAATTTTTGTTTCAGTCAGGGGTTATCAACTTTTGAATTTTTATTTTATTTTTCCATATATCTCAGAAACCATAAAAGTTAGAACGCTGAAAATTGGTACAAACATAGACAAATACAAAATCTCAAATTAGTTTTTTCAAAAAAATTCCAGGGTTTCTCAAACATTTTTTATTAAGAAAAGTATTTTTTTTATCATAAATTTATGAGTTTAACTGCCTATTTTCCAAAACTTTTACAATTATCGAAAAAAGCCGAAACACCCCAACTAGATAATTTAATTTTCTATAAAAAATATTAGCATTGTAGTAGAAGATCTCAATTTTTTTTAACAATTTTTTTAAAAAATGAATTTAGTGACGACATAGCTTCAAAAAATTTTGTATGGCAGTCGACTATAAACAATATGTAAGAAGACTTAATAGTTTGATACTTCATCTTCAAACATACATACAAACCATCATGCTATTTTCATATTCTGGGTAGGAAAAAAGGACCTTCCTCCATACTATCCTATCTTGACATACATACCTACATATGTTGTATAGAAAACAAAATATCTGACAATATTCAATAATTTGTATTTATGGGTTTATAGTTTGGTACATATTCTTCAACTATACATACTATCGCTATCGACAGTTGGATCTCATGTGTTACATGCAACTAGTTAATACAATATATTTAAATTAAATTAACAAAAATAAATGATAGGCATCGTGATTGTTCTCTTTAATTTTAATATTACCTATAATTATATTTATTTCTATTTGATATTCAAAACAAATAAATGGACATGGCAGAAGTTGCTCAAAAACAGAATAAATACCTACTGTTGAAATTAGATTATTAAGAAGAATTTGTAATAGAACAATTTATGACAGGGTAAGAAATGAGGACATAAGGAAAGAATGTAAGATGAAGAAAGATGTCATTAATAGAATGAAAGTGAACACTTTGAGATGGTTTGGCCACATGGGAAGAATGAATGAGGAACGCCTGACAAAGAAAATATACAGTGTGGACAAGAATGGAATGATAGGTCGGAGCCACCCAAGAAAGGGATGGCACGACCTTGTGAATGATATTCTGACAGACGGAAATGTTAGAAGCATGAACAACAGACGAACGTGTATGAGACGATGCATGAATGTGGACAAAGCGAGGAATGTGTGCCAAGATAGAAAAATGTGGCATTCAGACTTTCAAACAATATACAAAGATGTCAGTTAATAACTTCACAATTTGGGTGGGTTTGCAAATAAAAAAACTATTGTAGGTACATATGATTTATATAAAATCTTATTTATAATTTTTTTTTTAATCCTGTTTTTTTTTGTGAACTATGAAAAAACTATCCAGACCTCAAAGTAGGTCATTAAAACATGCACAAGGCAAAAGATACATTAAAACATGCACAAGGCAAAAGATACATTAAAACATGCACAAGGCAAAAGATACATTAAAACATGCACAAGGCAAAAGATACATTAAAACATGCACAAGGCAAAAGATACATTAAAACATGCACAAGGCAAAAGATACATTAAAACATGCACAAGGCAAAAGATACATTAAAACATGCACAAGGCAAAAGATACATTAAAACATGCACAAGGCAAAAGATAGATAAAAACAAAAGAAGTAAAAGTGAATTTTCTTGAATGAACAAATAGTAAAATAACAGAAAAAGAATTCCATTTCCCAGATTTATCTATCCCTCAAGAGCAGTGTAGTCTCTCGTCCCACAACAGCAGTGTCTACATATGACTTTGGTCAGCTGGCAAGCACGCTGTGTGTGTGTCCAAACATCTGGCACTTGAAACACCTAGCAGCTCCAATAAAATACCTGATAAAGCAGGAATTCCAACTAAGGTAAGAACCCCTATTTAAGCAGCACACTGCAATTCATAACAGATGGACTTAAGTTTTTAAGTGTACATAACTTCAATATCCTTGAGAATGTTTCTTATTTCAAGTTACCGAAATTACACCTGACAGCTGACGAGGAGACCAGAGTCAGCACCTTCTTTCTGGTCCTGACCCCGACAGAGTCTATCCACACCCTTCGAGAAAACAATGCTATTACATATATGAAGTGCCAGAACCAAATTAAGCAAAAAAAATCACAAATTGTTTCTGTAGTGATGCCATAGAGAGGCTATTGAGGACACTACTGCCCTTATACGGGCTCAAGCTCACCAAGGACCCGATCAAGCCTGGCAATGTGAATAAAATACACAGAGACAAAATAGACCTCGACACCACCAAGAGCAAGAGAAACATAGATACAAAGTTCACAAGAATGAAAGTCGATCAATAAAGGCGACAAATCAGAGAAATACACAAAGCCCGCCATTGGTTTAGGCCCCTTCTGGATAATCCTGTGATCATCAGAAAGACCCACGCATTTCTCATTCAATGTGTACTGCTCCTGCACCAAAACCACCGAGAGGGACAACTCAGTCATCCCTCTCGACAGCTGAGTCACAGCAACCCTTCCATTCCCAAGGTTAATCTGTCCCACCCTGAAGACTGGAGATCTCCTATTCATAATTAGTCATCTGGATGACCCTCTCAGTGGCATACCTAGCAGCAGGACAATCCCGGGATCCGGTCAGATGCCCAGCTGGTTAGCCAAATCTGGTGCAGGTAGCACACTTTGGGGTTCCATCTTTATTCTCACATATAATATATGTGAGTGCATATTACCATAACCTAAAACAACAAAGTGACATTTATGTTTATAAAATATAAAGATATTATTTATTACATCTGTTTAATCATAAAACAGTGTATATAACAAAACAGCAACAAAATCCCTTTTCTTTAATTCAGTATTCAAAGTTATTGGTGTATTTTTAATAAATTGTACACAGAAATGGAAAGTGAATTTTTTATTCAAAAAGCAACAAATGCAATCAAAACATTGCAAGAATGTATTATGGATTCAAATACTAAATTAACTAAAGAACAGATTAACAAATTAATACCTAATGAAATAATTGGTATTATTGGAGAAATGTCAGAAATTTTAGGTGAAAATAAAATATTAAATGATAAGAACACAAAGTTACAGAGTATGGAGAAAACAAATGCAAGAGAGCGACACAATGAGCTCATGAAAAGAATGGAACAGAGAAATGAAGAAAATAATTTGAATAAGGAGTCCTACGTATTAGTCTCAAAAAGAAAAGAATGTTTGAAAGAAAATAGATATGCTCTACTGTTGGACACAAAAGATGGTGATATGGAAAGTGACAAACTGGAAAAGATTTTTAAGGAAAATATAAATGTTCGTGATATGGGTATTGGAATTTCCAGTCTCAGAAGTAGTGCAAACAAAAAAAAATTTAATTGTAACATGTAACAACGCTGATGAAAGAAACAAGCTAAAAGAAGCCATCACAAAGAATACTGAGTTAATGACCGTAGAAGGAAAAGAAAAGAAACCTCTTGTTTGTTTCAAAGGGATTTTAAAAGATGTAACTGAAGATATATTAAATGAGTCATTAAAAAAGCAAAACACACACCTTTCCATCTATGATAATGAAAAGCTGGTTACAGTAAAATACAGAACGAGACACCGAAACTCCCTTCTATGCAATATAATAGCTGAAGCTGAACCGAGGATCTGGAATGCACTTATAACAAAAGAAAAAGTAAATATAGACATACAAAGAGTTAGAGTGGAAGACCAATCTCCACTAGTACAATGCTACAAATGCCAACGTTTTGGACACACACAAAAAGTGTGTACTGGTAAATTAGTTTGCGCTCATTGTGGCGATGAACACAAGATTGCAGATTGCATTAAATATAAACAAAACAAAAGTCCAAGTTGTATTAACTGTACGAATTGGAAGGGGACAAATAGGGACAAATTGGAAGACAAACGCTTGAAGTATGGCAGGAACGCTAGAAATCTGGAAGAACTGCGAGACTGGTCTACCACTTCTTCCCTAACGTTAGGGAAAGAATGGAAAAGAGCTTTATTAGACTGGATCATTTCTCGGTCCAGTTGATCACGGGCCATGGAAACTTAAAGGGGAAACTCTTTGACCTGGGACTCACTGAAAACCCATGGTGCGTCTGTGGCCTTGGTGCGCAATATGCAGAGCATATCCTTTGGATGTGCCCCCTGCTGACGAATGCCAGAGAGGATATGATCGATGGCTTGACTGTGGACACCCCCAGACCCGTCTGGTTCGGTGAACTCTTCAGGAATGGTGCAAACATGGCATCATTCCTGAAATTTGTGAAAGTGTGGGTCTCCCGCTGGGAGACTCTTCTTGTACCGGGGCGGCCTCCGGTGGCCTACTCACCTTAGCGAAGTGCCTGCCCCTTTTGTCATGTTGAGTTTGGCGATTGGAACGGAAATTCTGCGCTCTGGAAGAATACAAAGCTAGCACTCCCATCCAACCAGTCTCCTCAAAGAATTTCCCGTGCCTAATCCTCATTCCTATTCCCCTAAAATCTCCTCCCAATATAATTAAGTCGATCTTTCTCCCAGGTGGAGGTGGAGGTGGCGATACACTCTATGTGCCCCCCTCTAAGGGGTCGGGGCGTGTCCCACGAGATCTTAATCCAAGCACACGAATGTGCGGTGCGTGTATGTGATGATATAATACAAAAATGACGAACGACAGATTGGTATGAATACTATGTGAATTGACTCTGTGAACGTATGTATATCAGAATGCATGCAGAAGTGAACGAATGAATCAAGAAATAATGCATGTTGGATAGAAAGAGTGAACTTGCCCTGTGAAATTAGTATGAATAATGATGAACTACTACTAACAAAGTATGGGTACGAATGTGTAAAATCAGTACTAACATTCTCTCTTTATTCTCTCGCCCTGTGGAGGGGGACACTGAAGGACCTAAATTTGCGGCGGGGTTTGTTGGAAGGAACCCATCTGGTGAACTCCGAGCCCGCTCGCGTAGAAAGATTTGCAAGAAGAGAGGGTAAAGAGGCGCCATGTGCCTGAAATACCCGGGTCAGGGTGGGTGTCCTTCAATGTGGATCTCCCGTCGGCGTCTTCAGGCCACTTTGGGTCACCCCGACGAACTCTCTTGTGAGGGAACGATTTTTAAGACCGTTCCGCAGCCGGGTACCGGAACTGCAACCGGATTCCCTTTCGCCCGACGGGTGTACATTATTATTATAAATATATATAACTTTACACCATCATCAACATCGGATTTCTCCTAGGGCTTAGGATCGACTAACTCAAGTGCAACGGCTGTTAACGCGAAACCCTTCTCCACATCAGCCCTCAAGGACCTCGCTTGAGTATTTGCTACTACCGGTACCCCTGACCGAGGCGCACAGGATAAGAATATCAACACTATGTGTTAAAAAAATAAATATATAAAACTTCACTGAGCGAACAGACCATCATTAACACAAAATAAAGTTTGTTATAAAGCGTTATGAGCGTTCGGAAATGCTCGCACACCACAAATAAATAAATAAAAAATTGTTCACATGAAAGCGCACAAAGAATATAGTCAAAGCACAACACAATTTAAAATAGACGTATCTCTATAGTTACAAATACACTAAACCTCGGTCGGGGGACCCACCCCAGGCCGGATGCCCGGCGAAATGTACCACACTACGGAAGTGTAGAGGCCCCGACCGCCTGAGACACTATACGAAAATACAACACTTGTAAAATTTCTACAGTATAAACTAAAAATACAAGAAAACAAATTAAAAATACAAGAGTCAATATAACGTTCACTTAATAACCAGTGTTAAATATGTAAGATTTTATGTATACTAGACTCTGGGTAAAGAACCCAGTCAGGGGACCCACCCCAGGCCGGCTGCCCAAAAATGTCCAAGGATACGGGCAAACACAACGGCGACGACCGCCTGAGGCACCAAACAAGACCTCGACACTGGGCAAAATGTACTGTGTAAAGGCCTTGACCGCCTGAAGCCACTGTTACTATACAAACAAATTCAACAAAGATTGGCGCACAGATGCGTCCCGATGGTGGAGGACACCTCGGCGGCGTACAGGTGGCACGCGCACGCGCTCGCGGGCACTGTGACGTCAAACACCACGTGATCCGATATGCGCATGCGCACAGCCGCCGAGTGAAAAAATGTTATTGTTACACCAACACTGTATACTAAACACGAGATTTAAGTTTGAGTTTCATGAAACACATGAGGTCTTGAGAACAATCGTGATTATAAATGAAGCAGATAAAACAACAGAAAATAGCACTAAAGATTAACAAAGAACAGCACAGCAGCGACAAATTCAAGTTTCATGAAACACATGATGTTGCGAGAAACAATTGTGATTATAGATAAAGCACAAGAAAAGAAATAGTTTTAGCACAAGAAAAGAATTGGACAAAAAAATTAACACAGTTTTGTCACATGCAGGCCTCCCCAGTGCAGTGGGGCCGCAGCAAGGCAGTAAACAGAAATAATGCACAAAATAAATTTGAATAAGAAATTGTCACAGTTAAACTAAAATACACTAATTTAAGTCACAAAAGTAAGATACACGAGTAAGAGAAGGAGAGTCAGTGAGCCAATGAGTTGGTAAAATGGGAAAAGCAGGGAAGACCAGGAACCGAGAGAAAAAACAAAAATATACAATGTAAAACACTTGAAATAAAAATGACGGTAACTTTGCAACAATAAACGCTTATAAAGCAGCGACACGTCCACACCGTTCCAACGGTTGGAACGAAAACTGACAAAATCCCTTAAGAAATCAACCTCACTCATGGTCCCCTTCAAATTATGGCTGTAAATGGCCCTACCCAGAGCCTCCTGGTTATCCAACTCAGCTGGGATCCCGGACAACGCCATACGGGGCAGAAGACCCTTAGATTCCGTAGCGACAAATCCCGCAGTGAGCTTCCTGTCAGCCGCCTTCGTAAGGTTCGCCGCCTCGGAGACAGAGGTCGTCTCAATCGCGATGCCAGCCTTCCTGGTCCAACAGACACGGACGGTCCTGAAAGCATCTTCATCAGGATGGAGACTATCCATGATGGCCTTCTTGGTGGTCTCAGAGGACCCAGCGCCTGGCTCCTTGGGTTGGATGATAACAACTAGTCTAGCTGAACCAGCCGGTCTGGACTGTCTCCAAACTTTGATACAGTCTTCTTTTTTGGGCAAACTAGGCCACGCCAAATCTGCCATTGGAACCACCGGAGTAGCCGCAGACACCCTAACAGTCTCCATCAATTTGGCCGCTTCAGCATTTGAGGCACGAACAGACTCAACCAAAGACCCCTGTTCTTCTACTGCATGCTGCAGTCCCAGGACCTTCCCCTCAAGGGCAGCCATCTTAACACACAAATTCGTCATGATATGTAAAACCCGACTAGGGATGCCTGCAATGGCTGCTTGGGTCTTCACATTTAACCTCTGGGGGTCATGCCCCTCCAGCTCCTTCATTATCTCCCTCACCTTCTCAAGATATATCTCAGCCTGCAGGGGCACAGAGGCTGGCTGAACAGAGGTAGGCCCTGCCGGCGAAACCCAAGGGGGTAGGCACCTTCTTTCGTTTCTTCCTGGTCCGAGGGCCAACATTGTCCACCTCGGGATCCTCAGCACAGGACACAGGGGCCGAGACGGGAGATCTCGCCAGTGTACTTCGAGGAGTAAATACCCTGGCCTCCTCAACTCTAATATCTTCTTCACTGGACATCATAAACACGGCACCAAAGGGTTTTAGAGGGGTTAGGAGTGTGTATGTCCAGTTTGCAGAGTTCAATGGTTCAGTATAAACTTCAAGACGTCATAGCGAGGTGAGGGGTGGGAGGGGGACAGAATGCACAGACAGGGGGGAAACTTCAAAAGGTCGTAGTGGTGTGTGGGGTTATCGAAAAGGTGCAATAGAGTGGCGCCGGATGGTAGGGAAAAACGAGGGGAAACTTTTGTAGGGTGATGGGGTAGGGGTTCAAAAATTGGGGGGGGGATTCCACGAGGGAACTTTAGGGTGGGTGGTGTGTGGGGGTAGGTGAATGTGTCTTACACCACACGTGGAGGCACTTGCACAGCACTTAGAAAAACAAACACGACAATTTTTAAACTATGATATTAATTTTTAATTTATTGAAAAGTTTCAGGAAAAAACTCGGAAAATTTCACTATAAATACCGGTGTGGACTGGGTGTATTTAACAAAATCCAGCGGTGGAGGCTTCTTTGCCTCGAGGCGACTGCTCCAAGCGGTGGCCGGAACTGAACTGGCAATCTTTGCAGCAGCAGCAGCCAGGTGACGTCCGTGGCCGCTGATTTAATTTTGATTTTCTGCTCTGAGTTTTTCCTGGGAAGGTCCAGTTGGTTTAACCCAAAAGCTGTATCTTTGGCTATAGAGAGAATGTCTACATTTCCCACTAGTACAGTTCTCGAGCTATCCTCATCGTGTTTCCTCTATTCTTGTCACTCGTCTAGTGGTCGGCAGGCGGAGACCCACCTGGCGACACACCATTGAGGGAATGCAGGCCCTGAGACGCTTAATTTCTCCTTGGAGAGCAGCAATTCTTGCTTCCGCCGTAGCAGCCAGTTCCAATATTCGCGTAGACGCAGACTTGATCCTGGCCTTATCCTGCAGGTTTGCCTTGGTCATATTCAAGCTAGCCAATTCTTCAGTGATGGCCTTGGCCAACCCAACAAACTCTAAGGTACCCGGTTTCCCCGTGTTCTTGTCCAGGTCTGCAGCCGGTGAGCCCCCCAGAGACGAACACTTCTTACGTTTCTTCCTACTAGCAGTACTCGAGTCCGTGGGAGCAGCATCCGTGTCATTCTGGCTGCTCTCATCCACATTCATACCCGTGCCTTTAGGTGATCTTTGGAGCGCACGCCTCGGCGTGAAGGTCGCCGCTTCATCATCAGCCTCTGGGGTAATCATATTTAACAGACCTCAGACAGAGTCCAGGTCATGTATATGTTAGCCGGTTCAGATCGAGAACGCTTAGCCGTGACAGACTATAATAAGTCAGGCGTGGGCCCGCAGCTGGTAGGCCCCACCGAGGACCAGTCAGAAAACACTAGTAACACTTCGTGTTTTTAATTTTTCAGTACCACCAAGCAAAAAGTCATGAGACGGATGCACAAACACTTTACAGTAAGATTCACGGATTCAAGCGTTATGACCGCTCAAAAGCGTCCACTACGCTGTAAAATAAAATACTATAGTCAGGAAGAACATGCACTTGTATATTTCCGTTTAACAAACAAAGTTTAAATGGAGACGAGTCTCAATATAGCGAATCTGCAACACCTCGGTCGGGGGACCCACCCCAGGCCGGCTGCCCGAGAAAAAGTACTGGGCTGTGGGCAAGCGTAAAGGCCCCGACCGCCTAAACACCACAAGAATCGGTCAGGGGACCCACCCCAGTTCTGCCGCTCGAAAAATGGACAGCGATACGGGCAAACGTATCGGACCCGACCGCCTGAGGCGCTATACAAGAAAATTTACACTGTAAAAAAGTATTTAGTGGCGGCCAAGTATAAAGGCCTATACTGCCTAAAGCCACTATTACTAAGTTAGCACACGGATGTGTCCTGATGATATTGAACACCTCGACGGCGTACAAATGTTACACGCACGCTCTCACGGGCACTGTGACGTCACACACCACATGATTCGCTATGCGCATGAGCACAGCCGCTGAGTGAAAAATGTTATTGTTGCACTGTATGATTAACACAAAAAAGCAGTTTCATGAAATACATGAGGTTCGTGAAGACAATCGTGATTATAAAAGTTACAAAGATAAAAGTACAAGAGATTAACACTAAAGAATACAGTATTGTTTCATGTGCTCAGATGCAGGTTCCATGAAGCACATGATACACAATCGTGATTACAAATAGTTAACAGAGAAAGAAAATAAACACTATTATAATGTCACAGCACATGAAGCACAATCGCGAATTGCAAAACAATAAATTAAGAATGAAAAATAAGCACAATTATAATGTCACAGATGGTAAGAAAGAAAAGTCAATGAAGGAAACGAAGACAGAGAAACACGCACAAATTGCTGTCATATATAGGTCACCCCAAAGGGGGTCACCGCAGAGAAACAAGACAGCAAACACAAGCACACTGATAAAGTCAATCACATATTAATATTTAAAAGCTGTCACTGGCCATAGAAACCACCACGGTGAAGCGCCGGTTTCCTGTCCTCCCGACACCAAGATTGGGACGTCAGGGGGCAGCAGGAATGACCGGGAAACGATGAACAAATTGCTAAATCAAAGTGAAATATAAAACAAGACGTTCAAATATAAGGTAATTAAAGTATTGACACAGGTGACAATAATGCTGAGCAGCGAGCGACACACGTCCGTACTGTTCGAATGTCGGAACGAAACTGATTTTCTTTCTCCTAGTATCAGGTATAGTGATTACCTGTACTGTGTCGAGTTTCAGCATTCTCCATGGCATTCGGTGAACGATGGAGTGAAAGACACGGCTTTATCTCCAAACTATTTATTTATTTATTCTAAACATTTTGTACACATTACATTAAAAGAGCGCAAAAGTATCCATGTTAAGTATGTTAGAAAATCAAAATCCCAGGTATGAGAAAGATTGCCGGACCACGAGGGTACATCAAATTGATTTCAAACTCATACTGAAAAATAATATAAAACTTAATGTGTTCCTCAGGGGCAAGAGTAAGGACAGGAGTAGTAGAACTTCAGTTGCAGCAGAGGCCTTCAGACAGTAATGCTGCAGAAAGTCAAAGTCACAATCTCAGACTCAAGAACACACGGGAATAATATAAAAGTCAGAGAGTTATACTAATACATTTTAATATCAAGTCTCAGTCTGGAAGACCACACACAGCTTGTTGGCCCAGTAACAGCACCGAGCCAGCAAAGTAATACGACTAACACTAGGGGACACCACCAAGTATACGCAGCTGGCAGGGGAGACACTTGCCGGTTAGCTTGCCAACGATACTCGCCGAAAACACTTATTTCAATTTTCACTATCTGAAAAGTACCTATTGCATGCAAATGTACGTAGCACAGATGTGGTGTACAGATAACGCCCGCCTCCCACTTATTCCGCACCCCTCATGTTACCTTACAATTCCAGACTAGTCAAGCCCAACAGGGTCTTCTTTCCCCGCTGATTCTCCCAAGCCCATTCCCTTGGCAGTGGTTTCGCTAGATAGTAGACTCGCTTTAGGAGATGAAGTCTCCTATTCGATTCCACTGGATACGCAATAAGGCACGTATAGGTGCTTGTAAGCAACCCTTGGGTTGCGCAAGAGCAGCCCGCAGGTCAATAATGTATCCCTTTAGCCGCCTGAAGGGTGACCTCCAGTATGCACACACCCCAATCAGTTTACCCACAAAGCCCCGCATTATTTGTCTTTTTTTTTCTTTTTTCCTTCTCATCCCCTGTTCCTTCGTTCTCTTTTTCTTTTTACAATACAATAAAAAAATATAACATATCAATAAAAACACAATTTACAAGTACAGTATTTAAATATCACGAAAATAACAAGTTAACAAAACTACCCTACATGAGACAAAGTATAATAACATTCAACAACAAATCGAGAAAATAAAATATCAAGATGAGACAATTATAACAACAAAAATAACATTAGGGCCGGTCTCAGGCAAACTCCGACAACCTCCACGTCCCAGGGGGACAGACAACACAAACCACATACGAGTTTCGTTCCAATCATCGTTCACATTTGAGAAAAGAAAGACTCCTCTGATGGCTCTTCCTCTCCATTTACCAGGACCGAGACTTACACGCGACAGTCATCCAACAGTTCAACGACCAGCAACAGTTCACAAATAAAGTACGATATTAAAGAAGTCACTGTTTAACACAGTATTTTAAACAAAGAAAAGTCACAAATATCACGAGAAATAAGAAAGAAAAACCAAGTGCTGTCACATGGAGGATACCCCAGCGCGGGGCCAGCTTCCGTCCTCCCACCAACAGAAAAGAAAACCGAGAAACAAACAAATAAGATACGATAATTTAAAAAAAATAAAAATACTAAAGAAAACTGTAACAATAATAATAATATGGTAGCGCAAATAATACGTCCGTACAGCACGGCTGTTGGAACGAGACTGGAAAATAATATGGTTTATTTTATTTTAATATGTCAGATAGAAATTCTTTTCGCATATAGTATGTGTGAACTTGTAATGAAATACCTTTGGCTGTACCATTTGTATCTGGCTGGTTTTTATGACATTTCACAAAAAGAACCAAATTAGTAAAATGTTGTTTCCAGCTATTTTTCATTTGTTTTTCTTTCTGTCAAAATGAGTGTATCTAATGAAGAAATTCGATACATATTAAAATTTTATTACAAAAAAAAGGAAAAAATGCATCCCAAGCCGCAAAAAAAAATTGTGACCTTTATGGACCTAATGCAGTGTTAGTAAGATTAGCACAAAGATCGTTTAAGCGTTTTCAATCTGGGAATTTTGATATCAAATATGCACCTCGCTCTAGTCGCCCTGTGACGGATAAAATGGATGCCATTTTTGAAAAAATTGGAGCAATATCGGCATATCAGTACTTACAACATAGCTGAAGAACTAGGAATAGTCCTCAAAATAGTTTTGACCCATTTGAGAAAAGCTGGGTACAAAAAAGCTTGATATTTGGGTGCCACATGAGCTCACTGAAAGAAACCTAATGAACTGTGTAGTCATTTGCGATTCTTTATTGAGACGTAATGAAACCGAACCATTTTTGAAGAGATTGATAACTGGTGATGGAAAGTGGATTACGTATAACAAGAATGTGGGAAAAAGGCCATGGTCAAAGGTCGGTCAGGCTTCAAAGACTGTGGCAAAAACCGGGTTAACTCGCAAAAAGGCAATGCTATGTGTATGGTGGGATTGGAAGGGCATTGTTCATTATGAGCTTTTACCGCCGGGCAGAACCATTGATTTGGATCTCTACTGCCAACAACTGATTAAATTAAAGCAAGAATTTGAGAAAAAGCAGCTGGAATGGTGGTCTTTCATCACAATAACATTAGAACACACACAGCTTTAGCCACTCAGCAAAAATTAACAGAGTTTGGCTGGGAGGTGTTAATGCATCCGCCATATAACCCTGACCTTGCACCATCAGATTTCCGCCTGTTTTTGTCTCTTCAGAATTCTTTAGGCAGTGTCAGGTTAACATCAAGAGAGGACTGCCAAAATTACTTTTTCGCGTTTTTTGATCAAAAGTCCCAAAATTTCTACAGCAACGGGATCATGTCACTGCCTACAAGATGGCAGAAAGTCATTGAATTAAATTTCACGTATATACTTTAGTTAAATGTAAATAAACTTTGAAAAAAAAAATGTCTTGAGTTTTCATATAAAATGCGAAAAAACTTTCTCCCCAACCTAATACAAAAAAAAAAAATAAAAACATTGAGTAAAATTATATCTGACCAGAGTTTAGATTTATACAATACCGATCATTTAATATACATTAATGTTTCTAAGTCTCATAAGTATTGAGTTATGGATAATGAATCTTAGAAAACAGGTATTATTAAAAAAAATATATACAAAAAAGTACAAAGTGTATAGACAAATAATAAAAGAACAATATATATTTTTACTGAAGATGTAACTTTTAAAAGTACGGCATTATGAGCATACATAAAGTACCTTGGAGACTATCCTGTCGCCTATAGCCACAATACATACATCTATAGATTTAATACTTTGTAAATGACAAATACAGTGTTACCAAATTAAAAAATATAAAATCCGCAAAATTAAGAGAGTAAGAAATTTTATTGTAATATTGTAATATTGGCGGACACTTTCTGAAAACCATTTGAATAAAATTTAATTTTGTAATTAGATTTACTATTTACAGTCTTACTAATAAAAATTGATTGATTGCACACCCGTTGACCAGTGTTTTAGTTACACACCGTGTAAAGCCCGTGTAACAATTGTTTAAAAATCTTACTAATAAACGCTTTATAACGACTGGGTATTTGCAACAGACTTACAACATAAATTAATCCGACAACATTGTGTTTACGCACCTGCACATGCGCAGAGCCCCCAGCCACCATCCGTCATTCTAATTTTGATGTTTATCGTGTTTAATATTTTCATGTTTTTTACATTTTAAAATAGGAATATGGAAAATATAACAAATAATTTCATCATACCCATGCATACACATTTGTACATCTTTTAAGTAATTTTTAACAACTTTTCGCTCCTTAAATGCACAACTATCGATAATAAAATAACTTATAAACATTTTTGCGTCATATTATTCCAAGACATAACAATATAAACATGCAGATCACAATCAATTTTGATTTATGATAGATGACAGTTGTCTTAAAACACCGCTAAACTACCTAAAACAGTCACGCAAGCATCGTGTAAAATTTGTATGATAGCACAGTCGTTGACCAACTGATCTGCTACACAGCATTTATTAGTAACGTTTTTGCCTACACGGGTGAACGGTCGTGTAACTTTTACTGCCCATTTATAAGTCAGACTGTTAATATTTTTCACTCAAAGGTATTACAATATATACACACACACACACACACACACACACACACACACACACACACATACTTAGTAAGTAATAACTATTTCTATATTGTGCATAATTCTTATAACTACAGTTTCTTAAATTTAAACTAAATCATTTTGAATATCATAAATCACTCTAAAAACTTGTGTAGTAAAATACACAAGGAATACATACCTACTAAATATTTTAATAAAATGGAATGATTTACTTTGACAAAACTGTGGTAAAAATATACAACAGTAAAATCAAATACATTGTAAATTTATTATTTCTTTTAATCATAAGATATTTGAGCTGATATATTTTTTCAGAAAACATGCACATATTCAAATTTATAATATAATAATATATGGAACTTGTTAATTATAGGAGCTGTTCATTCTAAAACCAAATATTTTATGGCTCTCATGATGAGGTGTGGGTGATCTACAAGTAAGACAATTGATTTTCATTTCAAAATTCAATAGAGTTTACAATTAACATAAAAAAAACTAATTTATACACAAATATCGTATCAATTTTCATGTTATTATAATATTGAACATTAGAAATAAATCAATGATTTCTTGTATGTTACTAATCAAATATAGATATTGGTGTGCTATATGTGTGTATGAGATTGCTTCAAGTGAGCATGCTAATATGAACCCTTTAGAATAACATATTGGCAAAGATTATTTGTTGAATCTAATTTATTTTTTTGTAGTGTTCAATATGATCTTCGTGTTCACTAACACTATTGCACAACATATTATACTATGTAAAATAATAGAATATTTACTCTAGACACAATTTTAAAAAATCTGTAAGCCAAATCTACATAGATTCATGACTATTATAACTTAAAGAATGACGTTCAATTCAAGAATTAAGTAAAAGCTAAAAGAAATTGATTTTTCTATCTTTTTACAAAATATATATGAACTGTCATGAGGAAAATATTCAACAAATAAATAATTTATACAGAAATTGCTAAAGAATACGAAGCAAATTTTGTCAACCATGGGGCTGTGATGGTAAGCCGTTTGACAAAATTATTTGTCAACCATGGGGCTGTGATGGTAAGCCGTTTGACAAAATTATTTGTCAACCATGGGGCTGTGATGGTAAGCCGTTTGACAAAATTATTTGTCAACCATGGGGCTGTGATGGTAAGCCGTTTGACAAAATTATTTGTCATGCATTGCTTATTTTATTTGCTTTGCTTTTATAAGAAATTGTCATTATAGTATTAAGTCAGTATAGTATTAACAATTGCATGATATATATTTTTCAGATGTCAATATTTCCTTAGCATTTTATTCATGCATGTTTTAAATTCATAAATAACTTTCATGCACTCATAGATAATTGCTTGCTTTATAATCATAAGTATTTATACAAAGTAGTATGTTAATATGACAAACTCAACAGGTATCAATATCAGTGTTACGGCGTGAGCGTGGTCCAGGAAAATATGTCGGCTCTGGAATATCTTCACGACTGCTGATTCTTTCAATTATCTTAGCTACAATCGTTGACGGTGGAGCGTGTGGGTGACCTACAACATTTCATTTAACCAATTACTTTTTTTGAACACACTTCAAATAAAAATTTAACACATTCAACATGAAAACCTTTATTCTTTATAAGGTCTTAGTAATAATTATAATCTGTAATATCAAAAGATTAAATGCAGTTAAATGCCTTGAAGCTCACATAATACCTACACTTACTGCACAATACAAAATTTAAAATTGTAAAGATTTCATAGTAGAATGTCAAATAACTTTTAATATCAACTGTAAAATTATATAATTATCAATGATGTATAAAATAAGTCATTGATAATTATGTATTATCATGCAAATTTTTCCCAAAATGCATATTGAATTTTAATATGTACAGTTAAAACAGTTAAGTTAGTTTTTGACATAGAATAATATGTTTATGAATGCAATTATTTTATTTATGAATGCAATTCATGATGACGTTTAAACATTAAAACAACTTAAATACATGTAGGTAATTTACTATAAAATACAATGATAGAATTATGAGAAAATTGATATAATGAATAACTAACTACAAATTGATATTTTTCTGAGATAATATGTACCTACCTACATTAAACTACATAATTACATACAGTTGTATTATTTATTTATATAAGTAGTTTGTAATTTGTATCCCTTTACATAAGTGTATTGAAATAAAATTATTCTTGTCAAAGAAGAACTACAAAATTCAAATAGAGTAACCATAGGTATACATTTTTTTAATTTTTAAAAAATAATGAATATGTCCTTGTAGTAACAAGTACATATACATCCTCATACACTCCCTAAACAAAGTATAAATGCTTGTGTTATAGGAGAACGAAATCGGTCGTGGCAGGATTCGAACTCGCAACCACTGGATTACTAACCCAGTGCGCTGACTGCTCTGCCACCACCCATCTATATTTACACGAGTATTATAAATAAAATAATTTTAATACAACTATAATATATTATTAAGTAGACAAAGAATATTTATTATTTATTTTATATTATAATACTAGCTTTTATGTCCCGCCGTTGGCCAAGAATGTAAAATTGTGAAAGAAAAAGCAATCGTTTTTATAATATTGTCACCCAATTATTTTGCAATATCAGACTATAAAAAGTGGTTTGAAATTTGATTGAGTTTAAGTATTGTAAAATGTTCAAGTGATGGCCACAACCCATTCTTTTTTATATATTGCTATAAAGTGTGAATGAAGTATAATATTTATACAATTTCTGCTCGCATGGACTATGCGTAATGGTTTTAAATATGACTGTTTATCAACGTTGTAAAGAGATTGGTTTGGCCACAACCCCCATTTTTAAATATTATCATCGAAAACAAATTGTAATGTGTACCTATTGAAAATTTAGTAATTTTCGATGTTGGGATGTGGTTAAAATTTGATTAAACAAACGTAGGTACTGAAAAGATCTAGTATTGGTCACATCCCATTCGTTTTTATATTTTTTCATCAAGTGTGCATTATATTTTTGCTCAATTTGACTGAAAGTCTTCATTAACGAAGAAGAAGAAGACTTGAACTATAGTAAATAGTTTTTAATTTGAATATAAATGTTGTGAAGAGTTCAGTAATGGCCACAACCCCCATTCTTTAAATATTAGGTGTTGAAAATTATTCAAAATAGGATGATATAAATGGTTTAAATTTAATTAAACAAAAGTATTGAAAAGATTCTAGTGCAGGTTATATCGTCACATCCCATATCCCATTCATTTCATATGTATTTTCATCAAGTGTGCATATCGTTAATAATATTTCTGCACAATAGACTATTAGACTTAAAACTAACCCAAAAGACTAAATAAAAAAGAGAAAAATAAGTATAAGACTATAAGAAATAGTTTGTATAAAAAACTATTCCAATGGTCTACATAAAATAAGTAAAAATACATATACCTAATAGAAGAATTAGACTATTGGAAATAGATTGTATAAAAGCTCACCCAAAGGTCTACAAAAAAAGAAGAAGAAGAATATTTAGACTATTGGAAATAGTTTGTATAAATACTGACCAAAAGGTCTACATAAAAGAAAATGAATAAGACTATTGGAAATAGTTTGTATTAAAACTCTCCCAAAAGTCTACGTACTTAAATGAAGAAGAATAATAATTAGACTAAAGGAAATAATTTTTATAAAAAAATGACCCAAATGTATACATAAAAGAAGAAGAAGATGATTTAGACAATAGGAAATAGTTTGTATAAAAACTGCCCTAAAGGTCTACATAAAATTAAGAAGAAAAAGAATTAGACTCCAGGACCCGCCGCTTCAGGCCCTTCAGTACCTCCCGTCCCTTTAATCCCTCATTACGTCCCTTCCCATCAGGCCCTTCAGTACCTTCCGTCCCTTCAGGCAGTTTTATACCTCCCGTCCCTTCAGGCCCTTTAGTGCCTCCCTTCCCTTCATTACATCCCGTCCCATCAGTCGGTTAAGAAAAGTTTAAATCCAGAAACCATCCTGGAAGAACCGCGAAGAGATGAAAGAACCTTCTTTTCCCAGGATGCTCTACTTAATAGGTAAAATGACTAAATACACGAAGAAGAAGAAAAAAGTTTAAACCCAGATACCTGCGAAGAGATGGAAGGACAGTTGGACCTTCTTCTCCCAGGATTCTCCAACTTCATAGGTAAAATGAGCAAAAATACACGATGAAGAAGAAGAAGAAGAAATAAGTTTAAATCCAGATACCTGCGAAGAGATGGAAGGAAAATTGGACATTCTTCTCCCAGGTTAGTCCACCTTCAAAGGTAAAATGACCAAATAGACGATGAAGAAGAAGAAGAAAAAAGTTTAAATCCAGAAACCTGCGAAGAGATGGAAGGAAAATTGGACCTTCATCTCCCAGGATAGTTCATCTTCATAGATAAGATGACCAAGTACACGTTGAAGAAAAAGAAGAAAAAAGTTTATATGCAGAACCCGTCCTGGAAGACCTGTGAAGAGATGGAGGGACAGTCGGACCTTCTTTTCCCAGGATACTCCCCCTTCATAGGTAAAACGACCAAATACACGAAGAAGAAGAAGAATAAGAAAAAAGTTTAAATCCAAAAACCATCCTGGGCATACGCTCGACAATTCACCAAAGTTTCATTATAATCGGACAAACGGTTGATAAATAAATAAATAAAATAATTTTCCTATAGGAAATCAGTATAGGTATATTATTGTTGATTTGTAAGTAAATAGTATTAGGTAGGTACCTACCTACAACAACCTTCTAAATAAATTCGATTCCTAACAAATTTTATTTGAATATCACATTCTTTCTGTAGCCATGGAAACGATTCGAACACGTAAGTAATATCGAATGGTTCGGATACATTTTTTGAATATGTAGGTACCTACATTGGTTTGTTCGATGCCATAAAAATGAAAATTGTCAGAAAAATCAAATATTATTTACAAATTATGCAATTTTATTATGCCTATATCTTTACTAATAAATAACACATTTTTACAATATATGTCTTAAAACTTGCCGTAATGTCTTGTGTTTCATTTTATTATTTCATAATTACATTTATTTCAAAGGTTTATTATTTTCAAGAACATATTCATTCGGTGGGAAAATGAAATATTGTATGAAAAGATATTAAAATGGCGGCGTTTATGTACAAAAGGCTTACTTTAAAAATAAGTTAAACATTATAATTATACCAAATATTCACCATGTTTTTCACTTAAACGCTAAGTTATACTTCAAAATATTTTTTTTTTGTGTAAATACCTACTTCTAACTTTTAAACTAACAGATATTTGCGTGCAAAATGTACACTTTTTTGACAGATATGACTTGGAAAATTTTGTATGAAAAAAATAATTATTTAAATATTTTTAAAATTCAGCATTTTTATCGCATTCTTTTTAGCGTGACACTGCATCAGGTATACTGGTACATGTTCGCACTTAAATTAGATTTTTAGATGCTCTTGGTTTTTCAGAAGGCGTGAGACAAACACACACACACACACACACACATACAGTAACATTTTGATTGCTTTATTACTTTAGATAATAATATATATTACTCATTAAACAATTCTACCACAAAATAAAGTTTATAATAATATTAAGAATATAAATATAAACATGCCGATGCACAGATTCAATTAAAAAATTCAACCATGGATATTTATCATTTGACATATATTCAAAAATTAGAATAGAAATATGGATAAAAAATGTGTATTAGGGCTATGATATGCTGAAGAGTTATCTTTGATGTGTGAAAATATAGTCAATTTAAAAATGAATATTACAAGCAAATGTACCAGCACAGTGAACATTCATGTTGAGTTTTCTTAAAACTATCCATAATGGACACACAATATAATATGTCCAGTTAGCCATCGATATATTCAATAAGAAAGGAAATTTCAAAAAACCACCCATACATAGATGATTCATCTTAATAAAAATATATACAAATTCAAAAGATATACAAATAAATTAAGAAATATAACAAAAAAAAAGCCAGGACTAAGTCATGTTAAAGCCATAGAAAGCAACTAGATAAGCATGGAAAAAATTATGATATATTAGTGCTAATATTTTAGAACCAACTTGAAGAAGCCAGCAAATTTTATTTTAATTTATTTCAATTTTACATTTATTTTGTAAGAACAGTAAAAACAATACTATTATCTAATATATGAAACGGAAACATCGGGCTCCTTTTTAAGCAAACTGCATGTTAAGATTTATATGGAGGAGGAGTTTAGAAAGATAGTATTTATACATAATATATGTCATGTCATACCTACATACATTCAATTAAATACAAAAATATTTCATGTCAAACCATTGAGAGAGGAAAAGCCAAACTTTAGTATAACTGCGTAGTATAAGCTCCTGTGACCAAAGTCTTCAAATAACCAAAGTAGTCACACTTCAGTAGTCATGATCATTGTTTATGTTTAGTTTAAACTGTCAATGTGGTACTTACCACGCAGTTGTTAAAATTCAAATTTCAGACCATGTTAAAAAAATACATACCTGAATAATGAATTAGTAGGTACTGTGAAACAATATAAATGATACTTAAACAATATTAACTATGTTTAAGTACTTATATGATGTTCTTATCATATCCAATGACTTCAAATTTAAAAATGCAATGAATTACAGTGGAATTTTGACCTCTGCGCCATCACTTGTTATTATTTTCTGATTAACGGCACAAATTGTATTTTACTTAGATACTTGCAAACATAAAAAAATACAAACATTGAAATAACATCATAGAATAAAGAAATAAAATAATTAACAATTTGTTAAAATATAAATCTACATAATCTTAAGTAATAAAAAGTCAAATAAACCTAAAAAAATATATCTGTATTAAAAAGAAACTAAATTAAACAGTATAGGTACATAATATGAACTGAAATAAACAAGGACATTAAATGAAACAAAAGATAGGTACTTTAAATTAAATAAAATAACAGTAGAAATCACATATAATTAAACAGGGTTCTGTGCATCTCCTTCTTACAATAAGCAAACACCAACGTCAAAAAAGTGTATACTTGAGGAATACTCATTACTTGGAATAAGTCTGCTAATTATTTACAAATTAATATTTATGTTTTATAGTTATCAAATTCCCACAGTAGTCAAGTGAAATTATAAAAGAAATTGAAACTAAAATATTTTATCAATTCAAAACGAATTCCTTTATGATACTGCCAACACATACATAGTATAACGATACCTTAATATGCAAATTTGCTAACTCCACTTTAGGACAAAAATGAGTTAATGATGCCAACTTGTTCTTTGTATTCAAATGCATACGGTGATAAAATTTGTTACATCCGAAATGCTAAGAATAATCCTAAAAAGTGCATCAAGAAAATTTGATAACTCCCAAGTGTCAAATACTGGCGCGCCAAAATGTGTAACTCCGCCATTTGCTTTGCGTAGTGCTATCAGTTGTGACGTGCGTAAGAAGCTCTCGATATATATATATTACTATTATAAGTGTGTTTTATTACTAAATTACTGTTAAAAGCGTAAAAATTGATAAACGTAAGTACAAACATTGTTTTTAAATATGTGGCATTATGAATTTGTATTATATCCTGTCAAATAGTATGATATTGTTCATCTAATGGAGTTGACAATTTTCAGATGAGTAGCAGAGGAAAGTTGATGGTTAAATTGGCGACAGAACACCAGAATAATGTTGAACTGGATGAACAATATAATGTTTTAAATTATTTACTAGAAAATACAAATGATTTGCCAATCGTGCTGGCCGATGATGTAGAGATTTTCACTAGTGCTGCCGATGACACTATTCTAAAGCAACCAGAAAATAATGTTGATTGTATAAGTGATGATGACAGCATAAGAAATGTTTCATTGGTCCCATATTCGGATCACTCAGATTCCGATTGTGAGAAAACGGACAAGAAGATTGTAAACAGAAAAAAGAGATGCGAAGTGGATACTTCCAAATGGTCCGCTAATATAAACAAGAAAAATAGAGAACATGGCAAAAATTACAAAGGTAAAAAGAAGGAACAAGATGGATCATGGAATCATGAAATACCTAAATGTAAAAATATGCTCAAAAAAAAATGTTCGTGTAAAACTTCTGAAAAAAGTGCCTTGAAATGTTCTTCTATATCAGAAGAAGACAGATTCAACATTTTTGATAAATTTTGGAAAATGAGCTGGAAAGAAAAAAAGATTTACGTAGAAGGGTTGATGAAAAATTTACCAATAAGTAGACCAAGAGAGAGAAAGGAAGCAGAAAAATCTAGAAGAACTTGTTCTATTCATTATTTTTTGAGAATTAATGAAACAAATATCCGAGTATGTAAAACAATGTTCATTAACACTCAACATAAATAGGATGACAGCATTAAATTGGAAGAACAATATATCATCAGCCAAAAGCAAGCCTACAGAAATCAAAAACAACAAAAATACATCCAACAACGTTAGTCTCCTCGATTTCATAAAATCGTTACCAAAAATGGAATCGCACTATTGTCGTAAGAAGACCACAAAAAAGTATTTGTTGCCAGAATGGCGATCCAAGGCAGATCTGTATAGATTTTATACAAAAGAGTGGTGTGAAAACAAGAATGTGTCTCCACTCTCATTTGGTGCATTCCACAAACAGCTAGATAAATCCAACATTGCACTCTTTCAACCCAAAAAAGATGCTTGTGCAAAATGTGCTGCTTTCAAAGAAAGTCATATTACTCTGGCAGATTATGAATTACACCAACGAAGGAAAGAAGAAGCCAGAGCTGAGAAAAATCATGACAAAGAGAATCAACCATATGTTTTCACCATGGATTTACAAGCTGTTCTTCTAGCCCCCAAACTAAATGCATCAAGCTTATACTATAAAACAAAATTGTGTGTACACACCCTTTGTTTTTTTAATTTGAAAACAAAAGAAGGGTTTTGTTACCTTTGGAATGAAACAGAGGGTGGCTTAAATGCTGAAGAATTTTCAACAATAATTTCTCGTTTTTTGGTTGAAAAGGTTTTATGCAAAATTGAGCAAGTGGAAGGAACAAAAATAATATTGTACAGTGATGGGTGTTCTTATCAAAACAGAAATTCTGTTCTTGCCAATGCTCTTTTGAACTTAGCTATTTTACACAAAGTAATAATTGAGCAAAAATACTTGGAGGTGGGACACACTCAAATGGAGGTGGACAGTATGCACGCCTCCATTGAAAGACATTTAAAAAATCGACCAATTTTCGTTCCAGCTGAGTACTATCAGATTTGTAAGAATGCAAAAAAAACACCACCATATGATGTCACATATTTGCAACATACTTTTTTTAAAGATTTAAGAGAAGTTCAATTTTATAAATCAATTAGACCAGGAAGATCCAAAGGTGATCCAAAGGTAACAATGTTTACTTATAACTTTATTTTACATCGATATATTTCGTGAATGATATGATAAGGACATTATTTCGTTGACAAAAATGTTGATTAAAACCTTTGTTATTATTAATTTCAGGTAACTGACATACGAGCTTTATTGTACAAGCCTGATGGTAATATTTTTTATAAGCTAAATTTCACAGACCCCTGGTTGGAATTGCCACAAAGAAAAACCTCAAATCTTACTGCAAAAGCTATTCCTGATTTGAGCAATCTTCACAAAACGAGAATCAAGATTCCATTGCGGAAATACAATGATCTACAAGAATTAAAAATAATAATTCCGAATGATTACCACAACTTTTACGATAATTTGCCATACGAGACACAATAATATTATATTGTGATCTATACAGGTATATTTTATGTATTATATCATATGTATGAGCCTATTTTTTTATTTTTTGTTACAATAAATATTTTTACGTAATAAATAAAGTGCTAGCTTTTATTTTGATATATTAATTTTAATCATTATATTCCATACAGCACTATAAAAATTGCTAACTCCAAGTGTGATTGTAAGGATTTTTATTTTTTGCCGTATCAAATTTGCTATCTCCAAAAAACTTCAACAAAATAAAAGTGACCCATAAAATTATACAGAAATCATGTTCAGAGGATGTGTATTATCATTATTTATAGATTAAAATGAATATTATGTCTATGTAGCTTAATTTAGACACAATGGACAGTTTTATGTCCGCCCTGTAAAGTTATCATTTACGGAGTTAGCAAATATGCATATTAAGGTATAAAGAATCCTTTGAATTCTAAAATTAACAGGATTGATCTACATATCTATTATGGAATCAATATTTATAATACTAATAGTTTAAATATATAGATTTGCAAAAATAAGTTTCTGAAATAACAAACGATTCATATACCAACAGATCTAGATTTTTGTCATCAACAAATTAATGAAAGAAGGGTAAATGAAGTTTAAAAATGAAATATTGTTACTATGTAGGTTAAAAAGTATACAGAAAGAGGAATTATAAATACAATAAAATATCATAAAAATTCAATATTATGAAACACAAGCTGAAGAGATAATTAAAATACTTTCAATTTATAAAATTAAATTTCATTAGTAGATTTGTCAAATACAATTTATAATTTTGTGATCAAAAACTTTTTCTCGACTGAATAAATAAACCTTTATAATTAAAAAAACAAAATCAAGAACTTTTGTTTTTATTTAAAAAACACTAAACTTTGTTAAAAGTGATTTTATTATAAACTGAACACTCATTAATTTACATTAAATTAAAACTTATCAAATGTTTAAGGTGCTGTGCATACAGATAAAATAAAATTAGACTAAGAAAAAACAATCAATGGACACACAATACACAAACATCATGCAAAGAAACAAATCATATGTATACATACAATCATTGAATATAGGTGGTGGGAGTAACATCTGCTAATGGCAGATAGGAAAATTCTAAAATATCAAATAAAAAAACAATCAATGGACACACAATACACAAACATCATGCAAAGAAACAAATCATATGTATACATACAATCATTGAATATAGGTGGTGGGAGTAACATCTGCTAATGGCAGATAGGAAAATTCTAAAATATCAAATAAAAAAACAATCAATGGACACACAATACACAAACATCATGCAAAGAAACAAATCATATGTATACATACAATCATTGAATATAGGTGGTGGGAGTAACATCTGCTAATGGCAGATAGGAAAATTCTAAAATATCAAATAAAAAAACAATCAATGGACACACAATACACAAACATCATGCAAAGAAACAAATCATATGTATACATACAATCATTGAATATAGGTGGTGGGAGTAACATCTGCTAATGGCAGATAGGAAAATTCTAAAATATCAAATAAAAAAACAATCAATGGACACACAATACACAAACATCATGCAAAGAAACAAATCATATGTATACATACAATCATTGAATATAGGTGGTGGGAGTAACATCTGCTAATGGCAGATAGGAAAATTCTAAAATATCAAATAAAAAAACAATCAATGGACACACAATACACAAACATCATGCAAAGAAACAAATCATATGTATACATACAATCATTGAATATAGGTGGTGGGAGTAACATCTGCTAATGGCAGATAGGAAAATTCTAAAATATCAAATAAAAAAACAATCAATGGACACACAATACACAAACATCATGCAAAGAAACAAATCATATGTATACATACAATCATTGAATATAGGTGGTGGGAGTAACATCTGCTAATGGCAGATAGGAAAATTCTAAAATATCAAATAAAAAAACAATCAATGGACACACAATACACAAACATCATGCAAAGAAACAAATCATATGTATACATACAATCATTGAATATAGGTGGTGGGAGTAACATCTGCTAATGGCAGATAGGAAAATTCTAAAATATCAAATAAAAAAACAATCAATGGACACACAATACACAAACATCATGCAAAGAAACAAATCATATGTATACATACAATCATTGAATATAGGTGGTGGGAGTAACATCTGCTAATGGCAGATAGGAAAATTCTAAAATATCAAATAAAAAAACAATCAATGGACACACAATACACAAACATCATGCAAAGAAACAAATCATATGTATACATACAATCATTGAATATAGGTGGTGGGAGTAACATCTGCTAATGGCAGATAGGAAAATTCTAAAATATCAAATAAAAAAACAATCAATGGACACACAATACACAAACATCATGCAAAGAAACAAATCATATGTATACATACAATCATTGAATATAGGTGGTGGGAGTAACATCTGCTAATGGCAGATAGGAAAATTCTAAAATATCAAATAAAAAAACAATCAATGGACACACAATACACAAACATCATGCAAAGAAACAAATCATATGTATACATACAATCATTGAATATAGGTGGTGGGAGTAACATCTGCTAATGGCAGATAGGAAAATTCTAAAATATCAAATAAAAAAAAGAAGAATTAGAAAGAGAAATGACACACCGAGTACCTAAACATTAATAGTGAAATATCAAAGACACATCTGAGAAAGTTCATATAAGTTCACAATCTAATTCATTTTTGTTCTTAACCAGTTATAACAGTAATTATAACACAATGTTTAGATTGTACAATTTTTTGTCTATAGCTACTTCGTCTTATATTGATGAAATAAATAAAAAAATTGTACAATCTAAACATTAGTCATTGACAATGGAAATACAGTAGAAATTGGATAAAACGACTTTCAAGGGACTGGCAAAATTATGTCGTACTAACCGGACGACGTATATAACGACCGGATAATTTAGCTTGTTTTTTATTACATACTAATTTAGCTCGTTTTTTATTACGCTATAACTTAAACCACCATAGTAGTGCTTGATCTACTTGTTCTTGAGTGGATGCCCTCACACGTTTAGGTTTCAAAACATCGGCATTAAACAGGGGTTTATTTTATGTTTATTTTTTTTATGGTTCATATTGTAGAATGAGGCATACCAAATTCTAGCTATTATGGTTTTGAGATGTATGGAAAAATAAAATGAAAATTCAAAGTTGAAAAACCATGAAAAATCTAGACCTGCCCCTCTAGACAGCGTGTCAAGAAAAGATAACTCAATGTATGGAAGTGACTGAACTAAATGTCGCGCTATCTTGGGTGGCTGGGCATACAAAAACTCGCAGATTTGCCTTGAAACTTTGTCAATGTGTTAAGAGAAATAAATCTCTAAGATGGTGTTTTTTGACTTCAAAGTTGAAAATCCACTACCTACTGCATACAATTCTCTCACACGGGACTAAGATTAAGAGAAATAAATTCTCTTTAGCAAATTGACATTTGAATAATTATTATTTTATAATATTGCATAAGAAATCTCAGAGAAGATAAAAGTTCACCAATTTACTACAACTAAAACTGTGATGAAGCCTCAATGAGATTAATATGTTTACAATTTATTTTAGCAACTCATACAAAATAATAAGTCAAACGACACTTTAAATTAGTAATTTTTAACTAAAAAAACTATGAACGAAAAATAATTCCAACGGGAATTGAAAACCAGACTTAATATAAAGAACTGAATTAAAGTGTTGCTGTAAACGAACAACTTCTATATAAGAATTACAATGTTAACTATAAATTATTGTCACGAACCAATCAGCTTTTTTATAACTATTATAATAAAAAAATTAACTTTTTAAAATTCCACAATCAAGTTCCTAACGTAACAATATTTAACCTACAGATGTGCACTTTGAATATTCCACCAATCATAATAAATATATCAATACAAAGAAAAAATATATAATAAAATAAATGTGCTGTTAGTGATTCCAAAAGGCCTTACTGAACAGTGACGATGGGCACCACAGTACCAGAACTGGGCCTCGTGTTTTGGTCCTTGGATTTCATGAAGCGACAGATCGGTGTACAATACTCTAGTTGTTAGTGTTGCGAGCAGGAAACAAATCACCAATATTACCATTATTTATTAGTACCAAGCAGTTAATCAAATGCATATTTTGCAAAAATCATATGAACAGATTGTGAATGAATTATATAATTACAATGGTATTAATGAATTATTCCACTACAAATTATATAATTACAATGGTATAAATGAATTGTTCCATTACAAATTATATAATTACAATGGTATTAATACATTATTCCATTGCAAATTATATAATTACAATGGTATAAATGAATTGTCCATTAAAAATTATATAATTACAATGGTATTAATGAATTATTCCATTACAAATTATATAATTACAATAGTATTAATGAAAGAAGATGACAATTATCCACCCTGAGTAGAAATATCGGCATAAGGTTCAGAGTTATAAATTAAGCTAATTAAATTTAATAGTGTAATAAAAGATACATAATAAAACCCAATCATTCTACCATCACCCAATTTTAAATTATACTTAAATATGCTATTTATTTCACCAACACCCAATTCTGAAATCTACATTTAAAATAACCCCAAATTCTAAATCCAACTACAAAAATAAAAAATATAAAACAAATTTCTGAAAAAAGAGAATTAGTAGGTTAGTACACAAATGAATATATTGCAGATATTAAAATGAAGTAGATTAGTACACAAATTAATATATTGCAGATATTAAAATGAAGTAGATTAGTACACAAATTAATACATTTCAGATATTAATAATATAGGTATTATGAAATGAATTTTTTTTTTTGGACTAAAGATTATGAACGATGAACGTAGCTCAAATTGAGGAATTTTAAATAGGAACCTATTTATATTAGTCAGAGCACTTTCACATTACGCAGCATGTTCAGGAATATTAAAACATGAAGTGTATTTATGGTATATTTATATTTTGTCTATGTAATGATTGGTACAACTAACCAGTCAAGAAATACAATTTCACACATAAGCATGATGTTTAAATGGTTTTTAATCAATTTCTCCTTTTTACAAGGAACCAAAAAAAATATATGATAACTGAAAGCTGTAGAAATGAAAAAACCTTAGGCAAGTATAAATAAGTATTTACATTTGATATGAAAGATAAACGTATTAATAAAATGTTTTGTTTCATTTTCATTCTTCATGAAATTAATTATTTAATGTATTATGAATCTGCTAACCTGTTAATCCTCGATATCCAAAGACACCACATTCGTGCATTTTCATAGATTTTTGTTCTTCTTTGATGAATTGCTCTGTGCTTACCCCTTTCACCTATAATAAAAAAAATATATTTATTTTAAGATTAAATTTAAATGTTAGTGACATATTGTATTGAGTAATATAAATTTGCCACAATGTTTTAATAATACAAGTCTATACTAGCGGCAATCTGTGAGGGTATTTTTGATAATTGGGCTCTCATGAAGTTTCCTAATTATTGACAATAAAGTGTAGGGAGACAAATACCTACATTAAGTGTACACAATGATGTGGTATCTGTTCCCCCACATTAAGTAAGCATACACAATGCTATATTGTATATGTTACCCCACATTAAGTAAGTGTACACAATGTTGTGGTATCTGTTCCTCCACATTAAGTAAGAATACACAATGCTATATGGTATATGTTCCCCCACATTAAGTAAGTGAACACAATACTGTAGGATCTGTTCCCCCACATTAAGTAAGCGTACACAATGCTATATGGTGTATGTCCCCCACATTAAGTAAGCGTAGGTCCACAATGCTGAATGGTATCTATTCCTCCACATTAAGTGTACACAATGCTATGGTATCTGTCCCCCACATTAAGTGTACACAATGCTATGGTATCTGTCCCCCACATTAAGTGTACACAATGCTATGGTATCTGTCCCCCACATTAAGTGTACACAATGCTATGGTATCTGTCCCCCACATTAAGTAAGTGTAGGTCCACAATGCTGAATGGTATCTATTCCTCCACATTAAGTGTACACAATGCTATGGTATCTGTCCCCCACATTAAGTGTACACAATGCTATGGTATCTGTCTCCCACATTAAGTGTACACAATGCTATGGTATCTGTCCCCCACATTAAGTGTACACAATGCTATGGTATCTGTCCCCCACATTAAGTAAGTGTAGGTCCACAATGCTGAATGGTATCTATTCCTCCACATTAAGTGTACACAATGCTATGGTATCTGTTCCACACACTTAGTTGTCAATAATTGAGAACTTTATGAAATGTTCAAAAGTCAAAATAGCCATCGTACATTGCAACGAGTGTATGTTTCAAAAGGTATTTAATTTAGATGGTGGTCATGCAATTTTTCAATTACGAAACAACTTCAATTCAGACATCTTTTTTAAAATTTATACAATCAAGAATCTCAAGTCAACTACTCAAACATCTCAAGTCGAGACTAATCTCTCAAAATACTATGGTCCTTTTATACAAAACTTTTCTCTGGCCAGTCCTAACATATGGAGCGGAATGTTGTTAACTGAACGAAAATTATGTTATTGGCGTTTGAAAGGAAGATATTAAGGAAAATCTTTATCCCGACTAACGATGGAGAGGCCTGGAGAATACCATAAAACCATGAGCTTAAGGCAATGTGCAACTAAACAAATGTAGTCCAATTTATTGAAATTCAGTGCCTACATTGGCTTGGACATGTTTGCCAGATGGATGATGACCATATTCCTAAAAAGGTATTAGACACCTGTAGAGAATAAGTAGAGGCAGACCTAGGTTGAGATGGTTGGACGACGTGCTGTGCGATATAAGAGAAATGGAACTAATAAATTGGAGAAGACTGGCGGTCGATATGAAGGAATGGAGATGATTACTGGAGGAGGCCAGGGTCCGTAGCGGACTGTAGAGCCAGTAATAATGAAGAATTTGCATAGTTCTAGGTGTACAGAATATACTAATTATACATTCTAGTTTGTGATGTAATAGTGAATTATTTTATATTTTAAAGAAATTTTGTTGCACATACATAATTTACTTGTATATAAAAACTGCATGAGATCAAAAATATCTTTGAGCTTGATATAAACTAGTTGTATGTAACACATGAGATCCAAATGTCGGTGGCGATAGTATGCATAATTGAAGAATACCTACCAAACTATAAACACTTAAAACACAAATTAATAAATATTTTAAGATATTTTGTTTTCTATATAAACATGTTAGGATAGGATAGTGTGGAGGTCAGTCTGTTTTTCCTACCCAGAATATGAAAACAGCATAATTTATGTTTGTAAACTAAGTAGATATCAAACTATTGAGTGAGGTATTGTGTAGTGTTTACTGCCTTACAAATTGTATGAAACGATGTTGTCACTAAAATTCAATATTTATATATGTAAAAAAAAATTGGGATCAAATTTTTTATACTAAATTAAGTTATCTAGTTGGGGTGTTTCAGTTTTTTTTCAATGTTTTTAAAAACTTTGGAAATATAGGCAGCTAAAAACAAATTTATCATAAAAAAATATTTTTCTTAATAAAAAATGTTTGAGAAACTCTGTAACTTTTAATAAAACAAATTTGAGACTTTGTATTTGTTTATATTTATACAAATATTCAGCGTTCTAGTTTATAGTTTATGGTTTATGTGATATATTATATCTGCATATAAATAAAGTTGAAATTAAATCCAAAAGTCTGAATATAAAAGTTTTGTAGGCCTATAACTTTCTATGTTGTCTGAATTTTTGGGTTCTGTGCATTCAGCGGATCAGAAGTTATAAGGGGGGGGACACAAACACACTAAATGTTCTGCTTCAAATTCTGAACTCATCCATGTTTATAAAACATATATTCTACGAAGCCTCTAAGTTGATGTTTTTGGCATGCAAAAAGTCCACTACACCATACAAATTCCTTCATACACGCGTCTTGGCTTAATACTGCCGATTCATTAAGAGAATTAAATTCTATTAAACAAATCGACCAGGACCAGGGTCCACTTGATTGATAGTCAATACAATAACCCCTCAGCTACTGTACTTTGTTTTCAATATTATCAACCAAATAAGTATGCTATTATTATTATGTGTCAATAACTTCAGTTAGTTAATTTGTCTAATAAATTTATGATACAAAATGATAAGATAAAGACTACATATATGGTAATAATATACGTAAGTACAATACCTACATATATGTAGGAACAGTAGCAAATAAACATTGACATATTGAATATGTAGATATTAGATATTATATCTATTAATTCATGACTGAAGTAATGGTTGATATGACATATTTGTAGAGCAATACATCTGTCATGCTAAATTACAAATAAGAAACCTGTATTGAAATAACACAAATAATAAACATTAAAGTGAATACAGTGACAAGTGATATTAAATTCCATTTCACACATGGCCTAGACTTTCCCATGGTTTCTTTGATGAAAGGAGCCTTTGACTCTTGTATATTTTCTTAATCTAACGCTCATACAAACCATCTCAATGCATTTACTTTCATATTTTATTTTACAAAGGACAGCACACAGTACATGCATACAATTATTAAAAGTAAATAAAGAAAAATACAAATATAACATGTACCTCTTACGTAATATACCTTATATTAAAATAAAACAATAAAATAGTGTGAATTAATGTGGGTGCGCGCATGAGAGAAGAGTAACAGTAAATATGTGTGTGTGTGAAAGAGATAACTAGAAAGAATGTGAGTGTATGTGTATGTGAGAGTGGGTGTGCATGTGTGACAAACACAATGATAGACGAACATAATATATTGACAGATTCATGAGTTGAGAAGAAAAAGAAAATATATTGCTGAGGGTGGTTGGGAAAAATAAAATTAATAAGTACCTACTTATGTAGTTGTTTATTGTTATAATGTCACTATGTTAGATGATATAAGTTTGTTTTTGAATGTCATATGTGAATCAAAAAATATATCTACGTCGGCATTTTTTTCATAATAATTGAATAAGTTTATCATTCTGTTAATCGGAGCGTTTTTGGAAGCATTTGTTTTACAGATATTGGAGAAGAAAAGTGACATATGTATGTAATGTCCGGCGAGTAGATGTATTAAATTTAATATTGGTAAGAATTTCATGGCATTGTTTCCATTTATTTATTTATGTAACATTTTCTTGATACCTACATAGCCATAAGTTGGAATGGTGCAATTGCGCCAGGAGCAAGATAATCGGAGGCTCAAAAATACTTGGTACAATTCAAATGGAAGAAATATAAGAAGAAAAAGAATAATCTATGAAAATGCTTTTCTCTGTAAAATCTTGTAACTATAAAAAATATTTTGTATGGAAAGAATCAAGTGGTTATTTTTTGATAGTGTAAAGATAATTTGCAAATTAATCATACCTTAGATGGTTTTAGAAACCTATCAGGAATCCTGGCCAACTGCTGTCTGGCAGGGCTGGGTCCGAAGCCCACACCTCTCAGAACTGCCTCAGCATCCACTTTTCTGGATTCCAGAAGACTTTCTACACTTGATGCGCGACTATTTCCCCCATCAGACTGAAACCCACACAATATTGTTAAAAACCAAGATATCAATAAACATCTTCACAATTCACAAACAAAAACAAAAGACCAATTTTTACAGGATTCTTTTGTGCGCACTTTTCAATCTTTTGATGGTGACGGCTTCTAATTTGTAGATATCCATTATGAAAATGATATACAATCAGTTGATTATGGCCTTGTAAGCCGAAATTGTAGAATTATATGTGTTTATATTTCTCATTTTCAGGATTTTTTTAAAGCTATATATAAATATAGGTACTGAAACAAATATAATATTTCCAACTGTCAATTTGTTCAAGAGATGTTTTTCAACTTTTAAAAGCCTGCTGTCAAAACTTGTACATGTCCAAATAGGTGTGAAATAAAATTAGGAACGTTTTGAAAGTTTACGACACTAAAATGTGGTAAGAACTTAATGAAATCACTAAAAAAATACAACTATAAAAATATTTGACCTAAGAACTTACCTTTGTAACAAAGAATAATGCGATAGGTAGATATGTTTTAATAGTAATAGTCAATTTGAATGTACGCAGGCGACAGGTAGGTAAGTTCTAAACGTAAATTTGAAATTGGGATTGTATTAGAGTTTCAAGAGTAAGGCTACTGACTTGGTGATGTTATGGGGGGCATTACGTGAAATGTGAAAATAATTTCTATTGGTTGCTTATAGGGTGATTGATTGGTTGCACAGGGGAGTAGAGTATCAGTGGGAGGTTGGTGGGTGAGTGGTGAGCATGGCACGAGTCATAAAGGGGCCCCTTAAGTCTGCATTCATAATCACAAGCCCATGTGGCTCGCCTATTCTGACTGGAACTCTGGTCGCCTGTGATCGTGGGCCTGGATTCGTAAATCCAGTGAAACCACAATTGCATTTCTCTTTTGTGTCTTTCTCGGCTATTTCTCTCCATAAATTTATGAATATACATTGTTCTCTAGGTGTCGTTTGTGTTACAGTTTCAACAGATTCTTGTTCTTTTTGTTCACTTGACTCAATTATTTTTAATGCATTGATATTAGGTACAATCTTTTTGATATAACAAGCATTTATTTTCTTATTTTAGGGAACGTAGGAAGATGTATATGTACTTGTTTAACAAGGACATATTCATTTTTTAATTAAAAAAAAAGAAAAAAAAAATATGCAAAATGTATTTTTTTAGACGTTTCTCACGCCTTAATTTCTTTCAGTTTACCATAATCTCAAAAAGTATATGAGTAAGTAATTCAAAATTTAACCTTTAGACATGACCAGAGCATATCAAAGTAATATGATATAAAATCTGTGACATATTAGCTGTGAGGCACCGGCTTAGAATAGTGCTTCCACTCTTTTCTATTATTGTTTTCGAGTGTCCCGTAAGATCCGGGTAATTGAAAATACAACAGGCAACTATAACATCTCACATAGTTCAGCAATGAGGTTCACCACCCATTCTGAATATAGTGCCTTTTTAGGTGAGACTAGACTGGTGTGTGGGTATACACAGATATGTTGTGCTCCCTTTTATAAGGCAATGCACACCCGCACACCTTTCGCTGGTTACCCCACATTGTGGGATATGCCGTGATGGTATGAATGAATGAATGATATAAAACTTTTAGAAACATGTCATAATATTCAGTAACTTATTTTATTCATTTGCCCCACTTTAGAGCACTGGAACCCAGCTACTTGCGGTGCAAACAAGTTTATAGAAGTTGTATGTGCGGTATGAGCAACGCAACATCATTTTATTTGGAATTTTGTCTCGGGTCAGTAATTAACGTACACTGTATTAATGTCGAAGATGTCTGGAAATTATGAATAATAGGAGGAGTATTTTCTTAGTTGGTGAAGTAAATCACCAAATGTATATTTCAAATAGTTTTCTAATTCAAAGTGTATTAATACGACTGTAATATTCCCAAAGTTATAAAATTCACAAGTTATTAACCTTAGATAATAAATTATAATTTTATGTTTATACCAAATAAAAACATGTTAAAAATGATTCACATTCAGCAGAGAAATTTTTCAATGATGAAAATCTGACGAATTTAAAACTATGAATGTTTATTCATTTGACTAATCTTATGCTTGAAACATCCTTGTTTCTATATTTAAAATAATATTCGAATATTTTTATTATTGCATATGCGCAAACATTGGGTTTTTTTCCCTGTCGGGAGTCAAAGATATTTTTTGACAGATTTTTAATTATCTCAATAGAGACGAAGTTGGAATATTTATTGTAGGAGAACCGGGAAATCAAGGCACCTACAGGGCTTACGACCTGTCATCGGCTGGTTTACGTGATCACTTTATGCGCTTGCGCAACGTTCACCAATTATGCCTTTAAATGAGATCCCTATCAATTCAATTTTGAAAGTTCTATATATTGTAATACTGAAGATTTCCCGGTTCTCCTACAATAAATATTCCAACTTCGTCTCTATTGAGATAATTAAAAATCTGTCAAAAAATAAAATAATATTGTTTAAAATAAATTTAAACTGCAAAAATAAATTTGTTTGCGCCAAAAAAATTGTTTAAATCAATGTCAGATATCATAAAAAATATGTAATATTTACACAGAACAAGAGAATCTAGTCGCGAATTTACTGGCCGCCAGAAAAAGATGGACTAAATATGTGATAAAAGAATAGATTCTGTTCAGGTCTGTTGCGAGAACAAAATTCAGCTCAACACGTTAAAAATATTATTTCATCCAAATTTCTTCCGTCAGAAAGAGATGTACTGTAACAATGCGATAGAGATATTCTTATTTTAGAAATGGGAATAGTCAGAAGCTCGGACGATAAGTGGATAAAGACAGTGCTGACTTGGAGTCCTCGTAGGACAAATAGAAATGTTGAGCGACCACAGCTAAAATGGAGGGATGATATCAAACTATATGCTGGCACATTCTGAATGTAGACTGTACAGGAGAGAACTACATGGAGGCAAATGGAGGAGGTCTTCATCCATGAGTTAACGGAAGGAAGATGGGGTCGGTGGTAGAGTGACCATCGCACTGATTTTTAGTAATCCAGTGGAAAGTTCAAACCCACCCTGCCTCAATGGATTTTGTCCGCTTGTAGCACAAGCATTTAAGCTTAATTTAAGGAATGTATGCTGAAGAATATGTACTTTTCACGAGGATATATTCATAATTCATTATTTTATTAAATAAAAAAATGTACCTGCAAAGTTTTTATATTACAGGTAAGTTAGTTTGTATCCAATAATGTCTATAAAGAAATTCTTTGTTGTAATATGATTTTGTTATATTTATTATTTTTTTATTATTCCGTGGTAAAATTATATGCTTTTTGTTTTCAAATAATGAATGTCCATCATCATCAGAGGCTCCACAGCCCAGGATGGGCCTTGGCCTCCTCAAGGAATCGTCTCCATTGCACCCTATCCATGGCCTTTTCTCTCCAATTCCGCACACCGGCTATATGAATGTCCTGTTCAATATAATATTACTTATAAAAATATTTAATTACTGATGATGTACTACCTATGTTTAAAACACCTTATACCCTAATAAATATATAAATAATGTTAAACAAAAATTTTATCAAAATCTTGAAAATTTTGTGGAAAGAATTTAGTTATTTTCTTGTTTCCCTACCTTAAGTTTTGCAATTAAAAGCATTTATACAATAATTAAATGAAAATAATATGATTCGTCCTTTCAAAAAAATTGATAATGCCATAGATACCTGCCAAGCCAGAAGGGCGTACAAACAATAAAAATGGCATAAGCGTTAGACTAATTGTCTCAATTATGCTATCAAAACGTTTAAATACGTCTCATAATTAAGCTACATATTTTTCTCTATGATTTGTAGCTTTATAGAAAATTTGATTTACGCCCTACAATAATTATGAATTTTCTATGCAAAAATCAAGTTCACATCTAGAAACATTAGTGAGCCAGAAGGCGTATGTGCAAAATAATCCAACTGTTGATTTGTTCAAGAGAATGTAACTCTCTTGAAGGAATCGGCAGTTTAAAGCCAAGACGCGTGTATGAAGGAACATTTTATATGGTGTTGTGGACTTTTTGCATGCCAAAAACACCAACTTGAGGCTTCGTAGCATATGTTCTATACATGGATGAATTCAGAATTTGAAGTAGAACATTTTGTGAGTTTTTTGTGTCTGTGTGAGTGTGTGTCCCTCCCCTTATAACTTTTGATCCGCTCAATTTACAGAGCCCAAAATTTCATAATATATGATAAATTTATTTTATTTTATTACATCGACATCGGTACATCGACAGACATCCAGCTAATAATTTTCATAAAAAGAAGATAATATTGTTTATTATTATGAGTGCTGGACGTCCAATTATGGATGCACACAAAATTACATGAGCTCTTATTCAATCACACACGAAAAAAAATTAAATTTATGTGTTTAACTGCCTATATTTCCAAAGTTTTTAAAAATGTCGAAAAAAGCCAAAACACCCCAACTAGATAATTTAATTTGCTATAAAAAATATTAACACTGTAGTAGTTCTTCTCAAACTTTTTTTAACAATTTTTATAAAAAATGAATTTAGGGACAACATCATTTCATACAATTTGTAAGGCAGTAAACACTACACAATATCTCACTCAATAGTTTGATACCTACTTAATCTACAAACATACATCATGCTGTTTTCATATTCTGGGTAGGAAAAACAGACTGACCTCCATACTATCCTATCCTGACATATATACCTACATGTTAGATATAGAAAAAAAATATCTTAAAATATTCATTAATTTGTGTTTATAGTTTGGTACATATTCTTCAATTATGCATACTATCGCCATCGACAGTTGAATCTCATGTGTAACATGCAACTAGTGATATCTATGATTATAATCATACATACATACCATCACGCCATGTCCCTTACGGGGTAGGCAGAGAGAACCGAACGCCATATCTTTCTATCCTGGCACACATTCATCGCCTCGTCAACATTCATGCATCGTCTCATACATGTTCGTCTATTGTTCATGCTTCTAACATTTCCGTCTTTCAGAATATCGTTCACATGGTCGTGCCATCCCTTTCTTGGGCGGCCCCGGCCTCTCAATCCATGATTATAATCTCTCTGGATTATTCTTATCTAATAAAGACTGTGTAGATGATCTTGGGGTTCTTTTGACCTCAAAACATACTTTTGAGGCTCATATTGATAGCATAATTACTAAGGCAACAAAGAGCCTGGGTTTTGTTCTGAGAACATGTAAATTTTTCACGAACTTCAGGACGTTCTTGCTCCTTTACAATAGCTATGTTCTTCCACATTTAGAATTTTGTTCTCAGATTTGGAACCCACACTACAATAAATATATTGATAAACTTGAGAGATTCCAAAAATGATTCCTCAAATTCTTAAATTTCAAATCATATAATGCATATAGTTCATATGATGAAATTGAGAAACACTTTGGAATAACCAAAATCTTATACAGGAGGATGTTTCTTTTCAAAATTATTAACTCTAAAGATGACTGTCCAGATATATTAAATAAAATTAATTTCCATTCGCTGCACAGTGTTTCAGAGTGCGATATTACGAGCTACTTTAGGTGCACAGTGTTTCAGAGTGCGATATTACGAGCTACTTTAGGTGCACAGTGTTTCAGAGTGCGATATTACAAGCTACTTTAGGTGCACAGTGTTTCAGAGTGCGATATTACAAGCTACTTTAGGTGCACAGTGTTTCAGAGTGCAATATTACGAGCTACTTTAGGTGAAAACCCCAATTACTTAGAAATGGGAAATTTTAGGTAATTAAGAAAGGGTATTTATTAGTCAACCTGTTTTTAGAAAAAATATAATGTCAATTAGTTGAAAATTAGACCATTAATCACCAATCTAATTGACCGCTATAACAAAAACCGTTCAGTTGCATTATTTTGCTGCTCTAAGTCACTCATATTTAAACTGTTTTTTTGAGTGCTTGTGTTTATATATTCAATATTATTTTTGGATCATCATGATTTTCACTATCACGGGTACGATATAATTTTTGTTCATAGTAATATGATATTTATTTCATTGAAAAAACGAGTGGGTTGTGGCCAACACTAAACTCTCCACACCATAGTAAGTGGTGGAAAAGAAAAAGGTGTAGGTAATTACCTTGCCTTGATATTTATTGATCTGGTTCTGTTAACTTATCACCACATTCACAGCTTTTGAAAGTTTTGATTGTCACTTCACTGAAATTAATTAATTTAAGTGGATTTAGAATATATATTTTTGATAAAGAGCTGTGCAGTGTGTTTGTCAAGGTGACAGTTGTTATAATGAAAAATTTTATATGCAACAATACTTCTTATTTTTTGCATATAGCTGGCAGGTAGGTAACTGTATTTATAAAGACTAGAGATCCAACTGTCGATAGCGATAGTATGTATAGTTGAATAATAGGTACTTACCAAACTATAAATCCAAATTATTGAATATTTTAAGATATTTTGTTTTCTATACAACACATGTAGGTATGTATGTCAAGATAGGACAGTATGGAGGTCAGTCCTCTTTTCCTACCCAGAATATGAAAACAGCATGATGATATGTATGTATGTTAGGAGATTAAGTATCAAACTATTAAGTCTTCTTACATATTGTGTATAGGCAACTGTCATACAAATTGTATGAAGTGATGTCGTCACTAAATTAAATTTTTATAAAAAAAATTGAGATGTACTACTGCAATGTTAATATTTTTTATAGAAAATTAAATTATCTAGTTGGGGTGTTTCGGCTTTTTTCGATATTTTAAAAAACCTCAGAAATATAGGCAAATAAACACATAAATTTATCATAAAAAATATTTTTCTTAATAAAAAATGATTGAGAAATTCTGGAATTGTTTTGTAAAAACAAATTTAAGATTTTATATCTGTCTATATTTATACCAATTTTCACCGTTCTAGCATTTATGGTTTATGAGATATATAAAAAAATAAAGTAAAAATTCAAAAGTTAAAAATTTGAATACTTACAATAAATTAATCACTTGAAACTCACCAACACCAAGAACATTTTTTTTTATACTTTTTTGTTTAAATAGTTTAGTTGGAATACTTTACGTATAAATGAACAACCGATAATAAAATTTTAGATGTTAAGGTCACGGATATCTCTGGATACATACTTATATCAATGTAATGCTCGGCGTTCATACTGACAAATGTTAGTAAGTAAAAAATATGTACCTGGCCATACAAATCCTGGCATATCTTGGCTTAAAACTATGTTGATATGTTAAGAGAAATAATCTTTAATAAATGGACAGTTGGATTATGCAATGCGTGATTGTCACTCGTTAAAACTTATGTGCATCGTCACACCAAAAATATATATAGCTAATTGTTTTACTACAACAAAGTTCTAAGGAATAATAATATCTTGTCTTTAAAGAGAAATAATCTTTAATAAATGGACAGTTGGATTATGCAATGCGTGATTGTCACTCGTTAAAACTTATGTGCATCGTCACACCAAAAATATATATAGCTAATTGTTTTGCTACAACAAAGTTCTAAGGAATAATAATATCTTGTCTTTAAAGCACTCAATAGCATGGCCCCTAAGGCACTCAATAGCATGGCCCCTAAAGCACTCAATAGCATGAACTTTGTATTCTATTTTCACCTAACAATAAACAAAGTACACTAAGATCAATGACCCAATCCAATAAAAAACTAGTAGAAACCAATCTCACAAATAAGCCAAAATACCTAAATCCATCTTTTGACGTTTCTGGACAAAAGTCATGGAACAATCTTCCAATGGATATAAGATGTGCCAAAAATATCAAAGAATTCAAAAAGAAATTAAAAACCCATCTTTCCCGTAAATCGTATCTAGATTGTCCTTCACCCGTTTAATATTCCCGTACTTAATATTATGTCTGTTTACTTTTAATAGACTATTTTTTTTTATTATTATTTCATCTGGATTATGTACGTAATATATATATATATATATATAAGTAGATCGATTTGTGATTTTTATGCATCTTTTAAGTTTGATGTTTCAATATTTTCCAATGTAAGTAATAATTATTTTTACCTAATATATATACACTGTGTCTCCTAATGCAGGATGCCCTCAAAATCACCAAAGAATGGTGTATATCTGTGGGCCTGAATCTAAATTCAGGGAAAACCACACTAATACCATTTACCAACAAAAGAAATCTCCACAATATAAAGAATATCCAGATAAATGGAGAAGATATTGAATGGAGAGACCACACAAAATATCTAGGAGTGATACTAGATAAAAAGTTGCTGTGGAACAAGCATGTTGAAGAAAAAATCAGCAAAGCGAAATCAGCTATAATGATATGTAGAAAAATTGCAGGAAAAATATGGGGATGTCACCCAAAGATCCTACTATGGATGTACACTGCAATAGTAAGACCTATCATCACCTATGGTGCAATAGTATGGTCAAGCAGAACCAGAAACAACGAGGAAATCACTCGAGAAGTTGCAAAGGCTAGCCTTCTTATGTATAACAGGCGGTATGAGGACATGTCCGAGTGCGGCAATGGAGGTCATCCTAGACCTCACTCCACTCCACATAGTAGTGGAGGAAGTCGCAACAAAGGCCTACCTCAGACTGTACAAAGAAGGGTCAATAAAGGGTGGGCATGCTGAGCTAGCTTTGCCTAATTGCACACACCTAATAGACCTACCAGGAGACAAAATGGTCAAGAAGTTCAGTCTCGAAAAGAACTTTGATATCAAGCTGAACACGAGAAATGATTGGAACAACCACACCATCCAATCACTCAGGGAAAATACTATTAAATGGTATACCGATGGATCCAAAACAGAAGAGGGAACTGGAGCAGGAGTATATGGACCAAGGACAGAATATTCTGAAGCAATGGGCAAACTCCCTAGTGTCTTTCAAGCGGAAGTTCACGCAATTGAGAGATGCGCTCAGTTCAACCTCGACAGAAGATACAATAGGCAGGATATTGCTATTCTATCTGACAGTCAAGTAGCCATCATGGCATTGAATTCCCCAAACATTGACTCAAAAATGGTTTGGAAATGCCTAACAAAACTCAATGAACTAGGCAAGAATAATAAGGTCTCCCTGCTCTGGGTACCAGGGCATATGGGCGTCGAAGGAAATGAGCGAGCTGCTAGACTCGCCAGGAAGGGTGCGAGAGAGCATCTGATAGGTCCAGAGCCATTCTGCGGCCTAGGAAATTCATATTTTCAGGCAGAAGTAAAGAGAATTACGGAGAAAGTGAGATCTAGCTACTGGATTGAACTCCCGGGGCTCAGGCAGGCTAAGGACCTGCTCGGTAATTATGACCGAAAAAGGTCCAGAACATGTTTAAGCCTCGGCAGGAAAGCCCTAAAAAGTCTGACAGGGTTCCTCACAGGCCATTGTAGACTTGGGGAACATCTGCGGAAAATAGGACTAGAAGAAGACGGAACATGCAGATTCTGTAGGGAGGGGGCGGAAACGCCACACCACCTCCTCATGCAGTGTGTTGCAGTGACACAAGTTAGAATGAGGACCTTGGGCAGGCCCCAAATGGACATTGGATCCATACCCGGTAAGCAAGTAGGGGGGAGCGCAAAAGATCCTAAGGGTCGCAGTGCATAAGAACACCCTCTAATAATAATAATAATAATAATACCTAATATATGTATCTAGATTAATCTACATAATATTATGTTAGCTATAGGACTCAATTTAATTTATTTTTTTCTTTCCTCGCAAACTGAAAGTGCCTTTGAGGTGACCACAGCTGTCACTAAACAGCGCTTTATAAATTGTCCTTATTATTATTACCAGCATAGAATTAAAGAAAAACAAAATTGTACCTGCAACGATGAATCTCTAAATAAGGCATTCTTGTGTCTCGGACTGTTCCCCTCAGAGTTGATAGATCTATCTCTGAGAAATGGTGCTTTGCTTCTTTCACCTAAACTATTGTCCACCGAACATGAGTATATTAATTTGTCATTTCTTACACCATCTACACTATCTTGGCACTTGTCAAAGTCTCTGCATTTGTTTATGTTACTTTTTTCATTGGTGTTTTTGCAAAATACATCATCTTCATTGGTGTTGTTTTGAAAGGTGTTACAATCAAAATTGTCCTCATCAACATTTGAATTATCACAAAAACTTTCCTGTTTCTCAAAAGGCGCCGGAGTGCTCCCACTTTGAGTGTCCAATACTCTAGTAGGAGAGACAAAACTTTGTACACTTTCCGAAACACTTATGTCATCGTGCGATGTTGACCTTTCCACCGGTTTCTGTTCCTGGTGTGGAATCGAATCGACCCACTGTTGTACGGGACTCTTTCGACGCATATCAATCAGCACACCTCCGACCCAGTGGCGAAAACGAGTCCCCAACAAGGTCGATTTGTACCGAAACGAATTCCCTGAAAAAAATATTGACACATGTTTTATCATTGGCACAAAAACGACTTACAAATGACCAAGCATCTAGCGGCTACGGTGCTGCCTAGAAACTACTGCCCCTACAAAGATTAATTGGTCGAATGTTCAAACCTTGTTTGGAATCCATCCTCGGTAGTAGAAGCGGCATGCGATAAACGAATTATTAAAAGACAAATATCGAGAACAAACAACATAGCAGTCGGTTAAAAAAATAAAATCTTACCAAAACGCAGCTCTTATTGGTCGAACGTTATAACGATGTCAATTGCATAATTAAAAATGTATTATTTTAATGTGACAGCAACAGCAATCACAGCCAGCTGAACGGAAAAATAATACCATATATTGCCATAGCTCACACGACATCCTTCAACAGGTATTTAGGTATATAGTATAGTGCGACTTTTGACATTTCATGCCGAGATTAATCATTGATAGGTTAAAAATTTAATCTGAAGTGAAATTTTGACGTCACAAATTTTAAATACAAAAATATTTATCTCTTTGAAAACAAAATTTATGTTATGTAAATTCTTATTCACATTGTTATCGCATATAACAAAGAAGAGCGTTGATAAAAGTGTCTAAATGCCGGCTAGTCAATACAATAATTAAATATGGTGGAGACGAAAGAACGTGTTGAGCGTATAAAATAAAACAATGCTTAAATTGACAGAAATACACGCGTAATAGTAATTAGCGGTTAATAAAAATTGCTGTAAAATTAAAAAGAAAATTAATTAGAAAACCAGTGATGACAGCCGCTGAAAAGAATTATTAAATACAGGAAATACACGTGGAACAGAGAATAATAGTGCTGAAAAGAATAATCAAATACATGAAATGCACGTGTAATATTGATGACAATCTTGCTAAAATAAATTACGAAACGAAACGTTCAGAGCAAAGAAAACAAATAATAATAAATCAGAAAGATCTTACCAACCGCTGCTCTCGTTCCGGGTCTATAGATGAAACACTTACACTACATAATATCACTTTTTATTAATTGAAAATAACTTAAAACTATCTTAAATTCACCCCTCGTTGGTTATATGGACCTGAAACACACTTATTCACTATTATACGATTATTTAAGTTATGTTTATTCTTAAAAGTTATTTTTAATAGTAACTTAAACTATCTTAAATTCACCCCTCGTTGGTTATGTATGGACCTGAAACACACTTATGCACTACCATGCAAATATGAAATTTAATGCTGAGTATCAAGCAGACGCCTCGCAGAGATAAGATTTTCTCTTTCAACGTTCGCGGTCTACGTTTGTTTTAAAAAATATATATAAGTTATCTTTCGTACGCGTGAGTTAAAATTCGTCTATCCCGACCAAGCGTCCACTCAAATACTGATTCAAACCAGCTATCGCGTCCACCGCTGGAGACGGGGGGGGGGGGGGGGAGGAGCTACCCCACCGCGCGGCGGGGCGCGTTCTACCATCTACCAATAGGAAGCCTCCATTTCACCTACCAAGTTAGAAAGTATAAAGTTCCAGGAATATGCATTGAATATAAAATTATTAGAAATGACATATTTACAAAATATAAGCATTGTTTAAACACATTAAGGACCCAAAGACCCGTTAATATGATAAAACCATTATAAGAGAAAGTTTTCCAAGAATCAAGGTATTTTGTTGAAACAAAATAATAGATGTTTGGCTTCTATGCTACCATAACCCATGGTAATATCTTGATCATACTACCTATGTATATATCAACATAAATTATTAACTTTTATTTATTTAAATAAAAGTAAATTATTTCTTTATGTTCTTCTTCATTGAAATTTTATAAATATAAACGGTTTTTTGTTTTCTTTTTTATTAATGCATCATTGATTACCTCTCCAATAAAATCATTGGGGAAATCTGTTTTTAGTTTCAAATAGTGCATATACACCGTACAGTAAAATGGTTAACACTGTCATTATTTTTTATAAATTTTGTCAGTAAATATGCATTCACATCTATATGTGCTGAGTGCTGAGACAAGGCCCTCGATTCACGAGGCTGTCCCGATAAAATCATTCCGCGCGCAATATGAATGCTAAACAAGCAGTTAGTTAATGTGTTCTATGCAAGCAGTGAGCATATGGAATGAAATGTCACTTTTATCAAAGTAACTCTTTTCTATGCTTTATGGTGTTTTGTGTATAACTGTCATTTTATAAATTACTAGCTGACCCGGCAAACGTTGTTTTGCCATATATATTATTTCTAGTGAATAATTTGGTAATTAAATATAAAAAAATTAAAAATATAACTTATTGTAAGTATGTGGAGATGGGGTCTATGACTGAAAGAGGAATAGAGCGCTGTTGACGATGACGGCCTGTAAAAATAACAAAACACCAACCATTCATTTTCTTAATTCAATGTACCCACTTCAATAACTCAACTCACATATTTAAAGTTTGATCTCTTAAAAGTTAAATGTAAATTAAGAAAAATCGATACATTTTTTTATTTTAAATTATGCCAATTAAAACAAAACAATATCAATCTCGAAGAGCAGTTTGAGATGTTTTTTGCCAGTTTTGCCAACACAAACAAACTGGATGGTTTACCCATGACACATATACATAATTGTCCGTGTGAAAAGCATGGTGTGTCCAAATCTAAGCCATAAACAGACATAGTTTGGTCTTGTGAATTGATTGTCATTGCGAATACCAATCTAATTGGAAATTGAACGCGTTTTAATTCAATTACTACTTCTGTGGTAATCATTGGGATTCGTGATAGCAATACATTTTCGCCTCGGAACTTGCCATTCAAAATTTTGGTTTCGACAATGTTTTTCATCAATTTTTTAATGACTAATCGCGTTCCATTGCACAGCCATGGTGGGTTCAAATTCCGAAGTAAAATAACCGGAGATCCAACTTTCAGTTGTAGATGGTGCGGTGACATGCCTGGCAAAACCAATGAGTTCAAATCTCTGTTGGATAACTTACAGCTTCGTTGACATCTCAAACTGTATCGATCGATCTGTATGACACCAAGTCGCCTGGCATCAACTATTGTATCTTGAAATTATTGTATCATTGACGACCACATTTTTTGCTCCCAAAATTCATGATTCATGTATTATGTGTGTACAACGGGAAATATGCTATCGATGAGAGTATTTTGCGAATTAATGATTGTGCAGAAATCGGTGGGCAATTTTATGCATCCATTATTTTACGCATATCTAAGAAGACTTAATAGTTTGATACTAATCTCCAAACATACATACATACCATCATACTGTTTTAATATTCTGGGTAGGATCAAAGGACTGACCTCCATACTATCCTATCTTGACATACATACCTAGGTACATGTGTTGTACAGAAAACCAAATATCTTAAAATATTAAATAATTTGTATTTATGGGTTTATAGTTTGGTACTTATTCTTCAACTATACGTACTATCGCTATCGACAGTTGGATCTCATGTGTTACATGCAACTAGTTATAGAAAATTAAATTATTTAGATGGAGTGTTTCAGCGTTTTTCGGTAGAGCGGTAACTAAGTATAACATATATATGCTGCACCGTCTGGAAACTCAGTACATTGGAAAAAAGTATTAAATTACCTTCGGTGACTTTGTATAGATGGCAGTAATGTCAATTATGACAGGTTTACTATTCAGTTACCTACCAGTTTTTTTACTAACCGATTAAAATAAAAAAAACGAGTAGGTAGGTTCCTACATTTGTTTATGGTACAAAGATTATTTTGTCTATGCTTGTTTTAGTTATTCAACCAATTAGAAGCACCCATTTCAAATCTAAAAAGTGGTGTGAGGTCAACCAACAACCAACAGTTTTATTGGAAAGTTTGATAACATCGATGTTTATATTTTAAAATTTACGAATTTTCAAATTTATCTGAAATCGATTGGTGCTAGTGTTCCAGTTTTGCACTTATATTATCGAAAATGCATATGAAGTATTTTGTTTTACTAAACAAAGGCATTATACACGGTGATACATTATGTTCCAACGGATATTTTTTTGTGTGAGTGAAAAAATACAAAATATGTAGTATATTTTGAGAAAGTCATCTATTATAGATGGAAATTCAGAAAAACAAAGAAGAAGACATAAGATGCATTCAATATTTACCCCAGGTAAAATAATATAACCGTTTTTGTTTAGAGGTTATGTTGTATGTCACTTTGAAATTTATTCGATGTATCAATTTTAATGAAACAACTTATTTTATCGATAATCCAATATTTTTGTTAGTAACAAGTTGATCCGATATCTATAAATGATAGTACTAGCAATATTTTTAAAACAATTGCATGTAGTGGTGATATTTTACTCTGGTTAGAAATTTGGCTAAAACTTTATAAATATAGTTATTTTATCAATTCCAAGTTGACAACATTATTAATACTAGAAAACTAATAGTTCAATGCGCTTATGTATGTAATATAATGGTGTTTTGTTTTTCAGAATTGACTTTGAGCAGACTCGGCAGACTGAGCGATATTCCATGAAAATTTATACAGTTCAACCCATGAACCCACGAAGAAATTTATAAGTCCATAGTATTTTTGTCTACTACATAATATTAAGATTTAATTATATTGTTTAATGAATACAAACATTGTAGGTATGATATAGTTTACAATATAATAACTTTGTGTTAAATATTCTTTTATTTTCATAACTCAATTAGAGAGAAAAAGAATACTTACCTATCTTTCTAACTTTCTAGAAAAACAATTTGCTATCTCTGCTGTTCAAGATAAAAACACTGATTCTTTGATTTTTTGGGAAAAAGTTTTTTTTTTGCATTATCGTAAAAATATTTTTTTATAATTTTTCTTTATAAAAAGTGATTTATACCTAGAATTTTTTGGTAATGAAATTCTCCAAAAAAAACAAAATTCAGTGTTTTAATCTTAAACACTGGGGAAGTTCAGTAATATTATTATTATTATTATTACTGAATTCCAGTAAAACTTTGAGGGACCATTCAGAGATGGCGCTAAAAGCGCGGGATCATAGAAAAAGTCGAAGTTTCCCTTCTAAATAAGTTCTCTTTTCTATGATATGCTGCGAAGACTCGATGCTGGTGTATTTTGACTTCAAAGTCGAAAAAACATGAAAATATAGACCTGGCCATACAAATCTCGGTAATATTGGCTTGATACTTTGTCGGAATGTTTAGAGTAATAAATTCTCTAGAAAAAATAGACAATGGATTAGTGACGACTGTTTCATTCATTCGATTTTAACTGTCAAATTTTATTGCTCTTAACGTGATCACAGAAGGTAAGCATTTTACTTTCAAAACACAAAATTTCATTGATGTATTACAACAAGGTTTGACATCTCAAAGCATGTATGATACTTAATTGTATTAAATAAAACGTCAACATCACTTCATTTATCAAAATCATTTATCTCGGAAAATAGAGCAATCACAACCATTTTGACTTCAAATAAAAAACAATTAGAACACAATTCATAAGTGGGTACCTACTTAGAAAATTATTATCAGCCGTGTTACTTTAATACATTCATTTTATAAAATATTAGATATGAGTTTTTTTTTACCATTCAATAAAACTTTAAAACAAACTTCATTGTGTAACGGCGACATCTTTTGAACAAACACCAAAACCAAAATTTTCGAATTTAGAATAAAATATTCCGTAAGTAATTGATGTTAACACTACCTATTGCTAGCGCATTCTGTTTGTGAAAATTCAATACTGAAGGATAAAATTTGATAACATTGTAACAAATCGCTGAATAGTCTTTAAAAAAACGTTCTCGTTATAAAAATAAACTAGTGTCTTGAGCACGTTTCGATATCAGGTGACAATTACAAATTTTATATAGGAAAATCATACAAATTGAATGGTTATCAACAATAAGCATTTTACATTGTCATCGGACGTGCGTAGTGTGCAATTTGATACCATACACATACCTACCTACCTATGTAAGTACCTATAGCAGGTCTTACATCTAATATATAAAAGTCTCGTGTCTCGTGTCGAACTCCTCCGAAACGGCTTGACCGATTTTTATGATTTTTTTCGTATATATTTGGTAGGTCTGAGAATAGGCCGTAGGCTATTTTTATACCTCTAGGTGATAAGGGTGGCACTCTTCAGATTTATTTTTTGAACAAATATTTCTTTTTTTATGATTTGGCATTAAAAAATACTTATAACACCCTTCTACCACTAACCCCTATTTTTTAATAGCGATATTACTATTTTTACTTTCATCCACAGATGCGCAATAGGGTTGCAAGATGGCAATTGATTAATCATTGTCGTACGATATTTTTTTTATGTATTTAACCCAGTGAAAACATAAAGTGCGATTGTTATACATGTCGTTACCTTAATGCAGAACTATCCTAAGTGTAAATTTTGGTCAAAATGAGTTGAGTATGAGGAAATGTCGACCATAGATAAATGTATTACGTGCAGAAATATCCTATCTCATATCGTTTTTTTTTGTTAAGCAATTTCATATTAATCATTTTCATCCTAAGTTGATAATACCAAAATTGTAAATGCAGAATAATCCTAACTAACGACTCTGTAGATAAGTTACTTCTGCACTTATTAATGGATTACAGTCAGTTTATAGTATGCAATGCAGAATTATCCTAATTAACAAAATTTGAAATTAGGCTACTTCTGCATACATTCGAATCGCCATTTCGATTTCTCTATGGTGCACCTCTATGGACTTGAGCTATGAATTACAGCTCAACAGCTGTCAGTTGAAAAAGCTTTTTGGCGCGGTGCGTGCGTTTTTGTTGCTTTAAAATTTAAAAAAGTCTAATTATGAGTTCCCGTGGACAAAAAATGTGTGAAATGGCTTTAAAACTAAATTCCAATGTTCAGAAAGGTAAGACAATATTATACTTTAATATAAATATCGTTATAATAAAACTTATAATGTCATTTTTATTATTGTACTAGTGGTCATTCTTTTAGAACAATTTGTTATCCTTGACCGTAATTTTAATGATTTTCAAATAAGTAACGACAATACATTATATATCAATGTATCATTTGAATTATAATGTTTTTTTCTGCGGTAGGTAGATCTATTCAAAGCGTGAAATCATCCAAAACATCTTTAATGGACAAATCACATGGTGTCGATAATCAATATGAATCTATAGGTGGGTATCTACAGTATTAAAACAGTTTGTTTTAAATTTAACAAGGTTTTTAATAAACAGCAATATTATTTCATAATAAAGGATGCATTAATTTTTTGATAATACATAGTACATTTCTTTAAAGAAACACTCCTATTTTTACTTTGTAGAATCATGCTAATCAATCTAATTTTTATTTACCTGTCGTTCTTCTATCTTCAAACAATACTGTAGTAGGTATTTTATTTATAATGTTTATAATTTTACTTATTTTATTTATAATGTTTATAATTTTACTTATTTTATTTATAATGTTTATAATTTTACTTATTTTATTTATAATGTACTTTCTAGACTGTAACATAACAACAACGGATGACAATAATGTCATTAATGAAGAGGCAATCATGGAATCTGATGTGTGTCCCAGGTCAAACATTTCTCTACAAAATGAAGGTTTGTAATAAAACATTGTTTATTTCTGGTATCTAATTGTGAATTAATAATAATTAAAAGTTGTGAAATTCATTGTTGATTTTACTTCTTCTAGACTGTAACATCGTTATAATGGACAATAATGGCTTTATTTGTGAAGAAGCAATCATGGAATCAAACACACTTCTCACATCAAACACTCCTCTACAAAATCAAGGTTTGCTATAAAACATTGTTGATTTTGCTGTTTTCTGGTATCTACTAGTAATTTATTGTTAAATTAATTATTATTTACTTCTTCTAGACTGTAACATCGTTATAATGGACAATAATGGCTTTATTTGTGAAGAAGCAATCATGGAATCAAACACATGTCTCACGTCAAACATTCCTCTCTAAGGTTTGTTATAAAACATTGTTTATTTGGTTGTTTTCTGGTATCTAATAATATTTTGTTATGAAATTTATTGTTATTTACTTCTTCTAGACTGTAACATCGTTATAATGGACGATAATGGCGTTATTTGTGAAGAAGCAATCGTGGAATCGAACATACGTCTCACATCAAGCACTCCTTCGGAAATTGAAGGTTTGTTATATATTTTTTTGTATTTTAATATTAAAATTGTTTTAATATCATGTCTTAAGAGATACTATCTATTCTGCCTTATTCCAAATCAAATTTTAGTGATTTATATTCTATTATATATTTTTTATATCGCTTCTTTAATTTCTTTCATATCATTGTGATTTTTCAGAATCAAACACAATGGAAAATCCTGTTTCTTTAACTCGAAAGAGAAAAAGGAATGAAAATGCATGGAGACGTAATGTCATAAAACGTGAGAGGAACGCTGGAAGAAGTTACGTTAACTGGCAAAACAAAGTTGTTCCAGAACGCAAAATGAAGCCACCTTGCAAGGAGAACTGCAGGTTAAAATGTGTTCTCAAAATGAACGAGACAGAGAGGCAACAAATATTTAATCAGTATTGTAACTTGGGGGAAATAAATAAGCAGAGGCAATACATTTTGAAATATGTTGATTTCAAGAAAAAGTCCAGAGGCCAGCTAAATAATGAATCTAGAAGAAAACAGTCTTACTACTATCATTTGCCTGGACCTGAGGACACGCGAATCAAAGTTTGCCAGACATTTTTCCTCAACACACTGTCTATAAGCCATCAAGTGGTGAAAACTGTTGGGAAAAAAACTACCACAGAAAATCGTAACATTGTGAGTGATGACAGACGGGGCAAAGCGCAGTGTAATTCCAAGTTGCCTTCTAATGTAAAAGAATCTGTGAGGAATCACATTGATCGTTTTGAAGCTGTTGATAGCCATTATTGCAGAAAACGTTCTGCAAAAAAATATTTACCCTCATCACTTAATTTAGTACGGATGTACGACTTGTATAAAGAGGACTGTGTGACGAATGGTGTACCCAAAATTGCCTCTCTCTCTATTTATCGCCAAATATTTAACACAGAGTACAACATTTCCTTTTTCGTTCCAAAAAAAGATCAATGCGATCTCTGTCATAAGTTTGAACAGTCAAATAATGAGGAGAAGGAAATGTTAAAAGAAGAGTATGAACGGCATACAAATAATAAACTTCTTGCCAGAGAGGCCAAAGAAGCCGATAAATTATTGGCAATGTCCAATAGCCAGAATACTTGCCTGGCTATCTTTGACCTACAAAAAGTTCTGCAATGTCCAAAAGCTGATATTTCTCAGCTATATTATAAAAGGAAATTATCTGTCTATAACTTGACAGTGTTCGACGTAGGACACAAGCAAGGATACTGTTACATGTGGCATGAGGGAATTGCAATGAGAGGAGCATGTGAGGTAGGTAGTGCAGTTATGTCCTTCATAGCTACAAGAGTAGCCGCAGGGATCAAAGAATTCATTTTCTACTCAGATAACTGTACAGGACAGAACAGAAACCGATACCTTTACAGTATGTATATACTGTGTGTAAAAAAATACGGCATCAAAATTACACATAAATATTTTGAAAAAGGGCACACCCAAAATGAGGGCGATTCTGTGCACAGTGTCATAGAAAGGGTAGCAAAAAAATTACCCGTGTATTTGCCCAGTCAATGGTATACCATTGCAAGAACAGCTTGCAGAAAGAAGCCATATATCGTAACAGAACTGCCACAGGAGGAAATATATGATTTGAAGGAGTTGCTGAAAAGCACCACCAAAAATTGGGAAAAAGATCAACATGGGGCACGGGTGATGTGGAACAAAATTAAATCTATATCGTTTTGCCCACAAAATCCCAATTTAATATCTATTTATTACGGGTACAATGATGTTGCCATTCAAGTAAATACCCTTGAACGTTTGAGACAAAATATAACTGATAACGGTTACACCCTCAAACCACTAAGGAGTACTCCCATAAAAATTGGAAAAGACAAATATGATGACTTGTTGAAACTATGTGCAGAGAAGGTAATACCATCAGAGTACCATTGGTTCTATAAAAATCTCCAATGTGGAAATGTGGGAGTGGAAGTATCAACGACTCATCTAGTTGAATAAATTCTTTTACATTTTTTGTGATAGCGAATAGTACTATTATACACTTAAATTCCCAAAATAAATGGCATTGTAGTACAACAAGAATTTAGTTATTATTGTGATATGTGTTTCTAATCACTCATAGGTGAGTTGTTTGTTAACAGAGTAAAATATGTAAACACATAGCACTCTTTACAGGGTGAATTGCCTTAAACAAAAAAAAAATATGTAAAACCAATTTTCTTATATCCTGTAAGTGGAAATCCATTCAATTTTCTGACAGGGCACAAGTGTATTGCAAAGACTTTTGTCATTCAATATATCTTGAGCGGAAAACCATTCTATAGTGTTTGCCATATTGTGAAATAAAATAGTTCTACAATGAAAAATATGGTATTTGATGTGAATTTTGAATGCAGAACTATCCTATGTATATATTTTTGACATAGGATAGTTCTGCATTATTATAATTGTCATTCAGAAATATCCTATGTAGTAAAAATATAAAATAAAAAATATATATAATAGATAAGTGTTATTTTAATTAAGGAGAGCTATGAAAAGGGTATGTAATAATAAATGTCAATAGTTGTTTGGAATATTTTAAATATTTGAATTATTATAACAAAAACAAAACTTTGAACTGCTCCTGTGATAAATTACCCTTCAGATACTTAGGATAGTCCTGCATTAAGGTAACGATGTGTCACCTCTCACCCAGCAAACAGCACGGAGTAGGGACGAGAAACAAGCCGGTCTCCTGTTTCTCTCACATAATAAGCTTTCTCTCACTCCCTACACAGTTTCCAGCCACTATTATTATTGTTTGTGCATCGATCCTAGCAGTGACGTTTTACTTTCTCAGTGCAAATCTCATGTTAATGGTTTCGGTTGAATGGCAAAAGCGAGGATTACCTCATGCACACATTTTGATTTAGTTAATCGACAAAATACGTCCTGAGGAAATCGATAGTATAATTTCTGCGGAAATTCCAGATCTGTCTACTGATCAAATACTGTTCGATATTGTTACAACAAACATGATTCATCGCCCATGCGGTAATCTGAATCGTTTATCGGCATGGCAGATGGAAAATTCACAAAGCGTTTTCTTAAAGATTTCACTAACGATACGATCACAAATGTCGACAGATATCCAATATTTTCATTCGTCCTTTTCCTCATGACTGAGGATAGCGGCTGTAGTCTGTCGACACACACGTATGGCCCGCCTCCATGCCAATCTGTTTTGGGCTGAACGCAGAGCACCAGTCACCGAAGACCCCATTGTGGACTTAACCAAATCGCTCCATCTGGTCGGTGAGCGACCACGAGATCTCCGTCCCTCCACGCTGCCCATCACAACAAGCTTCTCGAGGCAGTCTGGTTCCCTTCTGGCAATGTGTCCAAAGAATTGAAGGATACGTCTGTAACATATCGTCGATAGACGATCCTCGATCCTTAGCTCGTCTAGAATTGACACATTGGTTCTTCTGGCTGTCCATGGGATGCGCAGCATACGCCTCCAGCACCACATTTCGAAAGCATCGATCCTCTTTCGCTCTGACTCCCTAAGTGTCCATGTTTCCACACCATACAGGAACATCGGGAATATCAGAGCCCTGATGAGTCTAGCCTTCGTGTTTTTCGTAATGGTCCTGTCCTTCCTTACTCTTGTGAGCTTTCCCAGTGCTCCCTTTGCCATGGCGATGCGTCTTTTTACTTCCGCTTCACAACCACCGGTGTCACATATGTTGGAACCCAGATATATGAAGTCATGTACTATCTCAAGATGGTTTAGAGAGTTTATTGGGGGAAGTTTACATGCTCTATCAATCACCATCAGTTTGGTTTTGCATTGGTTTATGCTCTGACCGAGTGATAAACTTTCCCTCTCAACACGATCCAAAAGTTGTTTCATATCGGTCTCGTTTGTGGCTACTAGAGTTGTGTCGTCTGCAAAGCGAAAGTTGGAGATTTTCTTGCCACCAATGCTGAATCCGGCCTCCCAACCATCCAGAGCTTTCCTCATTATATACTCTCCGTATATGTTAAAAATAGCAGGCTTCTATTTGCGACTGCTGTTGTTTAATGTCACTGGCCCATTGTCATTTCAAGTTACACGCAAAGTGAATGGACAACAGAATCCAATGTATAAAGAAAGATGCATGCCTTGCAATTGGCTTGCTAGAAGACGACAACCAGTGGGACAATATGTTGCTGAAGCAGCATTGAACTGTACAGCAACACAAATTCGTCTTCTATTCGTTATAGTATTGACTACATGTTTCCCGGCCCATGGAGACACGTTGTGGGAAAAGAACAAATATTCAATATCTGATGATATATTGCTTCGAATTTGTAAGTACACGGTGCAACGATCGAACGATAAAATACAGCGACGCTATGTACCTACAATGAAGCATGGATTGCTATCGAGGATCACTGCGTTGTCATTGCCAATTTACCAGTCAATTCGGTATATTTTCGTCAAATCAAAGTGCATCTGATTTAATGAACACTGAAATGAATCGTGAACTGCAGTACAATACTGTAGAAATGGTAGCGGTTGTTATTCGCAATGTCTCGCAATACAGCGATGAACAAAGAATCATTTACGACCGCATTATGCTGGCAGTTTTGGCAGTTTGGCTGGCATATGCAACATAAAAAAAAAACATTCGCTTGAGGCGTTGAACAGGACACTGAAAGATATAAAAAACAACGACAAATTATTCGGCGGCACCGTGATTTCAGACAAACACTTCAACGTACACTGATGAGATCAACGCTTTCTTGAAATCATCGCCACTGTGGCGTAATGTTGAAAAAGTACAGCTAAAAGTAAACATGCGAGTTCAAATGCTTCAAGATCCATCCGTTGACATATATTCTCATAACAAGTGTTAGATATCGGCGATGGAAAAGTTGCTGTCCATGAAAATACCGCATGCATAAAATTGCCGACCGATTTCTGCACAATCATTAATTCGTAAAATAATCTCATCGATAGCATATTTTCCGATGTACACACACAATACATGAATCATGAGTGGCTATATATATATATATATATATATATATATATATATATATATATATATATATATATATATATATATATATATATATATATATATATATATATATATATATATATATATATATATATATATATATATATATATATATATATATATATATATATATATATATATATATATATATATATATATATATATATATATATATATATATATATATATATATATATATATATATATATATATATATATATATATATATATATATATATATATATATATATATATATATATATATATATATATATATATATATATATATATATATATATATATATATATATATATATATATATATATATATATATATATATATATATATATATATGTATATATATATATATATATATATATATATATATATATATATATATATATATATATATATATATATATATATATATATATATATATATATATATAATATATATATATATATATATATATATATATATATATATATATATATATATATATATATATATATATATATATATATATATATATATATATATATATATATATATATATATATATATATATATATATATATATATATATATATATATATATATATATATATATATATATATATATATATATATATATATATATATATATATATATATATTATATATATATATATATATATATATATATATATATATATATATATATATATATATATATATATATATATATATATATATATATATATATATATACATACATATATACATATATATATATATATATATATATATATATATATATATATATATATATATATATATATATATATATATATATATATATATATATATATATATATATATATATATATGTTATATTTGATGTTTTCACGGGTGAAATATGTTAAAATATTTTTATCTCGGTTTTCCCGTGTCAGTAGGTCTTGACTAAGACCATTTGTCTTCCGACGTTTCGCCTGAATATCACCAGGCATTTTCAAGGACTTAACGAAAAGCACGCGCGCGACACACGTCTACTCACACTGAAAGCTCACCGTCAAGTGACTCGTAGCGTACAAGATGGCCGCTTATGTCAAATATTGTTAGCGCGACGTGATTTGACAATGAATTAAGGGTATCCCAACAGAGTATTCAGAGAAGGATATCATTGAAATAATATCCACATCGGACAAGTCAATCAAACCAATAAAAGCCAGAAGACTTAACTACAAGGACAAGTCTGGCGAAAAACCAGAATGGCGGCCATCACGATCCGTTGTGATAACATTTTCAGGACAATCTTTACCGTCCCATATTTTTATGTTCTACAACGCTTTGCATGTAGAATTATATACCTATCCTACAGTTCAATGCTTTAACTGCTATCGCTTTGGTCACACAAAAACAGCATGTAGATCACCTACCCGATGTAGTATATGCGGCGACTTACACTCCACAGATAAATGTTCTAACGATCCGGATCTTCCATCCTGCGTAAACTGCTCAGGAAATCACAAAGCATCTAGTTTTTCATGTCCAGAACTAAACCGCCAAAAAATATCAAGTTTTCGATGGCTTCTGAGAACTTATCATATTTCCAAGCTTCGAAAATGCACCCTCCAACCAAAAAATCGTATGCTGAAACTATTAAAAATACATCTGGCATCAATCCGCAAACACATTCGTATAGCAAAACTGTTTTTAGACCAAATAAACCTCGCATACAACAAAAACCAGGGTATGACAGGGACTTGCACAATTCCTTAGTTTTCAATCCAAATGGAAATTCGAAAGTAAATCCTTCAAATGGGTGTGCTTTAAATTTCGCCCAACAATATGAGAACTCGAATAGCTCCTTATCAAATGTTTCGCTAAAACTACAAAATGAGAATTCTTCTTTTATCGAAACATTAGTTTCACTCATAATTGAAACGATGGCAAAATACCCCATTTCACCGTCCTACGCTGCAAATTTACTTGAACCATTTAAAGACTTTTAATAAACTATCCTAAAACATCACTTAGTAATGAATAAAAATACAGTCAGAATTACAGAGATATATAATTGAGATTTATTATAATACATTTATTTTAACATGGATAATACAAAAAATATAAATTTTCTTCAGTGGAATATTCGCAGTATAGTAGCCAATAAGATTGAATTTATGAACATTGTAAATAAAGAATATATCTCTGTTGCAGCCATAGCCGAAACATGGCTCAAACCAAATGTACCATTTCATATACCAGGTTTTAAAATAATTAGATCAGACAGGGCAGACGGACGAGCCGGTTCCGCATTGTGTATCAAAAATAATGTTTACTTTTCTGAACTTAATATTAATAATGTTCCAAATAATATTCAAATAGCAGCTGCAAATATTAACAACGTCTCGGTGTTATCAGTCTACATTCCTCCTGATATTATTTTCTCAGAACCCATATGGTCAGATCTCATTAAACAAATTCCCGCACCTATACTAATTCTAGGTGATTTCAACGGACAATCACCTTGTTGGGGCAGTGGATGTACAAATCGATCGGGTTCTAATATCCTCGACTTTTTGGAAGAAAACAATCTATGTTTTATTAACGACGGTAAACCTACTCGAATCACACCTCCTCACCAAAACAAAAGCGCCGTCGACTTAAGTATTTGCTCACCCTCACTTATATCCACATTATTTTGGTCGGTTCTAGATGACGCAGGTCCCAGTGATCATCTGTCAATAATTATTAAATTTGACAACAATGATCCATGCCAAATTGCTCCATATAAATCAAAGAAAATTAGATATAATACTCAAACTGCCAATTGGGACAGATTTACTCAAAATGTCGAAAACAGAATTAGGCAACTCCCTCACCCAACCATCGAAAATTCCTTGGAATGTTATGAACAATGGTCTAGAAGCATTACTGAAGCAGCCAATAATACTATTAATGTTAAAAAGAAAAATACAAATAAACCTCAACCTGCCTCTTGGTGGGACGATGAATGCAATAAATTAGTACGTCTCAGAAAAGCGGCCCTTAAAAAGTATAATATAAATATGTCACTAGAAAACTTCTTAAATTACAAAGCAATTCAGGCATCCACAAAGAGAACCCTTAAAAACAAAAAACGTAATGATTGGAAGAGATTCTGTAGTACGCTTTCACCTGATACACCCGCATCCGAAATTTGGAAAACAATAAAAAGTTTTCGATCCAACTGCAAACCCCATTCGGCGTTTCCTAACTCGCAAACATGTATAAATGAATTTATAGACAAACTAGCTCCTTCCTTTGCACCAACCTTTGAGGAATCTGTGCCTTGTTACAACCTTCCGGAACAGTCATTGTTGGACAAACCCTTCAAAATGGAAGAACTGAATATAGTTCTTGAAAACGTCTCAGACACTGCACCCGGAATAGACAATATCCCATTTAGCTTTATAAAAAATGGAGGTGAAACTTCTAAAGAATACTTTCTTAATTTAACAAACTCTTTTTTTCAATCAGGTATTATCCCAAATGTATGGAAAAAACAAATAATTGTTCCAATTCCAAAACCAAACAAGGACCCAACATTAGGTTCATCATATCGTCCTATTGCACTATCTACCACACCCCTAAAAACTGTTGAACGAATGATAAAAAATAGACTGGATTGGTATGTGGAAAATAAAAAAACACTTTCCGAGTTCCAGTTTGGATTTAGAAAAAAACATTCCACCTTAGAAAGTATCACATTACTTGCAACAGAAATACAACTTGCATATACAAAAAAAGAATTTCTTGTTGGCATAAGCCTAGATATACGAGGTGCATATGATCATGTTCTATTACCTAAACTCAAAGAAAGACTATATGAAATTGGAATATCGACTAAATTATCTTCGTTCATTATGAACCTTTTAATCAACAGAGAAATCACACTCGACACACCCCAAAACTATCCAATTAATCGAACAGTGTTTAAAGGACTTCCCCAGGGTTCTGCCCTTAGCCCATTGTTATTCAACTTATATTTGAGTGATATTTTTTCAAAAATACCCTCTAATATTAAAATACTTTGCTTTGCAGATGACATTTTTATATACATCACGGGAAAAGATCTGCTATTGATAGAAAGGAAATTAAAATCAGCACTCGAACTCATATATTTATGGTTAACTTTGCATGGATTAGAACTTTCAATCGAAAAATGTAAAGCTATAATATTCACCAAAAAAAGATATATACCTCAATTGAAAATCTTTGTACAAAACCAAGAAATCCCAATAGCTAGCTCAGTCAAACTGTTAGGAGTAATATTTGATTCAAAACTCTCATGGAACGAATACACAGATTATCTATATTCTAAAGCACAAATGGGACTAAATATGATGAGAGCGATTTCACGAGTCTGGTGGGGATGTCACCCTATCACGCAAAAAATGTTCTATAGTGCATATATTCGTAGTTTATTGGAATACGCAACGTTTATAATAGAACCCACTTAAAAAAAAAATCTATCCAAATTAGACAGAATTCAATCGCAAGCCTTGCGATTAATAATTGGAGCTATGAAGTCATCCCCAATAAACACCCTACAAGTGGAAGTGGTAGATCCACCATTACACTTGAGGAGACAATTGTGTGCAGATAAGTTCTTCCTCAGTTATTTCGCATTTGAATTTCATCCGATCGTCAACCTAGTCAGTCAATTATTTAATGCAATAACTAATGAGCATTCAAGAATCAATCGTCCCAAACCATTATTAATTAATAGCTGGCAGATGTACAATAATATATTACCACATATTCACCGTTACAAATCACTGCCATTGTACACGACACCTTTTGAACATTTAATTAACATCCCAGAGGTATTTCTGTCCTTTGGAATCGAGAACACGCCATATGCAAATAATCAGTTTAATAATATAATAGAATCTAACTGGAAAGACTGGAACTTATTTTTCACAGACGGCTCAAAATCCTCTTCCTCACCATCTACCGGTGCTGCAGTGTACAACTCTAATCTAACCATCGAGCACACCATAACCCTGCATAAACAATGTTCCGTTTTCACAGCAGAGGCTGTCGCAATATTAGAAGCACTAACAATTATTAAATCTAAATCATGTCATAAATCTGTTATCCTTTCCGATTGTCTAAGTGTTTTGCAAAAAATTAAAAATCCACCTTTCTCATTCCCCGTAGATGAAATATGCCTTAGTATAAGATCACAGATATATCAACTTTGCCAGAGTAATAAAAAAGTTATTCTAGCCTGGATTCCAAGTCATTGCGGAATCACAGGAAACGAAAAAGCTGACCATCTAGCTAAAAGAGCATCCGAAAATTTAGAGGTAAATTACCAATTTAAAATCCCATCTTCTGATATTCTAGTAAACTGCAAAATTAATCTGTTTAATGACTGGTCACAACAATAGGCTGAATCATCGACTTCAAAAGGAAAAAATTACGCATCAATTCAATCCAATATCGCAAAAATTCCGTGGTATAATAATTTATGTAAGATTCGACAAACTAACGGTGTCGACAATTTGTCGGATGCGAATAGGACACTGTTGTCTTAAGTATCACCTGTACAAGTTGAATATCGTGGACTCGATCCTCTGCGATTGTGGTGATGGAGAGAAGGAGGATTTGAACCATGTCCTTTTTAGCTGTTCTAAATATAATACAAATGATCTTTATTTCAAAATGAGCCCATATAGTCCGCTTCCAATAAACGTGAATACTCTTTTATCACATATGAACCCCATGACATTGAAAATTTTATCCAACTTCCTCAAAGTACATAATTTGAAGATCTAATATAGATCTACAATATATTTAAACTTGTTACATGCCGAAGAACACTACAAACGTTGGTGAACGGCAAGAAACAAAAAAAAAAAAAAAAAACACATACATACATAGATACATACAAACATTCAAATTTATAATATAGACTAGTGAACACCCGGCAAACTTCGTATTGCCTGTATAATTAAAAATTGTCCTCCATAACCACCCGTCGCTTCAGACTCTTCAATACCTCCCATCCCTTCAGTACTTCCCGTCCCTTCAGTACCTCCCGTCCCTTCAGTACCTCCCGTCCCTTCGGTTACTCCCGTCCCTTCGGTTACTCCCGTGTCTTCAGTTACATCCGTCCCTTCAGTTACTCCCGTCCCTTCAGTTACTCCCGTCCCTTCAGTTACTCTCGTCCCTTCAGTTACTCCCGTCCCTTCAGTTACTCCCGTCCCTTCAGTTACTCCCGTCCCTTCAGTTACTCCCGTCCCTTCAGTTACTCCCCTCCCTTCAGTTACTCCCGTCCCTTCAGTTACTCCCGTCCCTTCAGTTACTCCCGTCCCTTCAGTTACTCCCGTCCCTTCAGTTACTCCCGTCCCTTCAGTTACTCCCGTCCCTTCAGTTACTCCCGTCCCTTCAGTTACTCCCGTCCCTTCAGTTACTCCCGTCCCTTCAGTTACTCCCGTCCCTTCAGTTACTCCCGTCCCTTCACTTACTCCCGTCCCTTCAGTTACTCCCGTCCCTTCAGTACCTTCCGTCCCTTCAGTACCTTCCGTCCCTTCAGTACCTTCCGTCCCTTCAGTACCTTCCGTCCCTTCAGTACCTTCCGTCCCTTCAGTACCTTCCGTCCCTTCAGTACCTTCCGTCCCTTCAGTACCTTCCGTCCCTTCAGTACCTTCCGTCCCTTCAGTACCTCCCGTCCCTTCAGTTACTCCCGTCCCTTCAGTTACTCCCGTCCCTTCATTACCTCCCGTCCCTTCATTACCTCCCGTCCCTTCATTACCTCCCGTCCCTTCATTACCTCCCGTCCCTTCATTACCTCCCGTCCCTTCATTACCTCCCGTCCCTTCATTACCTCCCGTCCCTTCAGTAGGTCCCGGTCATACGCTCGACAATTCATCAATGTTTCATTGAAATTGTTTGAACGGTTCCAAGGATAGTCCACCTTCATCGGTAAAATGACCTGATACCCGATGAAGAAGAAGAAGAAGAATTTTTTTTTAATCCAGAAACCATCCCGGGCATACACTCGACAATTCATCAAAGTTTCATTGAAATTGAATGAACGGTTCCCAGGATAGTCCACCTTCATAGGTAAAATGACCTGATACCCGATGAAGAAGAAGAAGAAGAAAAATTTTTTAATCCAGAAACCATCCCGGTCTTACACTCGACAATTCATCAAAGTTTCATTGCAATCGGATGAACGGTTCTCAGGTTAGTCCACCTTCATATGTAAAATGACCTAAAACTCGATGAAGAAGAAGAAGAAGAAGAAGAAAAATTTTTTAATCCAGAAACCATCCCGGTCTTACACTCGACAATTCATCAAAGTTTCATTGCAATCGGATGAACGTTTCTCAGGATAGTCCACCTTCATAGGTAAAATGACCTGATACCCGATGAAGAAGAAGAAGAAGAAAATATTTTAAATTCAGAAATCATCCCGGGCATACGATCGACAATTCACCAAAGTTTAATTGCAATCGGATGAACGGTTCCCAGGATAGTCCACCTTCATAGGTAAAATGACCTAAAACTCGATGAAGAAGAAGAAGAAGTTAAAATTTTTTGATCCAGAAACCATCCCTGGTATACTCTCGACAGTTCACCAAAGTTTCATCGCAATCGGATGAGCGGTTTAGGAGCGCATTCAACACATACATAGATACATACATAGATACATACAAACATTCAAATTTATAATATAGACTAGAATTAGGAATAGCCACGTCGCAAATATATGTCATTTTTTTTAATTTTATCATGTATTATTAAATCGGGTCTATTATGTTGAATTGACCGGTCAGTTAATATTGTTTTATCGTAATAAAGCGAAATATTATTATTATCTAAAAATGAAATCGGATCATATTCATAATATGGTTTTATGTTTATCGCGTCAATTAATTTATATTTAATACCTAAATTTTGGTGTATTATTTTTGCTACTTGGTTATGTCTAATGTATATTCTGACTGCGCGAGAAAAAAGAACAGCCCGATATTATATGCTCGATTATTTCTGAAAAATCCAAAAATTTCCTACAACTATCATCTACTACATTTATATCTTTTATTATATATTTTTGATAATTTTTAGTTTTAGTTACTCTATCGTGTATTGCTATTATATTATTAGATATAATTATTATATCATTTTATATTATATATATATTTATACTGCTTTACAAATTGTATGAAACGATGTCGTCACTAACCCATTCATGCCCGAACTATTTTTTTCTAAATATTTCGGGTTTATATTAAGAAAGTGCTTCATTATTATCACATCACTGAGGAAATAACAAGGTCAATAACATATGCGGAAAAATGATTCTTGTGACAGTATTCATTGAGTGTTTACAGCTAATTAAAGTATACACTATTCGTAAAATCACTGTTTTAGCAAGAACCTAATTTCGTTTCCATATGGCAACGCTTGGCAGTAATGGGCTAAATCCAATTTTTATAAAAATTACAACTACAATGCTGATATTTTTTATAGCAAATGAAATTTTCTAGATGGAGTACTTCGACATTTTTCGGTATTTTTAAAAACATTGAAAATATAGGCAGTTAAACACATAAATTTATCATAAAAAAAATCTTAAAAAAAATGTTTGAGAAACTCTGGAAAAACAAATTGGAGGTTTTGTATTTGTCTGAATTTAAACCAATTTTCAGGGTTCTAGCTAAAATAAAGTAAAAATTCAAAAGTTGATAACCCCCGACTGAAACAAAAATTCAAAATCTGAGTATAAAAGTTTTGTAGGCCTATAACTATCTATATAATCTGAAATTTTGGGCTGTGTAAATTGAGCGGATCAAAAGTTATAAAGGGGGGGGGGGACAGACACACACACACACAAAAACACACAAAATGTTCTACTTCAAATTATGAATTTATCCATATAAATAGAATTATTAACTTTATGGCACATTATATTTTATAAACTATATTTTATTATTTTATAAAAACCACATTATTGAAATTGAAATGTTAAAATCTGCCTCAAGAGGCAACGGTTAGTTCCGAAACCGGATAGCTTATAAAATTAGTTTAAACAATATTTAATAATAAAAATAATAAACACTTCCTTGCATCCTGCGCAAGTGGCGAGTTTATTGCCATACAGCTATTTCTTCCAACAAACCAGTGTTTCCAGCCCAGAGAAGCAATATTTGCGTGAGAAATGAATTTTAATAAATTTCTCCTCTGCTAGGGATCGAACCCAGGACGCCCGCACAGAAACCAAACGGCTTACCTACTGTGCCACGGCGGTCGCATATCCTATTGAGAAATACGAATATCCTGTTGAAAAAACTTTATAAAAGTAAGAATTAAAATGTTTTTTAAGCTTGAAGAAATTATTAGAAGCAAAATTAAGTTTAAATTTGGCATATATTTTTATCAAAATTTCGTAAAAAGAAATAGATATTAAAAAAAATTATGTCTACCTACCTATTAAAAAAATTAGCGAAGAAAACAAACTAAGCTCAAATTAAACATGGTACTTATCAGATATACAGCGCTCACGGCCACTCATGACACTAATGCGAATATATGTACCTATAGGCCAGGCATATTAGCAAAAAAATAGGGTCTCAGATGCAAATTTTGCTATAGTTTTTATTTTCTCACCCTTTATGTATTTTGGGTCGCTGAACACGAATTTGAAGTTTGCGGGCAAAAATTTTGCCCGGAACTTTGTTTTTTGGGCATTTTTTCACGAAATTTTGGCACTTTTTTCAGTTTTCGGCCTATATCGCAAAAATAAAGTGATTTTTAGGCATTCATTCAAGACAAATTTGAAGAAGATAAAATTTCCTATATTTCTTATTCATAACGTTTTTTTGTAAGACTAACCGTTTCGCTGCTAGAGCGCGCCCGAAAGGGACCATATTTTCATATGTTTTTTTGGGCACTTTTTGACGAAATTTGTGCACTTTTTTTCAGTTTTCGGCCGACATCGCAAAAATAAAGCATTTTTTCGGCAAAATATTCCGGATAAAATTAAAGTAGACAAAATTTTCTATATTTCTTATTTATAACATTTTTTTGTAAGACTAACCGTTTCGCCGCTAGAGTTCGCCCTAATGGGGCTGTATTTTCATGTGGTGAAATTAACCGATTACACAGAAATCGCCCTTGCTGTGATACTTAAATCGTTTTAACAATTTATTAAATTACTAGCTGAGAAGCATCGCTTCGCTCAGCTTCTAAGCTAGGGCTTTCAGCCTACTTTTTACCGCTGCGCGGTAAATGGTCGCCTTCGGCGGTTCATGCAACAAAATGAAACGAAGCTTTTATGGTAGGTACTTAAAAAATATATTCGGTACAGTGTTAACCAACACCTGGTGGACGTCACAATGTCTAGTGGACTTCACAAGGTGCGGCTTCCAGTCCATTGCCAGTGTTGTTTTTGCGGCTACTCCGCATGGACACATGGCCCCAGCCACACGCCCCATGAACATGCCCATGACGGTGCCAATAGTCCATGAAGACTTGGCCACGTCAACCTGAGCACCCGCGAGGAAGAACGAACGCTTGCCCTTAACCATGAGTGCCGTGAAAAGATAAATTACTCTGGATGCTGCAATTTATCGACCTGCATCTTCGCTTTGTGTCTCATGGGCATATTATGATGAGTAACAGCACTCTATTCTCCATCATCAAAATGTAGTTAATTACCTCATTTTGATTATTTTTAAATACATAAGTATTTTTTTTATTTATGTTAGTCCAATTAATCCAAACTTTGGGTTGCCCATATAGAACGAATGTGTTTTTAAAGTTGTAACGTGCACAGCATACATTATTTTATAATAAATAATCAATAGTTGTTGATAATAATATTTCATTTTGATGACCTTTTTATTATTTCGATATTATTCTCATCGGAAGAAAACTTATATTTTTTAACGCATTGCGGTGCTTTTGTGATGTCATTCAAATAATACTCCATAGTTAAATAATAATTAAATTTCAAGACCTGACACGAAAGTAGAAGGTATATAAATATTTTGTAATTTTATATATTTTTAAACTGTAATCAATAATCAATAGTTGTTGATAATAATATTATTTCATTTTGATGATCTTTTTATTATTTCGATATTATTCTCATCGGAAGAAAACTTATATTTTTAAACGCATTGGGGCGCTTTTGTGATATCATTCAAATAATACTCCATAATTGAATAATAATTAAATTTCAAGACCTGCACGAAAGTAGAAGGTATTTAAATATTTTGTAATCTTATATATTTTTAAACTGTATCCCTGTTTTACAAAATTTCGTACAAATAAAGTTATTTTTTGTAAAAATGATTTTATATTGTGTTTCCATAAGTTTGAAAATTTACCGAAAGATGTCGAAAACCAACCATTTATACACTTTGTATATTTTTTCGTATTTATTAAAAAAAAATTAGGCGTTACCACAAAAAAAGAATATTTTTCCCGAAATATGTATAATATTGACTATCTTTAAACAAAAAATCAATATAATTGGCGTTGTAGGTCACTTGTAAAGAATCACCATTTTGACAGCTAAATCGGTAAAACAATGCAAGTAAAGCAAATCTGACCCACAATGCAAAAGGAAACACTTGTTCCGTGTAAATTGTTCCCTCTCTCTATGTAGGATTTTATTATTTCGTGCCTTTTGAGCTCTGGCTATGACGGGAACAAACAAAATTTTACGTTGGCATCAGTGTGCATTATAATAACCGTAAGGATATATTCTCATAAATCAATTTTGACGACTCGGCGAGTAATGCAAAAAAGCATTCTATAAGTCTTATTATATAACATTAAAACATACTTTCTTTTGAAAATAACATAAAAAACATTAGCTCGCGAGGCTTTGTGTTTTTATACTGTTTCAAATGTTATATTATAAAAATGTAATATTATAAGATTTTTGCTCTACTGTAAAATTGACGATTTTGACATAGTAAGGTTTCAAACGAAAGACAGACAGACAGACTGACATGAATTTAGCCGTGCACAAACATGTGCAAATCCAGAACGACAATCTTACCAGGTCTCTTTTATTTATATGCAGATACAATTCATATGCTACAAAAGTACATTTTTCATAAATAACGTTTTTCTTTGGAAGACTACCCTATTGATTTTCAACCACCGTGCCGTGGCATTTTTGTGTGGCGCGAAATTCTTAAGGTGTGACGCCAAATTTTATAAATGTATATAATTAGTAAATAGGGCTATATTTTCATGTGTGTGAAAAAGGGCAGGGACAAGGAAAAGTGGAAGAATAGGAGCCACGCCTTTTCTCATTGTATCATCAGTGCTGTAAGACCTAGATCCTTTTCGTCTTATTTATATAGTGGGTTAGCAGCATTCCTATAAAAAGTTTGGATCCCGAAAATTATTGGATGTATTGAGTTCGCTAGGGTTTTTCTTCCACCCTAACAACAGAATCATAAGTATGCGCCGAGGGTTTTATGAAGTTCATTTAACGCAGATTACAACACTCACACGATAGATGGATACAACACATTCCATGTCATGGGAGGGATGTGTACTATTGGCCCAGCTTCTGTAGTTCCTACAGATGCCACCATTTCCAGAAACAAAGATACGAGCTGCAGAGGTCTTTAGAAGTTTAATTTGGTCATTTGAAACATTTTGAGACGAAACAGGGTTGTGATGGACTGAAGGAAATCAAGATGAAAGACCTGTCAAGCGAATTTCAAACATCACCGAGCACCTATCCCTCAGCACTCAGCACTCAGCAGTTGAAGTTCTGTGGCTGTACAGCAAACACATGGAATTCGGCATTATTCCTGGATGGAGTGGATTAATGGAGTAAGCGACAAAGGACCTCCTCTTCGAAAAAACGTATACTGTTTGCCTTCCTTTCCTCCCTCTGATTATGACACAATCTACACCGCGATGCTGGAATCTCTTGAGAAGTGTCGTGCAAAAGGTCAGACGTGATGATTCATAACATTCGACCGACCCCTGTACTTAAAGGCAAGGTTCATTGCAGCTAACAGCAACGACCCCAGGCTCATTCTGGTTGAGAGGACAGGAAATTGGGAGTTGCACCTGGAAGCAGTCTGGGGAATGCTGCCGTATTTTCATACCTCATGACACTCCCGTTACTCAAAATGCGCTCACTTGTATCTCCAGGATAAGATAAACTCGAAAGTAACAATGTTTCCCGATGTATATTACAAGTTTACATCTGAAGGTTTTTTACGGTATGACGGATCGCTAACAAATTTTGGTCAAGGATGTGGACTGATATGGCCATTGAGCAGTTTCTAATGAGGAGCCTGAAGGTGCAAGGAGACCTGACTCATGGACGTGGGGTACAAGAAAGTATTCAAACAAGATGTACCATGCTGTAATTTACATGATTGTGAGTAAATAGAAAACTACTGTGGTATTTCATTTGAGACTTCCCATTAACATCATGGCCTATCAAGTGCAAGCTCTATTCGGGATGATAAGGATTTCGCCAAGATGTATGCGTAGTTGCAGGAACACTTTTATTCCCAGAAAGCCCTAAATTATTTTCTCTGGGTACAGGCATTCTAGGTGATGAGAGGGTAAATTGTCATGAGGCGTGGGATAAGGGCAAGAGGGCCATGAGGGACATCGAAAGATGTGTTAAAAATGTCAAATTCCAAAGGAGTGACCGAGTCCAACCTTTTGCCATAATGATCAAAGATTTGTGATCAAAGTAGGAAATAACATTGTACCCACATTAAAAAAGTTCAGCGGAAAGGTGCTGAATGGTGCTAATGGCGCGGAAAGAATGTAAAATAATATGTACTTATTATAAAAACAACAGTTTGTTTATAAGGGATAAATAATAAGTAAATAATAAGTATATTTTTTGTAATAAATTTGAGATTGATTTTATTATAATTTTTAATAATTATATACCTACATTTCTAAAATTTGGCGTCACACCTTAAGAATTTCGCGGCACACAAAAATGCCGCGACACGGTGGTTGAAAATCAATAAGTTTGTCTTCCAAAGAAAAACGTTATTTATGAGAAATGCACTGTTATACAAATGATATAATGTAATAAATTGTTACAACAGTCAAGTATTACAGCAAGGGCGATTTCCGCGAAAACGGTGAATTTCACTAGATATGGAAATATGGCCTCTTTTGGGTGGACTCTAGAGACGAAACGGTTAGTCTTACAAAAAAAACTTGTTTACAAGAAATATAGTAAATTTTGTCTAATTTAATTCTGTCTTATACGATTTGTCGAAAAAATGCATTATTTTTGCGATATAGGCCGAAAACCGAAAAAAGTGCCAAAATTTCGTGAAAAAGTGCCCAAAAAACAATGTTCCGGACAAAATTTTTGCCCGCAAACTTCAAATTCGTGTTCAGCGACCCAAAAAACATAAAGGGTGAGAAAATAAAAACTATAGCAAAATTTGCGTCTGAAAATCCTAATATGCCTAGCCTACTAAGTACTGATGAGATCAGAGTATGTACCTAATATTTTTACTGACAATAATATCTCAATAGAGACGAAGTTGGGATATTATGGAAGAATCAGGAACTCAGGCACCTACAGGGCTTACGACCTGTCATCGGCTGGTTTACGTGATGCAATTAAAAATATGTTTGCGTACCTATATGCAATTAAAAAATATATTCGATTTATGTACCTAAGTACCTAATACTTTTTTTTCAAACAATTTTTTAAAACATGTATAAATTGTGAACTACACTTTTAATAATATATGATTGATATTTTAATAAAAGAAAGAATATAAAATTATCTGTTCTTGATTTTTATAATTTAACTTGAGTTCATATTCTTATGCAACGGAAATATAAGGAAAGTTGAGCCTAGGGCTCAATTAAGAATATTTATTTTCGCAAATTGAAATTTGGTACAAATATATTTTTTGTTTTAACCACTGTGAATACTTGGTGTCTAACCGGTTTTCGGAGCTGACCGCTCCCTCCTCAGGACAGACTTGTACAAAATCATTATTAAAAAATGAACGAACGTGTGCGATATTATGTTGTGGGTGGTAACGCGGAAGACGAAGGGGCGGAGGGGGGGAGTAAGGATTACCGTTATGGCGAGCTAGTGGAAACATATTGAGAAGCGGTGAATTATTCAAAATTGTTTGCGTTGCAAACAATAAGAATGAAGTTCGCGCTAGTTTGCTCGGATAACATATTTGTCAATACTGTAACTTGTGACTAAACTCCAAAATGAGGGAATTTGATTGCATTTTTAATGTACTGAAGGCGCCTCCATCTTATTATACCCCCATGGTTTTAGTCTTGTTTTTTTCATTAACTGTATGTCCTTTATGTCTTTAGCAACTAAATTTAGTATTTTTGGAGCCAAGTATTGATAATGTCTATGTCCGTATGCAGTGTTCGTCTTCGGAGTGATTAGTTGAAGTCTGTGTCTTGTATCGTGAGAATGTTGAGCAGTGATATGGTTTTCTTTATCGTTTTGAAAGTGTATTAGAATTTGTTTTACATAAAGTTGTGTTACAGTTAGTACGTTAGTCTTTAAATAGTTGAATGGTTGGGAAAAGGAAGGGTTTTTTTGTAATTACTTTAATGAGAGGTTTTTGAGCTTTGAAGAGAGGATCCATATTTGTTTTAGCTGCACCTCCCCATCCAATCATTCCGTGAGAGATAATGGATTGTGCTAAAGCATAATATATAGTTTTTAAAGTTTTTTGGTCCATTATATCACGATTGTTTTTGAATAAATATATGTTTTCTGATTTTTTTCGCAGTTGAATTTATGTGTTCAGTCCATCTAAATAAATTATCAATGTAAATACGTAGAAACACGTAGAAACAGCGATTTAATGTTTCTGCGTGATTTGTTAAATGGTTTTATAGATTGTCAGGAATTACTCAGTAACATACAGTTTAACGTACCCGTTAGACGGACAAGGCACTCTGCATTGCTATATCTTAATAAATGTAATTCTAATATTGGTAGTAATGCTCCATTATACAGGTGTATATATACCTATACAAAAATTGTAAATGAAACTGATAACCTGGACATTTTTCATCTGTCAAGACCTACATTTAAAAAGAAAATCCTTATGATAAGGTAGAAGTAGTTTACTATATCTTTTAAAGTCTCTTTTGTAACTGAATTTTTGTTTCTTTTTTAATGTTTTTAATGTTCATTTCTTCTACTTGTGCTACTTCTCGTGTGTTTTCATGTTTCATGTTTAAACACACACATACACACACACATACACACACACATATACACACACATACACACAAACACATATACACTATCCTCCTCCCTACTTCCTCGATACTCCATTTCTTCCTTATTTCTGTTGCAATTAGTAGTATGATAATTTCATAATATGATACTCAAAGGTGAGTCGAGATAGGTACTCGTTTTGGATGTTTCGCTATATATATATAATTGCTTCATTTTATTGTAATGTAGTATTTGTACTCGCCTTTTACAAAAAAAAAAAAATAAAAAAAAAAAAAAAAAAATACCTAAGTATTTAATTTCCGCTGTCCTATTGAGAGTTTTGCAGGAGCAACTTTGACGTCGAGTACAATCGTGTATAGTCAAGCTGCTGTTTAGCTTAGGTTGACGCCTAGGGTCTATACTAAAAGTCATGTACTTTGTTTTTTCAATATTTAGGGACAGTAGATTAATGTCTAACCATTGCTTAATTTTATCAAGTTCGACAGAAGCCCTTTTAAATACTTTTGTCCAAGAGTCGGGTGTAAAAATTATAACTGTGTCATCTGCATAACATGTCAAGTCCCCGTCGATATCTAATTGGCAAAGTGAGTTTATGTATAGTAGGAACAGAATTGGCCCAAATGTGCAACCTTGAGGTACTCCGTACGATAATTGTCTGTTTGAGCTTATTTCAGTATCAATGTTTATTGAGTGAGTGCGGTCAGTAACGTACATATGTCTTAAACCAGTTATATGACGTATCTTTTACACCAATGTTTTCAATTTTCTTTAGGAGGATTTTATGGGATACCGTATCAAATGCTTTACTCAAATCAAGGAATACAGCAATGCAATTTTTATTTTGGTCCACGTTTTTTGAAATGAATGTATTTAGTGACTTTCAAGATTGCGTCTTGTACTCCCATATTTTTCCGAAAACCAAATTGATTATTCGAGAGAATTTTGTGTTTGTCCAAGTATTTTACTAGTTGATATTAAACAAGATTTTCAAGAACCTTTGATAAAACATTTAAGAGTGAGATTGGCCTATAATTCGATGGATTCTGTTTATCGCCGCATTTGCATATTGGGACAATATTGGCATATTTGAAATGATCGGGGAAGACACCACTAGAAATGCTTAGATTACAAATCTGGGTAAATGGGATAGCTATTTGTTGTTTTATTTGCTTGATTAGTTTAGTGTCTAGTTTGTTGGGTCCGGTAGCGCAATCGTTTCTCAGTTTATCTATTAGGTTAATTATGTAACAACAAACTTTTAATATGTAACAACAAACTCTTGTATGCACCATAACCCAATGCAAAGACATCGATCTGCTCAAACTTATTTGCTAGTCTTGGCTTATACTTAAACTTATTTAAGTCTCTGCATTGGTAAGCCAAACAAATAATTTATGTAGACATTTTGTATGGCGAACATTCACTATTGCGAGTGAGTCTTGACGGTACACGTAAGTGAATTTATGACAAAAGACGAGGACAATCTACAACACCATTCAGTAATCTATGAAAAAATGCAAGATCAGCAACGCATCAAGAGAGCTCAGCAACGCATCAAGAGAGCAAAATGATCTCAAAAATTCATTATTGATGTCAGTAGACTGAATTCCAATCTTAAAATCGATGTATCTTGTAACTCTAAAACTTGTTTTGAACTCTCTCACAACATTATAAATATGAACAGTTTAACACGGACTTCAAACAATTGAGTTATATTCCAGTATAGGTCTTATTAAACTTTTGAATAATATAATAAATATATTTTTATTTTAAATGTATTTTTTTTTATTATATTTGGTTGACATGAGAGACGAGACAAAATTTACTGTCGACTATTACACCTTTAATTTCGTCGACCATGCTCATAGTTGATCCATTAATCTTGTACTCAAAATTAATTGTGTTTTTGATACGATGAAATTTTAATACTTGACATTTAGATTGATACGCCCGAGATGTGTGATTCGGTGACTAATCACAAACTCGGGGTCAAGAGGAGGAACAGAGCAGTGAAAGCCGGTATAAAATCAAAATTGTTTATTGTGGAGCACAATCAGTACACAAAACAAGAAAATAAATACAATTGTAGGAGAATCTCTGAGTGTCTATTTCACTGAACAATAATTATAACGTCTCCTATCACAATCACAAAACACAGTTCAAGAATAGAAGCAGTTGTAGGAGAATCCCTGATTGTCTATAGTCACTGAACAATTATATAACGTGTCCTATCACAAGCACAATAAAAACATGGAGCACTGAATATCAGGGGTGCAGACCAAGGGCGCTGACCAAGGGCGCTGACCAGGGTCGCAGACCAGCAACTTGATTTTTCTTGCAATTTTTGATTTTCCTCTCCAGTCATATTCCCAATTCCTTGTCTGGACTCATCTGCGGTCGGTCATCACATAACGGTCGGTGAATGTGCAACGATACGCTGCTTCGGTTGCATATTTCTTCGGTGATTCGGCACGTGTGATTTCGGAGACATTTCGTTCGAACATCGCAGTGAAATCATTTTTGTGTTGGTGACTATTTGCATCGGAACAGATTGGAAAACTTCAGGACAATATCGGTGAGTCTTCGGCTTCCTTTCATATACATACAGTCCACAATCCTTTCCGTGGTATATTAAACCTTTTTTATATGACACAAGGAAATATATAACACATTTTTGACCAGATTTTTTCGCAGTCGAAGGAAATCGTTATTATATTTTTCCTTTAGATATTTGAAAATCATCTTCATATTTATTTTTATATACCTACTCGTTTATTTATCATTACTAGGGGCTCCGCCCCTGGCCGCTTCGCGGCCCAACCCCGGTTTGGCGCTACGCGCCATTTTTTTTGGCGCTACGCGCCTTTATTTGTGCGCTGCGCGCATTTCTTTAGGCGCTACGCGCCATTTGTTTTACGCCACGCAAACCGAGGACGGGCCGCGAAGCGGCCAGGGGCGGAGCCCCTAGTTTTATATTACAATGAGTAGAAATTATACGCAAAAAAAGGGAAAACGTAAAATGAGGGTATGTTAAAACCGGGGTTGGAGTTGAATAATGAAACTTGTGAACTCAAATTGTAGGATACTTGTATTACATATACATACCATGTCTCTAACAAAGAGAACATAACGCCACAAATATGTTCACCTTATATCTCTTTCAAAAAATTAGGTTGATAAATGAAATATAGAAATTTTATCAAATATTTTCTATTTTTAAACAACTTTACTGTCTTCCATATTGGTATGTTTTTGAGTATAATATGGTATATTTTTTCTAGCAATTGTTGAACACATTACCTACTTATTTAGTTTTACCTAGTTAAAAGAACTCTTATTTTATTTTATTTATTTTATTTTATTGATTTTATAGAACCAACAGTTAAAAGACTAAAAAGATATTTTTACAACTCTTAAAAGATATTTTTATATCTGAATACATTTTTAATGTATGTACCTATGTAAATATATTATGTACTGATGGTTCTGTACACCAATAAAATAAAACAATGTTTATTAGGTGATATTTCAAAAATCCGTCTGTTCTATTAGTATTATCAGAAAGAACAGACAAAGAAAACTGATAAACTTCAAAAATATAATTTTAGTGAGAAAAAAACATATCATAATATTTCCTTGTAAACAATGCTTCTTGTGTAAATATCATTCGATTCATTAATTTTCTTCTGTTCTGCACTTTCAAAAATCTGAACATGTAATGCACTCTGAGAAGAAACTCTAGAACAACCTACATATAATTGACCATGTGTGATGACAGGTTCGGGAAGGAAAAAACCAACGCGTTGAAATGTCTGTCCCTGTGATTTATTTATTGTAATAGCAAAAGCTAATTTAACTGTAAACTGTTTACGACACATATTAAATGGAATTGACACATCAGAAGAGGTATTTAGACAAATTCTAGGAATAAAGTGTGGAGTCCCTTGCTTTTCTCCAGTTATGACTTCTATATGAATATTATTTTATTTCAAAAATCCGTCTGTTCTATTAGTATTATCAGAAAGAACAGACAAAGAAAACTGATAAACTTCAAAAATATAATTTTAGTGAGAAAAAAACAGATCATAATATTTCCTTGTAAACAATGTTTCCTGTCCATGCAACAGTTAATTTTTTTTCCTATTCCTCGCAGATAATGAAAAAGTGTTTTATACAAAAAAGTTTTTCTAAATAAATAAATTTGAATATGGCATCAGTAAAAATGTACATACTTATTTGTCAAAATGTTGTTCAAAGCATACATATGAGAGTACAAAATGTGTATAAATCAATTTAAAATCTCTTTAAATACAATATTTTCTGTATAACATCCATTTGAAATAATTCCTTGTTTTGAACCTTCTATAATTTGTACTTTTAATGCAGATTGTGAGCGTACCCTGGAACACCCGACATATAATTGTCCATGAGTAAATACTGGTTCTGGCAGTAGAAGTCCAACGCGATCAAAAGTTTGTCCTTGTGACTTATTCAAGGTCATACAATATGCTAATTTAATAGGAAACTGTTTTCTACACATATTAAAAGGTATTGTTTTATCAGATGTTGTATTTAAACAAATGCGAGGAATGAAATGTATCGTTCCCTGTTTTTCACCTGTTACAATTTCTGCTTGTATAATATTAGTACTCATATGTTTTACAACCATTCTTGTTCCATTACAAAGGCCATCTCCGATAGATAAATTTCTGAGAAGGATTATGATTGCTCCAATTTTAAGATTTAAAGAGTGTAACGGAAAACCATTTGGATTTATACTGTTTAAAAATTCTACTGGATAATTAACTTGCTCATTTACATCTAATTGACCATTGTCATTAATAATATAGTCTAAAGAATGGTATGTATGCATTGTACCTTGTAGCCTTCCCAGTACATCTTCATTAACCATTCGAGCATGATCATTTTTAGGGCATAATATTGCTCGTTTACACATTATTGGTACATCTGAAACTGAATGACTTTCATTGTATATGCTTTGAATAACATTTTGACAAACACTATCATTTGGGATAAGCACCGATGACTCTTGCTTTCCTGCAACAGAAGGAAGCTGTCCATTACCTAAATCTAAAAGCCACTGTGAAAATATGCTTTCCCCTTCTAAAGCTCTTATATTGGTTTTTAAATGGAAGGTAATAAATTTTCTCCAATGTTTACTATTTTTAATGGACATTGCAACTAATTGACCTCGAGAGGCTCTACGACAAACTGGAAGAATCTGTCTAAAATCTCCACCTAAAACAATAACTTTATTACCAAAAATATAATCATTACCCATTATATCGCGAATAGTACGTTCAATAATATCTAAGGCTACTACGGGAGCCATCGGTGCTTCATCCCAAATGATAACGTCAGCATCTTTTATAATTTTACGGTTCTTTGAGGTAATTCTGCAAGTAGTATTATCCTGTAAATCAAGAGGTAAATTAAAAGCTGTGTGACACGTCACTCCACCTGGAAGTAAAATAGCTGCAATTCCTGTCCAAGCAACGGATAAAACTTTCTTTCCTCTTCCTCTTAAAGTATGTATAAGAGTCTTGTATAGGAAAGTTTTACCTGTTCCACCAGGACCATCGATGAAAAAACATCTATTTCCATCACGTTCATCTGAAAATACTTTGGAAGAAATAACTTCGAATGCATTGCGTTGTTCATCATTAAGCTTATTCGCCATTTCAGCACCTAAAGAAAACTCTAACATAAAATTTAAATCTTCAATTTCATGAAAATCACTGCTGCTATCTGGTTCCGGCAACCCTTGTAAACTGCAAGAAGAATTTTCTTTCATTAGTGCGTTTTGTATGTACAGAAGTGAACAATTAACAGCAACTTCTTCTATAGCTCCTCGCTGGACAAAATCTTCAGACATTAAACTCTTGAAATCATTCCACAGCTCCAATGGATCTGTTGGGAGACAATGAATCATTAATAATACAAATAAATCTCGAAGAGCTCTAGGCATCATATATGATGACGCTTCTGCCATGCAATTATGCCATTCCCTGTTGTCGTGGATTAGTCCTAGTTCTCGAGCTGCATCACGAAATGTGGGCAGTAAATTACCACCTACAGTCCGCAATGATTCATATGATGTAGCGCCAGTCACCTGTAAAAGAATAAGCCTTAGATGATATAATTCTACGTTTCTGGGAGAAACTGATGCAAGGCGCCCAATAATCTTATCGCCACCACGTTGTCTCTTAGTCCATTTCTTATTAACTGAAAACACATAAAAATTTGGTATATCTTGATACTTGATTGTGCGTGCATCGGTGTCTTCTAGGTTAAGTTGGAACCACGCAGTTAAAGTTGTGTTTCTTGAGGTTGCTGCTCTAAGAGCTTCTTCTTCTCGTCCTTCTGAAAAATATATAGGCTGACCATTAGGCAAATGTACTGACAAAAGCAAAATAGCATGAGAATGACCATATATTGGATTTTCCATGATTCTCCATGCAGCTTCTGGTGCGCTTACATATCGACAGTTAATATACTCACATATTTCATCATATACCAGAGTCTCATTGCGTTCAACATTTTGATGTATTTGTATCCGGGCACAATCAAACCCTTTTGATATATATTTATGAATATACTTAATACTAAGAACCGAAGAACAAATTTCTACATTAATGTGAGCATTATATTTTTGACTAAGATAAGGATTATATGGAACGACAAAACGATTATCAATACGTATTCCTCGAACAATATGATTACCAGAAAAATTATCGCGTCTCCGATATTCTGGATACCCTCCTACATTATTATTGGTGTCATCTCTGAAATTCTTTGGAAATTTTTTAGAACACTTACCATCAACCATACACACTGAATTTGGATTTAGTATACCGCAAGGTCCATGAATATTATGTTTCAAAATTATGTCATACAAACCATGAAAACTTCGATCGGGTAATTCAGCACTCACAACTGTGTCAATATCTGAAGTTGTGCGAAATTTGTCCTGCTCACACAACGTAAATACTCCATGAAGATGGGGAAGACCTCGTTTCTGCTCTTCTATAACATAAACCCAACACAACACTTTACCAAATATATGTTTTTCAGTCATATCTCTTATAAACTCTTCCACTTTTAACTGAAAAACCCGGGCCACTAAATCAGGCCTATCCGATGTAGTTTGATTTGGTAATAATTCATTCTGGATTTCTGGCCACTTTGGGTTACAGGTAAAAGTGATGAACAAATCTGGACGACTAAATTTTCTAACCATAGCCATAGAGTCTTGGTAAAGTTTATTCATATGACGTGGCCCACCAATAAATGTAGAAGGAAGAATTATTATATTACCTGCTCGTCCACTTTCAATAGCCAAATTCTGTACATAATCCTGTAGACCCTGGTAGCATTCAACTCTCAAATGTTGTTGATTTTCTCTTATGTACTTTAAACGAAGTGATTCACAAACTATGTATGCATGAATTATATATTGTTGGAAAAGCTTGCCAGCAAAATGTATTGGATTGAAGACCTCCCTACGTACTGCTATTTTACTCGAATAAAATTGCATAGTTGTTACAGATTGACGACGATTTGTTTGAAAATTTGGATGATGCTGAATACCAGTCGTCCATCCATACTCGCCTGAGGGAAATAACAATGGAAAAACCATGGGGTCCAGATGTTTTGATAACATATTTATGCGCTGGAGGCCTTCAATATTTCTTGGGTGAACAGCTACATCTACATCAAATGGTATCTGACCTTCATGATCTGCGACATATACAATGGCAACGTCACTATTGTGAGATGGAGCATTATACCTTCTTTGATCATCTGCTTCTGACCGTGTGAATAGGAGTCTAACATCTCTCATTGGGCCGCCATTAATTGCAACTCGAGCTTCTTCTTCTTCTACAGCTTCTTTTAACCTTTTATACTGGAGAGCATACGGACTTACACGACGAATGACATTATCAATCGTAAACATAATATTTTGTTGACACCTTGCATTTGATGGGTGTCTCATACGTACCCTTACAGCTTCATCGGCATCATAAACATACAGCTGTGCATAAGATGGAGTTTCTCCGTCAATCTGCATACTTCTTGAAGTTCTATGATATACTTCACCTGAAATTTTCAAACAGTATGGTCCGGTACCAGGTACGTCTGCAATCTGAGCGCCAAAGGATGCAAAAGCATTAGCACTATTGTATTGACGAATAAATTCTCTAAAATTTTTGGATTCATTGCAGCTTCCTAACAATAATGCTTTCAATTCTTCCGGATATGTTGACAGTACTTGAGGTGACACTTTGCCACTGTGGCAACAACTATGTAATAGTTTGCCCTTTTCAGCATTAAAATGAACCGCTCTGCAATTCTCCACTGTACACAGCTTGTCCATGCGACCCATATCATGCTGATCTGGAAGAAAATTATGAGGTGTATTAATAATTGCACACTTAAAATAAGTGACAGAATTTCTTCTGCCTGCATTCATACTTCTATCTCGCTGCTCTTGCATAACATTTTCCACTCTTCGCCTAGAATTCCTACGATCTCGCTGTTCTTGTGTTATATTTTCCACACGCTCCCTCGTATTCCTACGTTCTCGTTGTTCTTGCGTCATATTTTCCACTCTTCGTCTAGCATTCCTACGATTTCGCTGTTCTTGTGTCATATTTTCCACACGTTCTCTTGCATTCCTACGATCTCGTTGTTCTTGCGTTATATTTTCCACTCTTCGTCTAGCATTTCGACGATCTCGTTAGCTCTTGTGTCACTCTTCGCCTAGGTTCTGTCATATCTCGCTCATCCAGATCTAGCTGTTCCGTCATATCTCGCTCATCCATCTCTTGATTGTTTTGATTGTAAGTATCCATGGAGTTTCGGTAAAAACCTGCAACAAACAAAATAACACCAAATAATTAGATAATGATGTTAAAAATAAATATTTTGAACGATCAAAGTTAAAATATGACTTTTAAACTCACGTCAAAGCCATAGATTAGATTGTTTTAACGCGTTCCATAGAGAGTTCGTACAGAATGGTGCCATAATTTAAATACGTATTCCGCAGATTTATTAATAACGTTTGATAAAATTGATGTTTAAAATTCCTTTTTGAACAATAATATTGTCAATTGATATTTAAAATACATTTTAAACGATAATTTTGTACTTTTTCGATTCAATTTATTTTTTATATTGGAGAAATATTTAGAATGCGTAAAATAAAATTGGGTAAAATTATTTTACTGGCAATACGCGCACATGCTAAGCGGCCACGACCACGTACAGATTGTGGAGGGAGACGTATTCAATATAATAGATATTGGTCCTTACATATGAAATTGGCGTTTTGCCGTACTGGCAACTTTGATATCTAATATCTTCTCTTTAGTTAGGAATTCCAAATTCAAATTTATACAGCTATTTACTCATGAAATTGTGTTTCGAAAATTATAATTTATTTGTTTTTTCCTCATTTTTTTTCTTTGCGTCACTCAGTTTACAAAATGGAAAACTTGAAATATCGCGTTATTTACGAGTACAAGTTCCACCGTGGCACCAGTGCTGCAGAAACGGCTCGAAGGATTAATGATATGTATGGTGACGGTGCCGCAAAAGAAAACACAGTGCGTTTTTGATTCCAACGTTTTCGTTCTGGAAATTTCGACCTGCAGAACAAGCCCCGTGGACGGCCGGAGACCAAAGTTGATAATGAAGAATTGAAGGCTATTGTGGAAGCTTATCCATCGCAAACCACGTCCGAGTTATCTGCAGGCTGCAGTGTTAGTGATAAAACTGTTTTTATCCACTTGAAGCAAATTGGGAAGGTGAAAAAGCTTGAAAGGTGGGTACCTCACGAATTGAGTGAAGCAAATCAACAAACGCGCGTTGACTGCTGCGTTGCATTACTCAACCGGCACAATAATGAAGGGATTTTAAATCGAATCATTACCTGTGATGAAAAGTGGATCCTGTACGATAATCGGAAGCGCTCATCGCAATGGCTGAACCCTGCCGAACCAGCCAAACCATGCCCCAAGCGAAAATTGACTCCAAAAAAGTTACTTGTGAGCGTTTGGTGGACTAGTGCTGGTGTCGTTCACTACAGCTTTCTTAAATCTGGCCAGACGATTACGGCAGATATCTTTTGTCAGCAACTGCAAACCATGTTGGAAAAGCTAGCTGCTAAACAACCGAGGCTGGTTAATCGCTCTAGGCCACTGCTGCTTCATGATAACGCTAGACCACACACTGCACAACAGACGGCTACCAAATTAGAGGAGTTTCAATTGGAATGTCTAAGGCATCCACCGTACTCTCCGGACCTTGCCCCAAGAGATTACTATTTTTTTTTCGAAATTTGGATAACTTCTTGCAAGGGAAAAAATTCAACTCCGGTGGGGCAGTCCAAACCGCCTACAAAGATTTTATTAATTCCCGTCCGAATGGTTTTTTTAGTAAAGGGATCTATGAACTACCTATGAGACGGTAAAAGTGCATAGATAGCAATGGTACAGACTTTGATCAAATAAATATATTATATCCACTTCGTGGAGCCTGATGACGTATCCCTCCTATTCTGTCTTGGCTTTTATTATTTTACCACATGAATTTGGTATACTTGTAAACTCTATTATTTCTTCCTCATTTAAGTCTAAATCTACTGAACTCACTAATCTCATTTTGTTATTTTAAAAGTATGCATGTACGCTTTAATATCAAACAAAGTCGCTTGTAATAAAATTGTTTGCAGCGAGTGCAGTAGTAAATGTTAGTACAATTTTGTTCCTCCCTTCTCCCTTAACTTCCACCAATTGCAATATCTTTAACTTTGTTATAAATAACTTCTTTCCAAAAGACACAGTATCAATAGTTATATTTTCTATATTTTGGATGTACACTGTAAAAGGCAACACGTGCCATCCACCTCGAAGCTGTAACTGATTTTAGTGCTATAGGTTTTGTTGCTGCATTTAGAAGATTTACATCACGAAGAGGTCACTGCCAGGAACTCCTTAGTGACAACGGAACTACCTTTATCAGAGCAGATGTTATGTTACGTAACTTGTTTAACAATGCCAAATTCAAGCTACCTAAAGAAATAACTGAAATACTAAGTTTAGATGAAATACTAAGATTTAAAAGTGGCATGTATACCTCCAAGAGCTCCAAATTTTGGCGGGCTGTGGGAAGCGGGTGTACGGTGCGCCAAAGTCCATTTAAAACGAGTCATAGGGGATACCACTTTAACTTTCGAAGAAATTACTACTTTGTTAGCGCAAGTCGAGGCATGCTTAAATTCGCGACCATTATCAGTTTTTAGTGATAATCCAGACGATCCTCTCCCCTTGACTCCTGGTCATTTTTTTGATAGGAGAACGTTAATAAATATAAGTGATGTAGACTATTCAGACCCAAATGCAATAGGATTAGATAGGTGGAAACTGTTACAAATAATGTTAATCTCTTTTTGGAAACGATGGTCAAAAGAATTTTTAAGCAATGAAAACCAAAGAAATAAGATAGTGGTATACTAAACAGCATGAAGTTGATGTTGGCGACATAGTTATAGTGAGATAAGACTACATTCCGCCAGCCAAGTGGCTTTTAGGAAAGTAGTTGAGAAGCATACTGAACCAGATAATGCCAACGCCAGAACGCCAACTGACCAAGTCAAAGAAATTTAATGTATATTTTCACGGTGGGTGTTTTAAATATTATCTTAATAAATAAAGGAATGATAATGTTAGTGTGTGTTTGTCTCACGCCTTCTGAAAAACTAAGAGCATCTAAAAATCTAATTTATGTGCGAGCATGTACCAGTATACCTGACGCAGTGTCACGCTAAAAAAAGTGAAAAAATGCTGAATTATTAAATGTATTTCAATAATTATTTTTTTCCAACTGTCGATTTGTTTAAGAGAACTTTGTTCTCTTAACATATCGACAATGTTTCAAGCCAGGATACACAAGATTGTATGCAGAGTCTATATTTTTCACGGTTTTTCCAACTATGAACTCAAAAAACACCAACTTAGGGGCTTCGCAGCATATATGTTCTATGTGCGGATTTACTCAGAATTCGGAGTAGAACATTTCGTGTGTCTGTGTATGCGTGCGTATGTGTGTGTTAGTCCTCCCCTTATAACTTTTGATCTGCTCAATTTGCAGAGCTCAAAATTTCAGAATATATAGATAGTTATAGGCCTACAAAACTTTTGTATTCTTTGTGTTTCAGTCAAGAATTATCAGCATTAAAATTTTTACTTTATTTTTCCCTATATCTTAAAAAACATAAAAGCTAGAACGCTGAAAATTGGTATAAATATAGACAAATATAAAATCTCATTTTTTTTTACAAAAAAAATTCCAGACTTTCTTAAACGTTTTTTATTAAAAAAAAAAAAAAAATTTTTATGATAAATTTATATGTTTAATTGCCGATATTTCCAAAGTTTTTAAAAAGATCGAAAAAAGCTGAAACACACCAACTAGATAATTTAATTTGCTATAAAAAATATTCATTACATCTCATAATTTTTTCAAAATATCTAAGGAAACTTAATAGTTTGATACTTCATCTTCAAACATACATACATACCATCATGCTGTTTTCATTTTCTGGGTAGGAAAAAAGGACTATCCTCCATACTGTCCTTCCTTGACATACACACCTCCATGTGTTGTATAGAAAACTAAATATTTTAAAATATTAAATAATTTGGATTTATGGGTTTATAGTTTAGTACTAATTCTTCAACTATTCCAACTATCGCTATCGATAGTTGGATTTCATGTATTACATTCAACTAGTCCATAGATTACACAACAGTGAGTAGCGTGCTCTTTTTTGTTTTGTTAACATTTGCTTAAGATTAGAGTTTAAAGGACAAGTCCTTGATGGGTAGAATGTGTGAAAACTGTGGTAGGTAGTTACCTACAAATGAATACTTGAAATATTATTTTCCGAGTTTATTTGTATTTAAAAGTTGTGATTTTACATTGTTTTATTCAAAATATATTATGTCAAACTGTGAAAATATACGAGATAAAATAAACTGTTATTTTAACCTAAAACGAGTTCTCTTAAATTGCTTAACAGCATTCGTGGTTTTAATTGCGCCTATGGATTACGTAATAAAAATTAAAACTGAGGAATTTGAAAATTTGTGGCCACAGTGCCTTTAAATGTGATCCAAGATGTCAATTTTCATGGTTTTAAAAAAAATTCTGTTGCAAAACAAAGATACTTAAATTTTTCTATATTTTTTTATAAACTGTCAACGATAAGCTGAGTACATCCAGCACTCAGCTTATCGTTGACTTTTGGGACACCCTGTATAAAGATAAATCCAGTCGATTTTATATATTTATATTATGTATATTTTGAGTCACAAAAATTATTTCACGAATAAATGAAAACAGTCATCGACAAAGTTCCAAGAAACATAATTGGCCAGATTCTATTTTTACACAGTCATTGATTTTTCTGGTGAATTTTATTAATCAACCTTTGACCCTCGCCACTCAGGTGTAGGTGGAGGAAGGTATCAGATCGCTTCATTCATGAGGTGTGGGAAAGGGAAGGAGTATTATAAATTGGTTCCACACTAAAATAAACCAAATTTATTTTAACAAGGCCTCAAGACCTACGGGCGTTCAATATTTATAGTTCCTATTTGTCGGAAAGTTTTCTGCCTCCAATTATTTGATTTTCCTTCGAGTAGTTTGTTACAGGATGCCAACAACGATAAAAGTTTCATTTCTTATTTTAGATTTTCTTTATTCAGTCCCTTTATCGGCACCTTAAAATTACATTTGTAGCTATATATTTTGAAGTCATAATTTTCGTTTCATTCTTATTTACTACACTTTCAATCACTTTTTCAACTGTCGATTTGTTCAAGCGAACTGTTTTCTTAACATATCGACAAAGTATCAAGCCAAGATACGCGAGATTTGTATGCAGGGTCTATATTTTTCACGATTTTTCCAACTTTGAAGTCAAAAAACACCAACTTAGAGGCTTCGCAGTATATGTATATGTTCTATATATCTCAATCGAATTCACTCTCAATCGAATATGCAGTCAACCACCTTATAATCATTCACCTTTTACTTTTAATGCTGTAACTGAAACTGAGATCTCGAACATAATATCTTCCATTTCAACCAAGTCTTTCGACTCCGATGGTCTCAATATTGATATGATACGTCTGCTTCTACCTTCTACCCATATTATCAATCACTCACTGAGTGTCGGAATTCTCCCTGCATCATGGAAAATGGCACACGTTATACCCCTTCCAAAAATTTCATCATCTAGCCAGTCAAAAGATTATCGTCCTATCTCCATTCTACCAATCCTCTCTAAAGTTACAGAAAGGGTTGTTTTTAATCAATTTAATACATGGCTTCGTACAAATCCTCTTCTTGATCTTCTTCAATCTGACTTCAAAATTGGACACAGTACATCAACTGTTCTAGTTAAAATAACTGATGACATTAGATGCGCTATGAATGATAAGCAAGTAACTATCCTCACACTACTCGATTTAAGTAGCGCGTTTAATTCCGTTCATTTCGACATTCTCATTGCCAAACTATCCTCACTCAATATAGCCCAGCCAATGCTGGAGTGGTTCACTTGTTATCTCAACAATCGTAAACAGTGCATTAAGATCGCTGATTCTACTTCTGATATCACCACCTTGTTATCTGGAGTACCCCAAGGTGGTGTTCTTTCTCCTTTGTTATTTTCCATCTTCATAAATTCAATTACAAAAAACTTAAAATGTCACTACCACCTTTTTGCTGACGATCTTCAGTTATATATCCACTTTTACATCCACCACATTCACAGTGCTGCCCGTTCTATGAACGATGATCTCAGTTTCATCTCATCTTAGTCCTCAGAGAATGGTCTTCTAATTCACCCAACTAAGTCCCAAGCTATTATAATTGGCAGTCCCCGTCTGCTGTCGTTGCTTAATAATGTACAAATCCCACCTCTTCTTATCAATAATCAATGTATACCTTTTATCAAAGTAGTGAAAGATCTTGGAATTCTAATCGACGAGGATCTTTTGATAGACTCAAAAATGTTCTTCCGTTGCATTGCAAAATAACCCTAGCACAATTGTTTCTCCTTCCTTTACTTGACTGTGCTGACGTTTGTTATTTGGATGCGAACGAGGAGCATCTCAACAAACTAAAGCGCCTCCAGAATGTTTGTATCCGCTTCATCTTTGGACTCAAAAAATTCGATCACATTTCCTCTTACCGTAATCTTCTCCATTGGTCTAAGATACGACAATGGCGAAATATACATATGTTGTCACTTCTATATAATACGCTCTTTAACCCTATGTAATTCACCGCAGTACCTTAAAACCAAATTCACCTACTTATCTAATCACGGCCTATCGCTTCGATCTGCTAAACGTACTACATTAACAATCCCAATTCACAACACTGAATTTTTCAGCTCTTTCTTCTTGTTCCTTCCCAATCCCTATTTTTTGCTATGATGTTTTTAATTTTTATTTATCATGGTTACATGTATATTTTCTCTGTTCTTTAGTAGCTTTCATTTTTTGTTGATGTACGTGTATAATTCTGTCACTCTGTAATCTGGTTGGTTGGAAGAAATTGTCTAATGGCAATAAGCCCTCCAGTGTGCATTTTATTTGTTTATATTATGTAGAAAAAGTTAAATAAATAAATATATATATATGGATTTACTCAGAATTAGGAGAAGAACATTTACTGTGTCTGTGTGTCCATGTGTCTGTGTCCCCCCCCCCCCCGTTATAACTTTTGTTCCGCTCAATTTACAGAGCCCAAAATTTCAGAATATCTAGGGTATGAATATAGAGAATACAATATCTCAAATTGGTTTTTTCGAAAAAAATCCCAGAGTTTCTCAAACATTTTTTGTTAAGAAAAACATTTTTTATGACAAATTTATGTGTTTAACTGCCTATATTTCCAAAATTTTTAAATACATCGAAAAAGCCGAAACACCACAACTAGATAATTCAATTTGCTATAAAAAAATAACATTGTCATACAAGGTGTTTCAAAAGAAAGTTTAATAATAATAATAAACACTTCATTGCACCCTACGCAAGTGGCGAGTTTATTGCCGTATGGCAATTTTTTCCAACTAATCAGTGTTTCCAGTCCAGAGAAGCAATATTTGCGCGAGAAATGAATTTAAATAAATTTCTCCTCTGCTGGGAATCGAACCCAGGACGCCCGCACAGAAACCGAAAGGCTTACCAATTGTGCCACGGCGGTTTATATTTGTTTAACTTACTGCGTGAACGCAAGGAATCCGAAGGGCGAGGGGGGTATGTCAATCGGTAGTCTGGCTCTTTGAAATTTAGTCGCTATGGAGCGTTTTACGCGCTACAGTCGCCAAAAACGGTGATTGGCGACTGTAGCGCGTAGAAGATTTTGCAATATTCGAGGTTTTCGCCACTTGAATGCAAAAACTCTGATGGAACCGGTTAAAAGAGCCCAAAAGGCTGTTATTAGAATAATTAATAAACGTCCAAGAAGATACCCATCTGATCAACTTTTTAAGGAATATTTTGTACTGGACGTCAGGCAAATTTACATGTTAAAATTAGGTACACATTTCTTTTCACACAGGACAATTCATAATCATGCAACACATACACATAACACACGAACAAATCAAAATCTTATAGTTCCAATAATTAAAACCACTTTTAGTCAAAGATTCTACACTTTCCTTGGACCAAGACTATTCAATAAACTTACAAACTACATGAAAGAAAAAAAATAGAACCCCATAACACACACCAATTGCGGACGATACTAACCAAATGGCTAATCCATTTGGGTAGGAACGAATCGGAGGACCTTCTATGTAGTGTGTTAGAATAGAATGACATTATGAGTATTATGCTGCACGACAGAAGAATCAGCTGTATTGCAAAGAAACGTAAAGCTGGGTGATTCGACACAGTCAATGGACTAGTGAATCATCCAGGTGTCATAAATAAGAAAAACAAACCAATTACTACTATTATTTTTAAGATTTTACCTTTATTATATTCTAGAAACTTTTGTACAATTTTTGTTTTTGTTTTTGATTATATTGTTATTTTTTTGTTGATATTTTTATTTATATTTTTTATATTTTTTGTTTATTCATTTTCTCATTACTTTTTGTTATTACTTTTTGTTTTCTCTACTTTTTGGTATTACTTTTATTATTATTTTTTTTTTATTATTTTTGTCTCTTTATTTTTGTCTCTTTTGTCATGGTTACTTTTTTTTATAATGTCTATATTTTTTTATCTATCTTGTGTACTTTTATTTTTCACTAGCTGAGAAGCTTCGCTTCGCTCAGCTTCTAAGCTAGGGCTTGCAGCCGGCTTTTACCGCTGCGAGGTAAATGACCGCCTCCGGCGGTCCATGGCACTGTGGGGTCTGAAGGTACTGAACGGTCTGAAGGTACTGAACGATCTGAAGGTACTGAGGGGTCTGAAGTTACTAAAATGTCTGAAGGGATGAAAGATTCGGGAGGAAATGAAGAGGGGTATGAGGCATTGACGGAACGGGAGGTACAGAAGGACCTGAAGGGACGGGAGACACTGAAGAGACGGGTGGCACTGAGGGACAGGAGACATTAAAAGGACGGGAGGCACCGAAGGGACGGGAGACACTGAGGGACCATTTTTAATTATACAGGCAATACGAAGATTGCTGAGTTTCAACTAAATCAAATGCCTTTAATCCGCAAAGTGGTTAAAAAGGTTGCAAACCCTATTGTAGAAGTCAAACGAAACTTCTCTTTTAGTTTCTTAATTTGCGTTTCACAAACCATGACACGGAGCAAGCTTTATTTTTCGCTGCTGTGTTTGTCGCCTCCGCACAAAAACGTTATTCTTATAAAATATTAATTTACAAAATAATATTTTTTTTAATTTTAGAAAGATTGATATTTTAAACTCCTTGTAAATAAGCATGTAATAAATATTAATATTTTTTCATGCAACTCTCCAATAATAATTAGTACTTTAAATCCTGGCAACACCGTGGTTGACATTTGACTTGACGTTTGACAAATGACCGATAAATTATGTTTGCAAACTCAACATGTAGTCTAAATCTAAACTAAATGATATTACTTAAATGTTTACACTTACTATTGTGTGTTGTGTGTATTTAGATTGTATATTTTTTTATGCTTAAATAAGGATATTCGCCTTTTCAGTCAATTTAGCAAGCATTCGCAGACTCTTATTTTAACTGCAGACATTAAAGCGGTACTATAGTTTGGTTATGGACATTTTATATTTAATTCACCAGAATTTGATGTATTTCAGATTAGCATTACAGTAGCGAGATGTATTCTAAATGCAATTTTTTTAATACTATAATTTATTTTGCCAACTGTAACCACTAAAATATAAAATCATGTATGTTCTCTTCGGTGATAATTTTTTTTCTTGTTTATGTTTACCTCCGTTTCTCGATGAAACTTTATCTGCTACAGAAACATATTATATTATTATGTTATATTTTTCAACTTGCAACTGACAGTATAGCCAATCAGCGGAGACTTCTAATTGGCTGTTAAATTTTTATATTAGATGTAATATATATGCTGTTAGTCTTCCAAAAATTTATAAAAAAATAAATATAATAATTTTAGTCTAAATTTAATACTTAAACTTTGTCGTATGTCTGTTGAATAACAAATGAGAACGTATGAGGCCGACTTAAAAATTATTTACCAGTTAAGACTAAAATCACTCTAACGCGACGTCTTACGTAGGCAATTCAAGGCGAACGCGAAGCGGCGCGAAAATAACAATCAGTCGGTAACTATTGAAGTGTCCTGCGTTACCGACCGCGAGTAGGGTACGGTGTGACATGGCACGATGCGAAGCGAACGCGATCAATTGGTTTGATATTTTCACGCGAATTGGAAGCGGTGCCATAGTTTTTTTTGGTAAAGTATAATGTCAGAAGCACGATTCGCGTGCCCGTAGGACACAGCCGCAGCGTCGCACCGCATCGCTTTGAATTCGCATGTATCCGTTCGGATCGCTTCGCATTCGCTTTGAATCGCCTACGTAGGATGTCGCGTAACTCAACAACACATGCTACCATTACTTGACTACGCTGACGTTGCCTACGCTGAGATTCAACTGAAGATCAACTTAACAAACTCGAACGGTTACAAAATGTCTGCATTCGATACGTGTTTGGACTCAGGAAGTTCGACCACGTATCCGAGAGCAGGCAACGACTGAACTGGTTAAAGATCCGTCACCGAAGAGATTCCCGTGTTCTTTCCCTTTATATATTTTGTATTTTTAATACTATAAAAGTCTTTAATTATTATTATTAGGTGATGTATGTATGTCGAGTATCGAGACGACAATGCGTATATGTCAGAATAGGAAAATGTGGTGTTCGATTCAATATGGTTATATAGTTTTTATAGTTCGATTCAAGTTTTTTCAATTAAGTTTTTGACAAAGATATACATTGTTAAAGATATGGAGAAAACTTACCACGTTAATAAGTTTTGTTGAATTTGATAGTAATATATTTTTATCGGATACCTACCTGGATATTAACAAAACACGATGAAAACAGAGTGGATGCCTTTGAAAGAAAAATCTTATGCAGAATATACCTATGTACCTATTAACGACTGTCAAACATGGCGTAAAAGATATATATCACCGAGCTTTATGATCTTTACCAGGACATCAGCATAGTCATGAGCCATGGGGCAGCAGAACTGGAAGGTGGCAGCCAACGATAGAACAGTATGGAGAAGATTCTTGGACACAGATAGGACCCATCAAGAGTTGTGACGCTAAGAATAATGATGATGATATTTTTATGTGAATAAATTAATTGATTGTTGGCAATTATTTAATTTTATTTTCTTAAATTTATCTTCATAAATTTGAAAGTAAAATAATTTGTTAATTAAATGCAACATACAGAAATGTTTTGAAAATATAGATTTCTTCTTCCTTGCCTCTTCCCAGTTCATCTGGAGCGGCCCTACCTTTCCATCCATATTTTTCGGAGACCTTTCCATCTTGCGTCATTTCTCTGGTTAGTTGCTCCTCCCTCAACTCCTTAATATTTGTCCACCAGGTGGCCTATGTACGGCCTCTATTTCTGGACTGAGTGCGTATATCCTGTGTGAGTTTAACTATACATATGATCCTCATTTCGTCTGGTAATGTGTCCGTACCATCGGTGTCTGGCCTTTAGTTTCTCCGGAATAGAGGCGACTCCAAAACTACCTCGGACGTATTCATTTCTAATTCGATCCTCCTTTGTAACACATCTAACTCTATCACTCATAATAATAACTCATAATTCTTTAGTGGTTCCTAAAAATTTCATTTGAAAGCAAGCATTACATACATACCATCACGCCATGTCCCTCGCGGGGTAGGCAGAGAGAACCAAACGCTACTTATTTCTATCTTGACACACATTCATCGCCTCGTCGACATTCATACATTGTCCTATACATATTCATTTGTTGTTCATGCTTCTGACATCTCCGCCTTTCAAAATAGCGTTCCCATGGATATGCCATCCCTTACTTGGGCGGCCCCGACCTCTCATTCGATTCCTGTCGCAAAGTATATTTTCTTCGTCAGGCGTTCCTCATTCATTCTGCCCATGTGTCTAAACCATCTCAATGTGTTCACTTAAATTCTATTAATGACATCTTTCTTTATCTTACATTCTTTCCTTATGTCCTCATTTCTGACCCTCTCATACATCGTCCTATTATATCTTCTAACATGACTCTTAAAATACTTAATTCTATAATGGCATGAATTTATAGAATTACCTGTTAATAATGTATAAAGAGGCTCTGGAGGATATCTATTGCAGGTATGTGTACTATTCCATTGTTACAACACATTCCTGGGTTTTCTCCCTTCCATTTCAAATCACCACAATATGTACAAATTATAGACATTCTACCAAAAGTTGATACTGGCTCAGAAATAAATTGAAACTATAGGTTAATATCTATATTGCAACTATAGGAAAAAGCAGAATTTTCCTTTTGTCTCCATGATTCATGTTTCAATGCCACATCTGTTATTTTACATACAAAAAAAATAGTGTTTGGCGATATTGTTAAGCGTTTTCAATTTGACTCAGGGGCCTTATGACTTGAAGACTTAGAGGCTGTTTTATACTTTTAATGCTGCTAAGATGGCGCATTCAAGTGCAGTAATTTCTATTACTTCAACGTCTTGCATATTCATTTGATCTATTATCATTAAATTATCACGACTCCCTACTTCTATCCAATTACTTGAAGACTGAAAATCTGTACTTCCTCTTTCTTGCTGCAGAAATTGTAATACCCTATACGCCGTCATTTGTAATCTACTGGCTTCACATCTCCTTTCTTGCTGTTCTTTAGATTCGTTTGCCCTAAGTGCAACCATTCGCAACATGTTATTTTCATGTGCCATTCCTTCTGCACTCTTTCACCTACTCCTAGAAGAATGACATAACCTGTACCTACACCGAAATACAATAATCACCAACTCATTTATGAAAATATCTTTAAACAAATACCTACGTTCTTTCCATATGTGAATGTTGATTTAAAATTTACCTAAATTCATCGAGAATTGAAATTTCAACTTACATTTTTTTGTAACTATATAGGCTAAAATTTGATTCTGAAAGAAAATAAAATATAAAGTTATTAAATATTGGAAAATAAACTAAATCAATACATTTTTTTTTTCAATATTGGACACTGTCACTTCGTGGTAGAAATCCATAATTAATTAAAACTATGAAAAATTTTTATATTTAATTTTACGTTCTACTTAATTTTTTTTTTTTCGCAAACGCGACTCCCATTCACAGGTATCGCTCTATGATGAGCATCGTCAGAATGGTGAACAATAATGATGAAGACCATTGTTCACCATTCTGACGATGCTCATCATAGAGCGATACCGGTGAATGGGAGTCGCGTTTGCGAAAAAAAAAAAATTAAGTAGAACGTAAAATTAAATATAAAAATTTTTCATAGTTTTAATAAATCAATACATATTAATTACGATAAAAATATAAAGTAGGTAACTTTCGAATATTTGACAGCTGAAAGAATGGTGGAACAACGCGAGGAAAGCAAATCTGACCCACAATGCAAAAGGGACCATTTGTTCAACGTGAATTGCTCACTCTCCCTGTGTCGGATTTTATTACTTCGTGCCATTTGAGGTCTAATTACGATAGGGACGCATATATTATCAGAATGTTGGTATTTTTGTCATCTTCAGGGTAAATTCACATATATCAATTTTGGCGACTCGGCGAGTAAAGCATAAAAGCATTCTTTAATTCTTATTATATAACATTTAAACTAACTTTCTTTTGAAAATAATAAAAAAAACATATCAGCTTGTGAGGCTTTGTGTTTTTATACTGTTTCAAATGTAATATTATAAAAATGTAATATTGTAAGTTTTTTACTCTACTGTAAAATTGCCGATATCCACATAGAAAGATTTCAAACGAATGTAAGAACAGGCAGCCTTGGGCAGACTGACATGAATATAGTCGTGCACAAACATTCGCAAATCCAGAACGACAATCTTACCAGGTCTACTTTATTTATATGCAGATATGTATGTATTTTTCATATGTATGTATAAAAATGTAGTAGTAAACCAGTTAATAAATAAAGTAGAAAAAAAAAAATGATGCGCCAAGCATTCCTCTTATTCAAAAATGTGTCAAAAAGTTTGAAGAGACCGGTACAACGCTGGAAAAACCAAAATCCGTGCGACCAAGGTCATCAAGAATGGTAGAAAACGTGGAGAGTGTTAATCAGTCTGTTCGTGACGACCCGAACCTTTCAATTCGGAAGTGTGCAAGTGCTTTAAATGTTCATAGATCATCATTACACCGCATTTCGCACAAAGACCCAAAGCTGCATCCCTACAAAATTCAATTGGTGCAAGAATTAAAGCCCCAAGATGCCAGTCAGAGGCTCGACTTCGTAAATCAGGAAATTGAGCGCTTTTCAACTTTTACCGACATCTTGATTTCGGATGAAGCTCATTTTCATCTTAATGGACACGTAAATAAGCAGAATTGCCGCTACTGAAGTGCAACGAATCCAAAACGCAAGCATCAGAAACCCCTTCATTCGCCTAAAGTGACCGTATGGGCTGCGATGTCGGCACGAGGAATTATCGGCCCTTACTTTTTTGAAGACGAAAAGGGGCGTGTAGTTGCAGTGAGTTCAGAGCGTTATGTGGAGATGTTAGACGACTTCTTGGTGCCTGAACTGCAAGACTTTCCTGGCTATAACCAAAAAACATGGTTCCAGCAGGACGGAGCAACGTCACACACGTCCAATACATCTCGGCCACGAATTCGTGAAATTTTCCCAGGCAAATTGATCTCCAGGAGAGGTGACATAAATAATTGGCCTCCACGCAGTCCTGATTTAACCCCTATGGACTTTATCCTATGAGGTTATCTTAAATCTAAAATTTACGCCAGTAAACCGACTTCCCTGGCGCATTTGAAAGAAAATATCCGTCACGAAATGGTAGCCATCACTGAGTCCACCTACCGAGCCGTCATAAGTAATTTTACTGTTCGATTAAATGCGAATGCGAGGGTTTAAATTTGGACGATATTATTTTTAAGAAATAAATTCCCAAATTATGTACTTGAATAATTAATAAACATTTTTTAGATACACGGCTTACTTTTTTTTAATCGATCCACTAAATATAAACTTTCTTATGAGACACCTTGTAGTACATCTCAAACTTTTTTAAACAAATTTTATAAAATTGACTTTAGTGACGAAATCGTCTCATACAATTTGTATGGCAGTGTACTATACACAATATCTTCTTCTTCTTCTTTTTATAGGTTGACACTTGTTTTTTTTTCAGGAACTTTGCCCATCCCTCAAGGCTTCTTGTGACGCTGAGCTCCATCTCTTGGGTGGTCTACCTCGTGGTCGATTGCCAAAGTTTATTTGTTGGGAAATAATTTTGGGCAATCTGTTGTCTCCCATTCTCGCCACGTGGTCCCGCCAGAATCGTCTTCGGCTCCTGCACCATCTGACAATATCCCTAATGTCACAGATCTGTCTTAAATCGGTGTTCCGCATCCGATCCAAAAGGGTGAAACCCGCGATGGAGCGTAGGGTTCTCATCTCTGTCGTCCGGAGCAGGCTCTTTGTTCTAACGGTGTCCGCTCTGGCCTCAATCGCATAAGTCATGATGGGTCGCACACATGTTTTATAAATTCGGGTTTTACTCTCTGTTAGCATGTGTTTGTTTTTCCAGACAGTATCTCTCAAACAGCCAGCAACGACCGCTGCCTTGTCTGTTTGCGATTTGACTTCCGCATATAAGTCACTGCTGCTGGAAATGTCGACTCCCAAGTATTTGAATTTTGTGACCTGTTCGATTGGTTCGCTGTCTACGAGTAGATTGCATACCAGAGGTTGCCTCGATATAGTTAGACACTTAGTTTTTGATATGGATAATATCATATTGTATCTCCTGGCTGCTGTATGGAATCAATATCTAAGAAGACTTAGTAGTTTGATACTTAATCTACAAACATACATACATACCATCATCCTGTTTTCATATTCTGGGTAAAAAAACTGACTGACCTCCAAACGATCCAATCCTATCATACATACCTACATGTTTTATATAAATAACAAAATATCTTAAAATATGTGTTAATAGTTTTGTACGGATTCTTTAATTATACATTGGTACTATCGCCATCGACAGTTAGATCTCATGTGTTACATGCAACTAATCTGCATATAAATAAAATAGACCTCGTAAGATTGTCGTTCTGGATTTGCACATGTTTTTGCACGACTATATTCTTGTCAGTCTGCCTGTCCTTGCATTCGTTTTAAACCTTCCTATGTCAAAATCGGCATTAGTCTTGCACAAACATCTGCAAATACAGAACGACAATCTGTCAAAGTCTACTTTTAATTATATGCAGAAGCACGTCGTTTTACTCTATGACATTTATTAATATTTAATCGTCATTTAAAAACTTAAACCAAGTGAAGCTTCGGGTATTCAGCTAGTCAACGAAAAAAAACAAAATAATTAGTACATCATCCATACATTATTATTATTTTTAACTTTATAATAACTTCATTTTAAGATTATAATATACATTTCAAGATGTTTAAACTAATGAAATATAGTATTGATTAAATATTATAACTAATATGTAGGGTAAAATGTCCAGTAATTAGGCACACGGACAATATAAATAAATTTCACAATCTTTTATCTATTACAGTGTATCATTGGTATTTAATCTAATCGAAATTGAATAGTACTTACTTACTAGCTAATTATACAGGGTTACAGGTTTAGTCGTACAGAATATTAAAGGGGTTTATTATTGAGGTCATTACTGATGGATTTGATGCTAAATGTTAGGTCCGAAACTTATCCGTTATGGAGATATTGAATTTTAAAGATTTAAAAAAAAAGGGTTTTTTATCATTTTTTTATGGATTAGAGGTCTTAGGGTCCGTTTTTTATGTATCTAGTTAGAGGGCATGTCAAATAATAAAAATGATTAACAAAAACTGAACCTACTACTAACAGCTTAAAAAGACAGCTCGACAACAGTTAGAATTAAAGAATAATCACAGAGTGTATTTAGCTTTGAAGCGCTTTCTTTGAAAAAAAAATTACGGAACTTTTTCTGCAAATAATTGTAAAAACTTCTACGTTTCATTAGCTATTGAAATAGCTATAACACTTGCTATTAAATAGTCAAACCATTGACCAAATAACAGTTAAGGTAGTAGAGGGTACATTTTAGTTTGAGGAAAAAGTAGCTAAAATACGTAAACAAAACAAAAAAAACACAGCAATATTTTTATAATTCATGTTCGACATGGCCGCCGCTATTTCTTACACAAATTGTCAATCTTTTTCTTAAATTACATGAATTATAAAAATATTGCTCTGTTTTTTTTGTTTTGTTTACGTATTTTAGCTACTTCTTCCTCAAACTAAAATGTACCCTCTACTAGCTTAACTGTTATTTGGTCAATGGTTTGACTATTTAATAGCAAGTGTTATAGCTATTTCAATAGCTAATGAAACGTAGAAGTTTTTACAATTATTTTCAGAATAAGTTCCATAATATTTTTTTCAAACAAAGCGCTTCAAAGTTAAAAACACTTTGTGATAATTCTTTAATTCTAACTGTTGTCGAGCTGTCTTTTTAAGCTGTTAGTAGTAGGTTCAGTTTTTGTTAATCATTTTTATTATTTGACATGCCCTCTAACTAGATACATAAAAAACGGACCCTTAAACCTCTAATCCGTAAAAAAATGATAAAAAACCCAATTTTTTTTTTAAATCTTTAAAATTCAATATCTCCATAACGGTTAAGTTTCGGATCTAACATTTAGCATCAAATCCATCATAAATGACCTGAATAATATCGTCCTTTAATATTCTGTACGACTAAACCTGTAACCCTGTATATATATTTTTTAATATAAAAATAGTTGTGCATATAATGTTTCGTCTGTGCTTTGTATAAAATTCTATAGAATTATAATATTTAAGTGTGTCAAATATCTAAACAGCTTTAAGAGTCCATATACTGAATTATTTACCCTACTTACATTTTTATTTCATAATTCTCTTATACATAGGTAAAAAAAATCTAATTCATATATTATTATAATATACAATTCCTTTTTTTAAATTTATGATTATTGATATAATGTAAATAACTTTATATGATTTTGTATTAATGAATTTATGAGTAAATAATGTTTTATGCTATTTTATTTGTATATACCTAATATAATATATTTTCAAAATATAGAATAATTGATGGGTACAGTTATTTCAAGTAATTTTTATACAATTTAAAATATGGAATATTCATTATCACAGTCAACATATAAAAATTATTTTTTTAACAATATTTTATATTAGTAAAAAAAATATATATATAATTTTTCAAATTATTTAAATTTATTGGAATAATAATTGTTATGATACATTTATATTCCGAAAATCTCTTGTACTCGTATCAACTTGGAAATGAAAAAAATGATTATTAAAATAAATTAACAAAGAAGGTAATAGGTTGTCAATTTATTTTGATTCAGATACAAGATATTATTAATTACATATTGTTATTGGCATTATGAACTAGATATTGTATGTGAACTATTGTATTGGCATTATGAACTAGATATTGTATGTGAACTATTGTATTGGCATTATGAACTAGATATTGTATGTGAACTATTGTATTGGCATTATGAACTAGATATTGTATGTGAACTATTGTATTGGCATTATGAACTAGATATTGTATGTGAACTATTGTATTGGCATTATGAACTAGATATTGTATGTGAACTATTGTATTGGCATTATGAACTAGATATTGTATGTGAACTATTGTATTGGCATTATGAACTAGATATTGTATGTGAACTATTGTATTGGCATTATGAACTAGATATTGTATGTGAACTATTGTATTGGCATTATGAACTAGATATTGTATGTGAACTATTGTATTGGCATTATGAACTAGATATTGTATGTGAACTATTGTATTGGCATTATGAACTAGATATTGTATGTGAACTATTGTATTGGCATTATGAACTAGATATTGTATGTGAACTATTGTATTGGCATTATGAACTAGATATTGTATGTGAACTATTGTATTGGCATTATGAACTAGATATTGTATGTGAACTATTGTATTGGCATTATGAACTAGATATTGTATGTGAACTATTGTATTGGCATTATGAACTAGATATTGTATGTGAACTATTGTATTGGCATTATGAACTAGATATTGTATGTGAACTATTGTATTGGCATTATGAACTAGATATTGTATGTGAACTATTGTATTGGCATTATGAACTAGATATTGTATGTGAACTATTGTATTGGCATTATGAACTAGATATTGTATGTGAACTATTGTATTGGCATTATGAACTAGATATTGTATGTGAACTATTGTATTGGCATTATGAACTAGATATTGTATGTGAACTATTGTATTGGCATTATGAACTAGATATTGTATGTGAACTATTGTATTGGCATTATGAACTAGATATTGTATGTGAACTATTGTATTGGCATTATGAACTAGATATTGTATGTGAACTATTGTATTGGCATTATGAACTAGATATTGTATGTGAACTATTGTATTGGCATTATGAACTAGATATTGTATGTGAACTATTGTATTGGCATTATGAACTAGATATTGTATGTGAACTATTGTATTGGCATTATGAACTAGATATTGTATGTGAGCTATTGTATTGGCATTATGAACTAGATATTGTATGTGAGCTATTGTATTGGCATTATGAACTAGATACTGTATGTGAGCTATTGCAATAGCTCAATAAAAAAATAAAACTATAGACAATAATTATATCTAAATTAAAATAACACGTAAAAAATAAGTAGGTTTGTGAAAGTATCTAATTGAATTTTTTGAAATGCGTAATAAGTACTTTCAAAGCATTAAAAAAACTACAAAATACTGAGAACATAAAAGATCATTGATTATAGAGTTCCGCAATAATTAAGCTGAAGATTGTATTGGTTACTGTATAGTTATTGGTGGTGATTCTGAAACGATTGACTTTTTATTTATTTATTATATATATACGCCCTTAATAGGGCATTTACAAAAAAATACAGGATAAATAGAACAATGTAGGCACAACAAAACAACAATAAGTGTAAATACATCGATTATATAGGTACATAATAAAAAAAACGTAAGTAGTTAAAGGAAGAACAATATAAAACAACATAATACATCATAATAAAAGAAAATAGAGGTTATGATAAAAATAACTAGACATAAAAGAAGAAAAAAATAAACAGTATTACATATTCAATTTAAAAAACAAATATAAACAAAGCAAAGTAATAATCAAAAATTATAATATGCGTTAAGCATCCTTTTGAAACCATCTATAGTGTGTACATTAAATATATCAACAGCACTATATTGGTTTCCAAGGCGGTGCAATCTATGTATTGGTGAGTTAATAATAAAGTTATTTCGAAGATTCTCTATATGAAAAGGTGCATTTTGACGTGAAGCAAATCTTGTAGGTACTCTGAATTTTATCATTTCAACTAGGTCAGGGGTGTCCAATATACCGTCGATTATTTTAAATAAACAAATTAAATCACAAATCGTTCTTCTGTTTGATAGTTTCGATAAATTTAAAATACTTAAAAGAAAATCATAATTTAATTTTTCTAAAGGAATGGATAATTTATAATTTACAAATCTTAAAAATTTATGTTGAACCCTTTCGACCCTCAATGAGTGCACATTATAAAACGGCGACCATATAGTTGAATTATATTCAAGATTACTACGAACAAGTGAACATTATCACAATACAAAATGGCGGAAATCGTCAATATGATATGATGGTCAATGGATTGGTCTATTGAAAAGTTATTGAAATCATAACATGCGGTCAAAGCGTGTTGTTTAAAATACAGTTAGAAGTTTTTGTCTATTAAATATTTGGATTTTCAGTTGAAATGGCAGCTTTGTTGACGATTGGCCTTAGTTGACGATTTAGAGGAAACTGACAATATTTCCAATGATTTAAAGATAAAATAGCTAAATTTTAAACATTTCATTACATTTTGTGTCGCCGACATTTTGGATTTTTTTATGTGTATCGAATATTCATACTCAATGTTCGATGTTTCAAATGTAAAAAAGATTTGTGTCTAAACAATTTATATTTATAACCTAAACTTACAAGAGAAGATTGATGTAGGTATGTACCTACATATTTGTAACCTAAGAAACTAACCGTAGATTTTTCCTTTTAAATATGCGTGAGTACTTATGTTGTTCAAAAAACCTTTTCATATCCAAATATAGTGTTTTTATTGGCTTTTTTTATTTTGAAGTGATGTTTACACCAAAATATAATCAGTTTTAGTGAATAAAACGGGTGTTGAGTTATAACAGAAGAATCTGAAAATAGTTACATTTGCTTTTGACCACACACAATACAATAGCATGTTCTGAATAACCAAAATATGTACTATTGGATGACAAACAATTACAGCTATTGCTGTTGGATTCATTTCAATACAATAAATAATCACCATTATGGTAAGTCTGGGGCAAACGGACACGTTTAATATAAAGCGTGAAAATATTCAGAAAAACAAATATATTTATGCGGGATGATTAAAAAACACAAGATTAACGAAATGTTTGCATTTTAAATAAATATATATTTATATACTTGTAAAACAAGTACTTACATAGATGTCACCTAGAAGTACTTATTTCATTTTTATTTGAATTGGTTCTATATTAAAGTTTTAGTTTTATATTTGTTTTAAAGTGACAGTTAAGATTCTAAAAAGGAGGAACTAAAAGCATTTAATGTCGTTTCTCTTTTTACAGGTAAAATTATATTTGTTATCATTATTATTTATTTATGTTTATGTTATTATTACTTTTATTGTATTTTATAATTATTTTAATAATAAATTTCTCTTTTTACAGAGCAACTATTTAATTTGCTTAATACACTCCATTATAAAACGACATTATTGTTTAACGACAAAATCAAGATACATAAAATGGTGAAACTTCATTTTGAATTTAAAATATTACCTGGAAGTGATGGAAAAACAAATGTTTATAATATAATCTCAATCACCACAACTGATAACAAGGTTTATGCTATACCAGAAGAGCTACAACCAGTGAGCAAACACAAAGAAATAATAAAAACAAGTGCCTTTATTAAAGTAAAAAGAAGTATAACAAAAAGGTACCAAGTACGAAGAGTTTGGATAACGTTAATAGATGAGTTACAAAAAACATACATAGATGAAGATGGTAACTTACAATTTGATAATATATATTTGGAGGAAATTACACAAAATAAAATACAGGAGACAAAAATTATTGACAATTTTATAGCTCAAAAAGATATTTGTAAACCTAATAATATAAAAAAATTAGCAGTTAATTTTGTTATAGAAAATTTTACGACAAAAACTTCTAACGTATCACAATGGATAAATATTTTTGAAAGTGAATGTACTCGTTTGGGAATTGAAGAAGATATTAAGAAAATTGAAACACAGGTTATTTCTGGATGAGTCATGTCTTGACTGGTACAGGTCAATGCTTATAAAATATACTGTAAACTCAGAATGGTCAACATGGAAAGATAACTTTTGTAAAACTTATGCAGACAAAGGTTGGACACCAATCAGGTATGCAATGTCATTCAAATATATACAAGGCTCATTATTAGAATATGCTTTAAAAAAAGAAAGACTTTTATTGGAAATAAATAAATCGATAGATAAATGCACTCTTATTGATCTGATTGTTACGGGACTACCAAATATTATATCTGATAAAATTGATAGAAACAACATGAAGGAAACTAGCGATTTATTTAATAACATTAGAGGTTTAGAAAATTTAGCAAATAAAAATTATTCAGAAAAAAAGACTAGTATTCAAAATAAAATTAAAAAAAATTATATCAGAGACAAACCATGAAGGATTTGTGAAAGACAAAATAAGGGAATTCGTTATCATCCCGAATCATCATGTTGGTTCCAAAACAAAAATAATGATGAAAAAAAAGAGAATATAATATAAGAAATGTTAATAACTCTGAATTAGAAACAGAATTAAATGAAATTGATCCAAAAAACTTATAATTACACCATTAATCAAAACTAAATTGTTAATAAATGATACTTTAAAAATCTGGGGAATTTATGACTCAGGATCAAATGTATCTTTAATCAATTCGAGATTATTGTGCTTGAAACATAATCAAATAAATAATAATAAGAAAAATATTAATTTAAAAACGATTAATGGTGTGAAAAATACTATGGGTATTGTAACCTTAAAGATTAAGATTTTTGATATTGAGAAAAACATAGATGTTTTTGTTATGGATAAAGACAATTTCGATTATGATTTCATGATTGGATTAGATTGTATAGAAAATTTTAAGTTAATGCAAAATGAAAAATTAGAAATTACTCAAAAAAAATACATAAGCCTTATAAAAGAAAACGAGAATGACAAAGTAGATAATGAAAATAATAAAAAAATAATTCCTGGGTTCTCAGGTAATAAAATGGAAGAAAAAAAATATTCATATATTAATAATAATAAATATTTGGATATAATAAAAAAGAAAAAGGATGAAAGTAATGATGAATATAAAATAAACTTTAATGAACATATAGAAGTAGACAATTTTGAAATTTCAATAAATCATCTAGATCTCCAGCAACAGTCTAAAATATGCAGATGAATTGATATATAATTATAGATCACTCTTTGCTAAAGAAAAATATGATATAGGTATGGTAAAAGGATATGAAGCACATATTGATTTATTAATAGATAAATATTGTAGTAAAAGACCGTATAGATGCACTATTGAAGATAAAAAAGTAATAGAACAACAGGTATCCAATTTGTTAAAAAACAAATTAATAGAAGAGTCATATAGTCCTTTCGCGGCACCGGTGACTTTGGCATATAAAAAAGAAGACGGAAAAAGATCAAGATTGTGTATAGATTTTCGTGATTTAAATAAAATTATAATTCCTCAGTCACAACCTTTCCCATTGATCGAGGATTTAATGGTTAAAACGAGAGATTGTAAATTTTTTTCAACATTGGACATAAACTCAGCATTCTGGTCTATTCCTTTGAAAATTGAAGATAAAAAAAAACAGCATTTGTTACACAAGAAGGTCATTTTCAGTGTACCTGTTTACCATTTGGTTTAAAAACTTCACCAGCAATTTTCCAAAGAATTTTAAGTAGCATTATAATGAAACATAAACTATCAGATTTCACAGTGAATTATATAGATGATATATTGATTTTTTCAAAAACATTTGAAGAACACATTAATCACTTATCATTATTATTAAAAGCAATTTTGAAAGAAGGTTTTAGATTGAAATTTTCCAAGTGCAACTTTGCACAAAATTCGGTCAAGTATTTAGGCCATATAATCAAGAATAACACAATAAGTCCATTAAAAGATAATTTAATTGCTATAAAAAAATTTCCTCTTCCGAGAACACAAAAAAATGTGCGCCAATTTTTAGGAAAAATAAATTTTTATGCTAAATATGTGCCAAAAATATCGATTATTTTAGACCCTTTACATAATTTGTTGAGAAAAGGACAAAAATTTATTTGGTCAGAAAAATGTCAAGAATCATTTGAAACAATTAAAACATTACTTTGTTCAACACCTATTTTAACAATATATAATCCAGATTTGCCAATAAATATTTACACAGATGCGAGTATACAGGGCATAGGAGCTGTCTTGAAACAACCACAAAAAAATGGAGAAGAAAAACCATGTGCATATTTTTCGAGAAAATTAAATGAAACTCAAAAAAAGAAAAAGGCAATATATTTGGAATGCTTAGCAATAAAGGAGACAGTAAAATACTGGCAACATTGGCTCATAGGAAAAAAATTCATGGTATACTCAGACCATAAACCACTAGAAAGAATGAATATAAAAGCCAGAACAGATGAAGAACTAGGAGAATTAACTTATTATCTATCTCAATTTAACTTTGAAGTAATATACGCTCCAGGAAAATACAATTTAGAAGCAGACTGTTTAAGCAGAAATCCGGTGTTAGAACCACATGAAAATCAGGAAGAAAATTTAAGAATCGTAAACTTAATAAAACTAGGGGATATACAAAATGATCAGAAAAATAATGAAGATTTGAAAAATAATAAAAATAAATTAAAATTGAAAGATGAAATATACTACAAAAAAATTGGAAAAAAAGAAAAAATAATACTATCAGAGGAATTTAGTAAAAAATTTATAGAAAATATACATTATCTTTACTGTCATACAGGAACAAAACAAATGCAAAATAAAATTATACCATTCTACACAGCAAAAAATTTAACCGATAATATTAAAAAAATCTGCGAAAAATGTGAAATATGCATAAAAAACAAATCTCGAGGAAAATATAAATTTGGACTTATGTCTCATTTAGGTCCTGCAACTTACCCATTTGAGATAATGTCTATAGATACAATTGGTGGATTTGGTGGCTCACGTTCTACAAAGACATACTTACATCTTCTTGTAGATCATATCACGAGGTACGCCTATATTTTGACTTCAAAAAGTCAAAGTTCGAGTGACTTTATAAACCTTGTTCGAAAAGCGATGCAAGGAAATAAAATTGGTATGATTCTATCGGATCAATATCCGGGAATAAATTCAAAAGATTTTAAAAACTTTTTAAGTAATGAGAATATACCCATTGTCTTCACCGCAGTTAATGCACCTTTTTCAAATGGCCTGAATGAAAGGCTTAACCAAACAATCGTTAATAAAATAAGATGTAAGGTAAATGAAAGGAAAGGAAAATTGGCCTGGACGACAATAGCACATGAATGTATCCTAAGATATAATACAACAGAACACACAGTAACTGGATTTGCCCCTAAATATTTATTAGAAGGAAAAAATATTACTATTTTGCCAGATGAATTAAAACAGGAAAAAACACTTAATGATTTATTCCAAGATCGAAAACTTGCCTTAAAAAATACGATAAAATCACACAATTATAATAAACAACATTTCGACAAAAACAGGACAAAATGCGAATTAAAAATCGGAGACTCTGTATTTGTTGAAAACGGAAATCGATTAAACAGAAAAAAATTGGATGAATTAAAAATTGGACCATATAAAATTTTAGAAAAAATTTCAAACTCAATATACAGAATAGATACAGGTCACAAGAAATCAGAATCAAACCTTTTTCATATCACAAAACTTGTTCCAATTATAGATTTAATATTGTTATGAAATTAAGTACTATTTCTATTTAAATTGAAAATTTAAATAGAAATATTTTGAAAATAAGAACCCAAGAAAAATGAAAACAAAAGATTTGAGTATTGAGTTGGAAAAACTAGACAAACCTTGTAAAAATATAAATTGTAAAAATAAATAAGACTTTGAACCATAATAAAATAAATAAATATAAATTTCGTTATATTTGGTGTCAGGTGTGGGGTATAAAAATACCCAAGTATGTATATAATAAAAAAAATAACTCAAGTATGTATATATCAAAAAAAATAACTCTTTTAGAGTTGAAAGTGGTTGATTTAAAACATGAGTTGGAGGAGAGAGACGCTGATACATCAGGAAATAAAAATGCACTTCAACTACGATTGAGAAAAGTGATGCAAGAAGTAGGTGAGGATCCAGACACATACCTTTTTGAAATGCCTTGCTCTAACAACGATCTTTGTCAAGTCTTAAAAGAACATTCCAGAGACATAGAAGAGAAGTTTCAAGAATACTGGAATTAATGTTCTAGTTTGCTGCTATAATCCAAGATACAGTAAAAATATAAAAAAAAATGTACCATGTTACTTTTTCAAAGCATCTCACTGTAGAGAAGGTTCAAAATGCCGATTTATTCATCTAGAGAATTCTGTTCGGGACGAACTGAACTAAGAGGGAGGCAGTGTTATGAAATTAAGTACTATTTCTATTTAAATTGAAAATTTAAATAGAAATATTTTGAAAATAAGAACCCAAGAAAAATGAAAACAAAAGATTTGAGTAGTGAGTTGGAAAAACTAGACAAACCTTGTAAAAATATAAATTGTAAAAATAAATAAGACTTTGAACCATAATAAAATAAATAAATATAAATTTCGTTACAATATATAGAAAAAAAAATTGTATTAGCCGATGAAAAATTGTACTACATTAAGTATTGTTTTGTATAAAAATTATATTAATTTAGTAGTATTGTTTTATATAATTTTTTTTTGGGGGGGGGAAGATGTAAAACAAGTACTTACATAGATGTCACCTAGAAGTACTTATTTCATTTTTATTTGAATTGGTTCTATATTAAAGTTTTAGTTTTATATTTGTTTTAAAGTGACAGTTAAGATTCTAAAAAGGAGGAACTAAAAGCATTTAATGTCGTTTCTCTTTTTACAGGTAAAATTATATTTGTTATCATTATTATTTATTTATGTTTATGTTATTATTACTTTTATTGTATTTTATAATTATTTTAATAATAAATTTCTCTTTTTACAGAGCAACTATTTAATTTGCTTAATACACTCCATTATATACTTATACATAAAATAAACAAAAAATAAAAATCGAAGGAGTGACCATCTGCCCATTTTTAAGGGGCAAACGAACATCTATTCATTATCTTCAATATATCATCGTATTCATTTCAAAAAGAGGTTCTTTTCCATTTGATACCAAATATTTCACTTAAGACACTGAACCTAATTTTCCGTTTCTTTATAGCCATTCCAAGAACCACAATTCTCAGTTATTTTGAAATTTTGTAGAGATTCTTTTTTATTTTTTAATTTTCTTCACATTTTGTAGGTTCTTTAATCTTCATCACTAATCAAACATGGTTACGCTATGTTTTCAGAAGAAAAATCATTTGTATTTTCTTCTTCTTTGTGCCATATCAGGTCCCCCCGACGTTGGCGACGATCACTGCTGAGAAGGCATCTTTATCCGCCGCCGTACGGAACTATTCCCCGACGTCTCTGATGCCGGTCCACTCCCGAATGTTGCGGAGCCATGACATCTGACGTCTTCCTATTCTGAGGCGTCCCTTGGCGTCCATTTGTATTTACTTATAGTTTATTAATTACTACGCTCTTCATTGGAGCCGAAGGATTTTGAGGAAGGTAGTGTTATTGGGACAATAATGTCCGATGGTATTGATAGTTGAGTTTGGGAATGAAATACTTAAGATTGTAGAAATACGTATTCGGGGAGATGATTCGGATCATATGTAAATATTTCCCAGCTCATGAAGCCGTTGACAGCATAACCAACAGTTGCCGCTTGATTCCATGCTACTTGAAGTAAAGAACCAAATGTAGTTTTGGTTATTTTTGTTGGATAATGACGTGAATACAAATTTCGTTGTAACGAATTTTTGATATGCCAACTAACGTACATCTATTAAAATCAGTCCATAGCCAACTGTGTCTAATTTTAGAAGATATTCCACTAGTTGTAGTTCATTTGTGTCCAAGGCACGTATGATTTCTAAAGTTAGGCATGATTTTATCTTTTCAACTTTTCTCCGCATTTTCTTGGAATATGAACATTTTAGCAGATATTTGAAGAGGTATTTTGTCAATTTTGACAGCTTTTACCGGTAAAGACATAGACTCTTTACTCCAGTTTCACCTTTCAGATGTTCTTCTACGATTATGCCACATGAACTACGACAAACAAGGAATAATTAATATGAGATAAGCTATGTCCGTTTGCCCCTAAACCACAGTGTCCGTTTGCCCCGATAGATCATATAAACTTTCAGGAATTTAATTCAACAAATGGCAATAGCAGTATGTTTTTGACTTCCCAAATACATTGCACTGACATTGGCTTAACACGATGAAAACATAATATCAAATAAAAAACTTGTGTTTAAGCATTAATATTTATATCATTATAATATATACGAAAATATAGTTGTTTGGTATTATTACTTGTCAGTTTGAAGACATTACCCACTAAAAAAATAACTCGAACGATTGTTGAGATATCATTGGATAAATGTCCACAGGCTGAAGGCAACACTTACTACTGGTTTTGAGATATACATATATACACAATGATGGCAAACATGTATTAGTATCATGGATTGTAGTAAAACGTTTAGGGGGTGTCCATTTGCTCCAGGTTTACCCTATTATTTTTTAGTGTCAGAACTAATCATGTTTACCTATCGTCGTATCTACCAGCACATTCATCTATACAATTTGGTACAAAAATGGAAGCTGGAATTTTTATTTCGACACCAATTAACTATATATATATATATATATATATATATATATATATATATATATATATATATATATATATATATATATATATATATATATATATATATATATATATATATATATATATATATATATATATATATATATATATATATATATATATATATATATATATATATATATATATATATATATATATATATATATATATATATATATATATATATATATATATATATATATATATATATATATATATATATATATATATATATATATATATATATATATATATATATATATATATAACTATATATACTATTTGCTAATCAATCTAACGTATTTAATAGTTCAAAAATTAATAACAAAAATACAAAAATTCAAATCTGACATTGAATACTTAAAACTTTTTGGATCGAAATTGATTTTCTGATTTATCCATTCTAAAGAAGTTTTGTCTTTTACACACGCACTGTATTACTAGTCTTAATCTCTTTATAAATTTGTTTAAAAACATACATAATTCAAATCATTCAAAATGAATACATAACAATTAAATGAAATCCGAATATTGACAAGTAACAGGAATTATAAAATATAATATTTATAGTATATACAAGGTGTGTTTATTGATCATGTATTGTTCTATCTAGATATGATATTTTGACAAAAAAATAAGATGCATGAAAAAATGAAATATTTCTCGCAGTTCAAAGATATACTTATGTTTAACCTTTGATTTTTGTTGATGAAATCATATTTAGTTCTGAAATTGAATTAAAAACAACTAGTAATACAATCTCAGTTTAAAATTGTTATAATATGTAGGTACCTGCTTATATTAATCTTACATATCTTAGTTAGTAGAATATTATGCTACAATGATTATGTCGCATTACCCACTCTGGAATACACAGTTCAATATATCATAACAAAGACCTCGACACTTTCAATTTGTGGTGCATTAAAAACGAAATGGAGCTACACATTGATAAATGTCACGTTATCACATTTACTAGAAATCATAAGAAAATTGAAAATGTATATTCACTCTCTGATAAACCTCTCAAACGTGTAAATGTCATTAAAGATCTTGGAGTGACTTTTGACTCCCAACTCACTTTTCGCCCACACATTGAAAATACTGTTTAAAAATCACTGAAGATGCTAGGGTTCATAACTCGACTCACTGTAAACTTCACAAATACTCAAAGCTTAAAATATCTTTATCAATCATTAGTAAGAAGTGTTCTGGAATACGGGTCACCTGTATGGTGTCCACATTATAATGTATACACTGAAATGTTAGAATCTGTCCAAAGGAAGTTGGTAAAAATTCTGTCTTATAGAGCCGGTATAGGTCGTTTCATGTTAACTTTTATCAGAGATTGATTTTTTTTAATATTTCTAAGCTGAGTACTCGACGAAAAGTGGCGGACGTGGCATGTTTATTTAATATAATAAATAATGTGATGGACACAAAGCTGGTCAATGACTTAAAATATAACGTCAATATTAAATCACTAAGAAACCCAAATATTTTTCACATAGGGTTCTGTATATCTAACATATCATTTTATAATCCATTGTATCGCATGTGCCGTATTTACAATAGTCATAGCAACTCCAACATAGTTGATATCTTCTGCAACACAAGAGAGTTATTTAAAAAAAGAATGCTATTGATTCTGAGTAGAGAGGAGAATTTCTGTTGATGTTTTCATCCCTTTTTTTGTTATATGCACAATTTTCATTACTTTTCATTGTTTTATATATGCTTCTCTATATTTACTTTGTACTTTTTATTGTTGCTTCTTTATGCTTTTATAGGATTTGTATAATTATGTCTTATTTTTAAAGTTTTTTTATTACTGCTTTTATCTTGGATATTTTAATATGTTTGTGTAAATAATTTATGAACTTCGCATGTTGTGTTCACTTCCAATTGGATATTGACATTATGTAAAATTATTATGATATACTTTCTTGTATGCGATTGTCAATGTCTGTAAGTGTCCCAAATAAAATAAAATAAAAAAAAGAGTATAAGTTCAATATAGGTATTATACTGTAAACACGTATTATTTAACCTCTTTGTGAAATAATTATTTAAACTGTGTTTAAGCAAGAAAAGATGTAACATATGTATGTATATAAAAAAGAGTGCTCTAATATATTGGCTAGTAAAATAAGTGATAATGAATAGAAAATAATGTTTATTCATACAAATTACCATAGATTCTGAAGGTATTTATTTGTTGTGACAATAAAAATACATCATATTCAAGAATGGTATCAACGATTACTTATTGTACCTACATACATAATAATAAAATAAAAAACGGTAATAATGAATTCATATATGTAGAATCGTTAAAGATTTTTTATACGTTTATATTCGGGAATCAGTAGGGTTGTTAGGTAGTATTGAGACCTCCTCAGAGCCTAATCCTTTGATATGTTAAGTATCTGGATGGGTGAACTATTCCCAATTGAAAGCTTGATGATGCGTTTGTTGCATTTTATTTTGCTCTTTTAAATAATTTACAATTTACGCATTGATCTGCTAATTCTTTTGAGGAAGTGTATAATGGTAATGATAATAATTGAGTGTTATTATTTGTAGTGCTTAATTGTTATTAATATCATTAGTAAATCGGCCAGCGTCGTAAAAAATGAACACTTCCTTGCACCCTGCGCAAGTGACGAGTTTATTGCCGTATGGCAATTTCTTCCGATTAACCAGTGTTTCCAGCCCAGAGAAGCAATATTTGCGTGAGAAATGAATTTAAATAAATTTCTCCTCTGCTGGGAATCGAACCCAGGACGCCCGCACAGAAACCAAACGGCTTACCAACTGTGCCACGGCGGTCGGCATATTGTTTGAGCGAAGTGTACCGACCTGACAGTGTAAAACACCAAAACGTTAACACAAAAATCAGGGCTGTGCAATCTCACACTAAATTTATCAAAAGAATAATGGGGAACCAAATCTTACAATAAATTATATTATTCGTTCAGTTCCGAAAATAGTTCCTCAGCACCAACCAAAACACCACGCTAAAGACTAAATAACAGTTTTTACTATCAAATCGTCAGAGGGATTCGGACTAAACTTGACACATTAAGGTTAGCTATTACATCATCTATATATGAAGCTATAGTAATAGACCGTGGGAACAATTGACCGTGAGAACAGTTAGCCGTGAGGACAATTGGCCGTGGGGACAGTTGACCGTCGGACAATTGACCGTGAGGACAATTTATCGTATGGACAATTCACCGTGCGGAAACTATTTTTAGTATCAGAAAAGATTCTTTTTCTTTTTTCGTTTGAGTTAAATAAATTGCGTGAGTAAAAAAATGTTCGTTTATGGCGACAAACCGATTGCCTTATTTTTTTTTATTTCAAAATACTTCGAGAAATTCAATATGTCGACAGTGATTAAAACGAAATTTTACAAAATAAGCAGTAATTATGTAGTTATAATTTGCTACATTTTGAGAATTAAGAAGACGTCTGTTCTTAAACTTCTTCTGGTTCTTTTTTTATTTGTCAAGATGGATATCGATTCATACTAATTAGAAGGTGTAGATTTCAAAATAATTGAAACTTCTTTGTTTTCTTTTGAAATTATGAAAAACCAATATGGCAGCCGTGATTTAAAGGTAGTTTTTCAAAATGAATGATTAGTTGGATTTATCGTGTTCTAATTTGCTACATTTGGATTTAAAAAGACGTCTGTTCTTAAACTTCTTGTTCTTTTTATGATTTTTCAAGATGGATATCGATTTATAAGATTTTTTCTGATACTAAAAATAGTTTCCGCAACGCTCAATTGTCCGTACGGTTAACTGTCCCCATGGCCAACTGTCCTCACGGTCAATTGTCCGTACGGTAAATTGTCCCCACGGTCAACTGTCCATACGGTAAATTGTCCCCACGGTCAACTGTCCATACGGTAAATTGTCTCCACGGTAAATTGTCCTCACGGTAAATTTTCCATGCGGTAAAAATTGCGTACGGTCAATTGTCCTGCTGATCCAAGGGTCCCGGGTTCGATTCCCGGTGGAGTTTTTAATTTTGTTTTTAGTCTGGATCTGTGATACGATTAATATCGTAATTCTCCAGAATGTAGCAACTTGTTATTGGGTGCGTGTTAAATAATTATTTGACATAGTACCCGAGATGCTACGTAAAATAAATAAATAAATATTACACAATATACTCGAGTTGAAAATTCCTACAATATTAGACACAGATTTTTACACATTCCCAGAACTCATACCACATTTGCACAAAAACATTTTGATTTTATTTTACCTCGTATTTTAAACATATTTACAAAAGAACTTAATGGTTCTAAAATATACATATAATATAACTTCACTAAGCGCTACGAAAAAAAATCTTGGATTCTCAACAAAGGTAGAATGAACATTGAAAATATATTTTTTTAAATAATGAAATGATAAATAACCCATTCTTTACATTAATATGTATAACCTATATGATCCAAAACGTAGTTCGCTCATGATGATTGTATACTTGAAGCCTTATCGTGATACATAAGCTTAAATTATTGTATTTTCCGTTTAGATAAATATTCATAAATAGTGATGTATTTTAGTTGTATATTATAATTTGTATATTTTAATTTGTGATATATCATGTGATAGACATTTCTTAAATTGTTGTATTTCCGTTTTTTTTTTTACAAAAAGTCTTTGGTCTTTTGTTTTTCTTTGGTCTTTCAGGGTAACCAAAATAATTTTTATAATAATTAACAATTTGAATTAATTATTAATACAAATTGTCAGGGTAAGCCAATATTAAACTTAAGTATGGACTATGTCATTTAAAATGAATATAAAGCTATTCCGACACAAGCACTGCTTAGTGGAATAGTTCTTATCCACTGGATGCTGGTACTAGTAAATTGTTTTCATGTTGGAAGAACTGATTTTGTCCGTATTATCATTAAGTGTCCTCTCGGAGCATTTTGTACATATTCTAAATTGTCTATGTTGCATAATTTATTGTACTATTGTTGCACTATTGTATTATTGTTATTTCTGTATTGTTTATGTTGATTTTAATAAATAAATAAAAAAATAATAACAATGTGAAAATAGTAATAGCTGGTGATTATAACTTACCGAACTTAATATGGAACAGTGAGGAACGTGTCTCAATGGGAGTCCAAAATGTACAATTGTCATTAATCGAAAAAGAAGTTGTTAGCATGTCAAATTTTACTAATATAACGCAAATAAATACTAAAAAAACCAGAGATCGTACACTTGATTTGATATTTGCAAACTTAAATGATATTTCAGTATCAATCGCTAATGAAATAATTTTACCAGTAGAAAATTAACACCCTCCGTTAAATATTTATATATCATGAATAAAATTAAAAAAGTTAATATTCGTAATAAATATTTGTATAGCGGAATAGAGAGTACAAAAACAGAAAAACAATAGCGTCGTATATTATTTATTGATGATAAATTTAATAGAATATTAGCAAAAGATTTGCCAACAGATATAAAACCGGCTTTCTACACTAACAATAACATGGGTAACAAATTACGTAACAACATAGATCTAAAAGATCTCCATTGCTAAATAACTCGGGTGTATATAGACTAAACTGTGGGGATTGTCCATCATTTTATATTGGCAAAACAGCACGTAAGTTTGACATAAGGATAAAAGAACATATGCGTTGTATAACAAATAACAATTTTTCTGAATTCGCCAACCACCTTATAATTACAAACCACACATTTAACAAAGATACAAATGTAAAAATTCTGCATATACATAAAGAGGGATTAAAACTAGATAATCTGGAAGCCCTAGAAATTAGGAAGGCTCTGAAGTGAAATAATAAAATTATAAATAATCAAACAATTTTGAATAATTCACCGCTTCTCAATATGTTTCCACTAGCTCGCCATAACGGTAATCCTTACTCCCCCCCCCGCCCCTTCGTCTTCCGCGTTACCACCCACAACATAATATTGCACACGTTCGTTCATTTTTTAATAATAATTTAGTACAAGTCTGTCCTGAGGAGGGAGCGGTCAGCTCCGAAAATCGGTTAGACACCAAGTATTTACAGTGGTTAAAACAAAAAATATATTTGTACTAAATATCAATTTGCGAAAATATTTAAAATGTGCCACAAAGTATGAAGAAAAAAATTATGTATCATTTTAAAAAATATCAAATAACAAATCTTATTATAATTTTAGTAAAGCTGATTACATCCAAATCGATGAATGTGTTGGTTCTATTGATTGGTCTTTTTTAAAACAGGGTCATATTAATGAAAACTTAAATATATTTTTTGCTATGCCATTGTTGGAAGAGGTTGAATCAATCATGAAAAAATAGATTTAAAGAAAAACCCTGGAACTGACAGAATACCACCCACGTTTCTCAAAAAGTGTATGTACACTATACATATCCACTATACTCAATCTTTAACATGTCACTGACAACTAGTATTTTCCCAATTGAATGGAAAAACTGTTTTACTACACCAATTTTCAAAAAAGGCGCCATATCGTATATACGTAACTATAGACCTGTTTGTATACAGTCAACCATACCAAAACTTTTTGAAAAAATTGTATTAGAAGAAGTTTTTTCAAAATTATCGGAATAATTACTAACTGTCAGCATGGATTTATAGCTAATCGATCAACATTAACTAATCTTATGGTTTATAAAATTTTTATAGTAAACTCTTTTGCTAGAAAAAGTCAAGTTGACTCCAAATATACAGACTTCAGCAAAACTTAGATAAGGTGCATCATGGGATATTGCTTAATAAATTAAAGAATTTGGGAATAACAGGTAATTTTCTAAATTGATTGAGAGTTATCATTCTGTCAAATAGAAAGCTATACGTAAAGTTAAACAATGTGATCTCTACGGCTTTTACTGCTACTAGTGGTGCACCACAGGGTTCACACTTATATATAGCATACATAATAATAATAAAAACAAAAATGATACATACAATTTCATGCCTAAGTAACATGTTTTTATTTATATAAAAAGTAGTAATACCTAAACATATTTTTGATTTATTTTATTTATTCATCATTTCTTTTTCTTTCATTATCATTGGGCGGGTACATTCGAAACACGAGGAGAAAAGGAACATCAATTATTACTCTGACTAAAATTTACAATTTTCATAGCAAAAGTAAAAGGAACAAGCAAACAGTAAAAAAAACAAATTTTTAATTTTTATGGTTAAAATTAAAATGCATAAACTAATATAAAAATTTAAAATTTAAAAGATAAGTTCAACATCAAATTATAGAGGCAAAAAGTATAAAAGTATATAGAAGCTAAAATCACAAAAATAATAAATCTACTCGTAGATAACGGAATTAAATGTGTGGGAGTGTTTTTGGACTTAGCAAAGGCTAACAAAAAAAGCCGAAACACCCCAACTAGATAATTTCATTTTCTATAAAAAAATGAACAATATTGAAGTGAATCAACAAATCGACAGTTGGACTAGTTGCATGTAACACATGAGATCCAACTGTCGATGGCGATAATATGTATAATTGAAGAATACCTACGTATCAAACAATAACCATAAACAATAAACAAATAAATAAATATTTTGTTTTGTATATAAAACATGTATGTCAGGAAAGAATATTATGGAGGTCAGTCTTTTTTTACACAGAATATGAAAACAACATGATGGTATATATCTATGTTTGGAAATTATGTATCAAAATATTGAGTCAATGAAACAATGTCGTCACTAATTCATTTTTTATTTAAATTATTTTTTTATAAAAAAAGAACTAAACTTTCTTGTTCAAATCTACAGCTGGATTAATTTGTGGTAAGTGTTTTTAGTTTGGTACGTATTCTTTAGGTATAGGTACATACTATCGCCATCGACAGTTGGATCTCATGTGTTACATGCAACTAGTAATATATGAATAAGTCCCATTTGAATTCCCATCAAAGTGCATGTTGAAATGTATTTTGCTAATTAATACAGTATTTTTGAGATGTAAAATCAGAATTGAGTTAATTAAATAATAACATTCCAAAATTATTTTTTTAACTGAATAAAACCAGATTGGGTTTTGCAATTTGACAACTTAATAGTTGTAATTAAGTAGATACCTAAATTTAATATTTAGATGAAGATGACTTGGAAGATGATTTTGATTTTCATATAAATTCTTAAAAATTATGGAATACACATTTATATTTTATTTTCAGTATCATTTTACTAAAAATAAATCGTTTATAATTAATATTTCATTTGGAACATAAAACACATTTATTTACAAAATTTTTCGTAAAAATGAATCTGTAGTGTTCACAGTTGATAGTTTTAAGTCTTGCTTAAATTTTTCTTGATTTTTGCCATGCAAGAATATGATTGTATGCAATACCTTGTATGCAATATACCTACCTATAATATTGAGTTATGATGTAGGTATGCAATACCTTGTATGCAATATACCTACCTACCTATAATATTGAGTTATGATGTAGGTATGCAATACCTTGTATGCAATATACCTACCTACCTATAATATTGAGTTATGATGTAGGTATGCAATACCTTGTATGCAATATACCTACCTACCTATAATATTGAGTTATGATGTAGGTATGCAATACCTTGTATGCAATATACCTACCTACCTATAATATTGAGTTATGATGTAGGTATGCAATACCTTGTATGCAATATACCTACCTACCTATAATATTGAGTTATGATGTAGGTATGCAATACCTTGTATGCAATATACCTACCTACCTATAATATTGAGTTATGATGTAGGTATGCAATACCTTGTATGCAATATACCTACCTACCTATAATATTGAGTTATGATGTAGGTATGCAATACCTTGTATGCAATATACCTACCTACCTATAATATTGAGTTATGATGTAGGTATGCAATACCTTGTATGCAATATACCTACCTACCTATAATATTGAGTTATGATGTAGGTATGCAATACCTTGTATGCAATATACCTACCTACCTATAATATTGAGTTATGATGTAGGTATGCAATACCTTGTATGCAATATACCTACCTACCTATAATATTGAGTTATGATGATAAAGCTACAAGACATAAATAAGTAAAAATATGGCTTAACAAATATTTACAATATTTTATAGAATTTTTAGTAAAATGCTACCAAATCTCATTGCCCTTTTATTTTAATATAAATTCAATTATTTGTTGCATTGTTTGTATATAACTGTATTTTATGATCCAAAATATTGTGTAGGTACATCATGTATATTATTTACGTAAGTAATATCTATTATATGTACCTAATTATGTACTATGCATCCAATGTCCTCAATCGACTTCCTATTCTCAGTAGAACGGTTACCATATCACAGCCGAATTTCGAAGTTTGTTTTAGTTACGAAACGGAATAAAGATTACCCACTAATATAAGGCAAATTCTTAAGCGCACTTTACACGGACGAGGTTTTCAACGCGTTTTATATGTTTTATTCGTAAAACAGGAATTTTTAAAATTATTCGTTACCGACGAGTCAACATGGCTGCCGTTTGTCTTGAGTTAACTTTGATGTTCACGGTATCTTTTGTTTATTTGGCATCTCTCGACCAGAGAGCAACGTTTTAAAACAAAAACAAAATCCAATTCATGTCAAATGTTGAATAGTCAAACGAAGAAAACGAGAGAAAGATAAAACATTGTAGAACCGAAACCCGGAAAAATTGAAAAATAAAATGTTGGTATTTTGCACATAAATGGCATATTAATTTAATTTTTACGTAATTGCAATAATAAGTGTTGGAAATAAAAGAGAAAAGCATACTCGTGAAAGCGATGTTTTGAGTAAAGCAGCCCATCGTGTCATTCGGCGTCGCTCCATATGGACCGGCTCCATTTGGAGCATTGTAAAATTTTCATCACACTCACGGGCGCGCCATCGAGCCATCAAAATTAGTATACATAAGCGGTCGACGCTTTCGCATTAATAATTTCTATTTTTTTGAAATTTTCAAATAAAAATGAGTTAAAATTCTGATGACGAGTTTTATACAACTGCTATAGCGGTTTGTTTATGTATGAAAAGAAAAAAACAAAGAGAAAATGTATTTTCGCATTCACGAGAGTTTCAAACATATCGGCGCAATGTACCGCTGATTTTCACACTCACTAGCATGCCGTACCGGCAGGATGCGCCGCGCCGTCGCGCGGAGTGTCATTTTGGAGTGATTTGGAGTGATAGCAAGCCATTTGGAAGGATGGCAAGATCGTGAATGGGGGCCTTAACCTGTATTTTGGATACTGTTTTAAGCGTTGAAAGCCGGACCGCGTTGAAAACCTCGTTCGTGTAAATTGCGCTTTATTCACAGATATTATTGTGTTACATATTATATGTGTCTTGAAAAATGTTTTTGGACAAACAATATTTTTCAGTGCATGAAATGCTAACTTATATTAAAAATAATTAATACCAACGCTTTTTTACATATTTATACAATAACAATTATATTTATTTATGCTCGCGCAGAAGTCAAAATTCGACAGTCATTCATTACATTTTAAAGTTTGAAAACTCATTTGACCTGAGAATACCATATTGTTTCACAATATATATGTATTATGTATTTTTCTTTAACATCTGAAATTTGAATTTAAACAAGTGCGTTTCAGATACCACATTGACAGTTTAAATTAATGTAACCAACGAACATGAAAAAGAGGGGATATGTAAGTTTATAGAAAGAGAGGGAAAGCTTAACTTTAATATACCCATGTAGTACCTATAACGTAATAATAACCGAGTAATTTGAATTGTCGAATTGTATTTCTATTTCGGTGTGACTACCTCGGTTATTTGAATATTTTGTTCAGCACAGTACCTACATACGTTATACATACATAGGTAGGTAGGTAGGTACCTACTAATAGGATAGGTATAAAATTAAGCTTCACCTCTCTTTCACGTTCCATGGAAAACAATTAAATAAGTTTGATTGAATTATTTTCTATTTGGTTTAATGTATCTGTAACACACACATACATACATATTATGAATAAATTTAGCTTTCTGCACTCCTCCTCTATACAAACTTTATGCCAAATTTAAAACTTCTCTGTGCGCACAGTTCGCTTAAAAATGTGTCCAAATTTTTTACATCGTGTACATTAATATTGACTAATATTACATCAAAAACAATGTTCAACACTGAAAGTTTCCATGGAAATATTAATCGATGATTATAATTTGAAAATATAAAAATTTATTTAAACTATAAATCACTCACAGAAAAAATCAAATTGTACAAAAAATCAAATTTAAATTAAACTGTGGTTCCGTTTCGTAACACAGAAGTAAGTAATAAGAATTATAGTTGAACAGAAAACGATGGTGTGATCCTGGTCGGAAGGTGCCCTTATGAGGCGTGCGCCCCAGTTTCTCCGGAGTGCTCCTTTAAAACTCCAGGACGACGTCCCCTGACAGGAGGATCCTCGTCCACGATGACAGCATACAGTTGCCCCGTCCCAAGATCTATGGACATCCTCGGAGGCAACTCCACAATGGCATCCGCCAGCGCCTCCCATTTGGTCGGCCTCAGATCATACCTGTACAACATTACCGCTATAAAAAAGGTGTCAATTTCTAGACGCGCCCTAGTTTGGTGATGTATCTAAGAATGCGGCTGTGATAATCAACGCGTATATACAAAAAAGCTAAGCTTCATTAGCGGGTATATCAAAAATACTGTAATAATAAATTGATAATTAATTAATAATTACGTTTGTTTGCTTTCATACTGATAATTGCGGCGCTTTCGCGTCACGTGTTCTATGTATTACGGCTAAGTTTCTACGATCGAACCTACAAAGCGAAAGAAACATACTGACTTACGTATAGGAAAATCGAAGTCTCAGCTGCATTGAAATATAAAAATATTTTATATAATCGCCCGTTATTGTTATAGCTTCTTTTTAATGTTTGGTTTACAATGTATTCCTGTCTGATGATGATGAGGATGATATGACCGACAGATACTCACTCTTGGTCATCGGTTACATCTGTCGCTTCAGTCGGTGGAGTTGGTGCGTCTGTAGGTGGTGTTGGATCTGTCGGTGGTTGTTCTGAATTCGTCGTTTCCGACATGGTTTCGACCACAGTCAGTTCTGAGCCAACAGCCGTTGATTGTTCTGCTATGGGTGAGGTCGCTAGCGGTGGGAGAGGTGCCAGCTCCGGTTTCATCGACTCTATAGGTGGAAGTTTTGCCTTCATTATATCTAGCGGCGGTAGCTCTTGTTTCATCGTGTCGTTCACCTTTGCTGTTACTTCTTGAGCTACTGCTTCGGTTTCTTTCAAAAGGTCATCTGTCAAATCATCGATTGTTGCGCTTATTGTTTCTTCTATCTTTTCCATTGGTTTGTCGAGAATTTCTGTGGTAGTGTCATTCGCTCCAGGAGTGGGTGGTTTATCAAAGCTGGGAACGGGAGTGGGCCGGAATTTCTCCAATGGAGGAATAGCAGGATCAGTTAGGGAATGTCGTGGAGTACTCATTATATCGTCAATCATATCGGCCATGTCTTTTTCTGGTCCTTTAAGAGGAATTAGTTTGCAGGCATCTGGATCGCTTCCGTTACTGGGCAAGATCTGGTTCGGTGGAAGAGCCGGAGCCATGAGAGTGTTGGTTTCCTGTTGAATCCCTTCACTAAGCGTGTTGGTGACTTTTGAAGCTGCGCTCCCCCCATGACCAATTGCGTGTTGAATGCCATCAGCTGCAGATGATACTGCATCTTTTACATGGTCTATTGCATCATGGGCCATTTTTCCTGCTGCTACACCTGCATCTATAATAAGAATATATTAATAATCTGTAAAAACAAATCATATGTTGCAATACCAAACCATCAAACAAAATAATGACGTATACTGCGCCGTTGCATGATCCTAAGGTAGTAAATTAATGTGTAATGATATGAGATTCAAATAAATCTAATGGTATTTTATTCAACATGCCCCACTAACGAACTAATACAAATTATTGCCACTACACTACAGCGGTATACAGTCCACATCTTTCATTTATCCCGAGTTGCAATCGGCAATTTCGGCGCTAACAATATGAATGCTCCATACATGGATTTTCTCAGAATTCGAATAAGAACATTTAAGGGGGCATATAAATCTGAACACCCCAATTTCAAATCAAATATCTCAAATAGGTTAAAAGTGAGTTGCCAAAATAAAAACAAAAATATTTTCAACATTTCTCTTTTAAATGTTTGTTACACAATTTTAAATTCAGCATAACTAGCCCTAAAAAAAATATTGAAAATATCCCTTTTTATGGCATTTTTTTAAAATTACTCCATAACCATATGTTGTAGAGAAAAAAAATGTTCTTAAAGAGTACATAAAATCAAAGTGAACGACCGATAAAGTGTTTTCATTTTAAGTAAGGTTTGTTCTAAAATTCAAAAAGCCCGCATTTTTAATTTCTGATATTTTGAAAAAGATATACTCACTATTCGTGGGTACGCGATATTAACCTTTGTGGACACGGAGCTTCATATAGCATTTGGCGAATTTAATAAACTATGTCTTTAGTCCCTCCCAATTTTTGGGATAGTACAGACGTGTCTTCTATGACAGTTGCACCTTTGTATTTTATTTACGTACTAACTTTAATGTCTCGCCGTTGGCCAAGAATGTAAATTAGCAATCGTTTTTATAATATTGTCATACAAAACTTTTGCTAAATCGGACTATGAATAGTGGTTTGAAATTTTTTTTATTATTATTGAAACCAAACAAAATATAACAATATACAAACAATAAAAATATTTAAAAAAAAGTACAATTTAAATAAGTTATATAAAACATTTTTTTATATAGTATTATTTGGTATACACCACCTCAGCTGACCCGACAGACGTTGTCCTGCTTGAACATTGCTAGCCTGCCATTGTGTGATTATTTAAAAAAGATTATTAATATTTTCTTGACTGTTAATTTTTGATGGAATTCCATTTTAAATATTATTTATTACTCAAAATAAAAAAAAAACACATTTTTTAACATTCCTCAAATGTCTTATATTAACATTTGACCAAAGTGTTTTACTCAAAGAGCGTCTGCAAAATAGTACTTGTGTATTCGTGGATCTCATAGGTATACAAAAAAGCGTCGATACAAATCTTTTGCTAAAATATAATAAATGAAAATGTAAGTAATTGTAAGTACAAATAAAAAAACATTAAGTATAACCAATTAATGACATGTCGCACTAATTTTGTGAAATCGCCAAATTCGAAACAGGCACAGTCCTAGTGTGGTCAGAGATTATGTGATAATATGTAGTAAATATTCAAAGTCAAGATTAAAAAAAAATATAATAAAAATTTTGAAATAACCATAGCATTAATTTGTATAAATATGATCCACATAAATTAAATCATAATTTAACAATTCATACATTCATTAAATAGTGCAAGAGAAACGATATAAGAATTATATAAAAACATTCAAAAAGGTCGGATATACCTGGTATCACTGACCTTAACAATATTATATTGAAATACAATACAAAATATTAAAAACAACTAATGTTTTTATAAATAATTTATAGATAAAATAGAGGGGTATTAGGAGGGGTTTGTATAAATGAGATACACATAAATTAAATCATAATTTAATAATTTATACATTGGTTCAACACAGCAAGTGAAACGATATAAGAATTATATAAAAAAACATTCAAAAAGGTTAGATATACCTGGTATAGCTGACTTAAACAATATAAATATTGAGATACAATACAAAATAAGAGAAACAAATTTAACAATTTATACATTGGTTCAACACAGCAAGTGAAACGATATAAGAATTATATAAAAAAAAAACATTCAAAAAGGTTAGATATACCTGGTATAGCTGACTTAAACAATATAAATATTGAGATACAATACAAAATAAGAGAAACAACTATAAATTGCTAAATTTTTTATATAAATAATTTGAAGATATGTGTAAAAAAAGGGGTTTTAATTGGTATAAATTTTCATATGTAAAAGCTGTGTGGAAAAGACTGAGTGGAATTCAGGTGGTCGGTGAGCTCATACTTGGATGGGTCTAAATAGATTCTTCTACGCTATAGATCCACTGAACCTTAATATATACATCGAAGATGGACTGCGAGTAATAGAGAAATATGACTTCTTACAAATAACATATGATTAGATATATGGACAATTTTCATTTGCAAATAAAGAATAAACTGAAATCATTATTGACAGTAATACCATTATTAATATAAAGAAGTATTGAAATAAATTTTGAATCGTTAAAGTAAAAGAAATAATTTTGTATTTATCTTAATGCGAGTTCATGAACAATGTTTTTTGTCAATCCCTGAGGTGCATAAATGAATAAACTTGATGGCTTTCCAACGCGAGAACATGCAACATATAATTGACCATGTGAGAAGCACGTATTTTCTAAATCTTACCCACAAATGGACATTGTTTGGCCTTGTGACTTATTAATAGTCATTGCGAATGCCAAACGAATTGGAAATTGCAGGCGTCAGAATGGAATGGGCGAGTCTGAAGGGATCATTGGGATTCGTGGCAGGAGAACAACTTCACCTTGAAACTTACCGTTCAAAATGGTAGCTTCAAGAACATGGCCCATGATTTTTTTTATGACCAATCGCGTGCCATTACATAGCTGTGGTGCATTTAAATTCCGAAGCAAAATTATTGGTGAACCAATTTTTAATCTCAAGTTATGTGGTGGCATTCCTGGTAAATCCAGTGAATTCAAAAATTCAACAGGATAGTTAACTGCTTCGTCAGGATCGACAACAGTGTCAATCGACTTGAACGACATCTCATTGCCAGGCAATGACTGTTGTATTTTGAAATTAATAGCGTCAACATCAATATTTTTTGAAGCCAAAATAGCTCGTTCACATAGCCACGCATGATTGATATAATTTGTGCGCAAATCAGGGAATATGCTTTCAATCAAAGCATCTCTTGTGGCTACTATGTTGCAAAAATTGTCTGGTAATTTGATGTATTGGGTATTTTCATGCAAAGGAATTTTTCCATTGCCAATATTGAGCAATTGTTGGGAGAATGACAGTGCCAATGGATCGCTTTGCAGTCGAACACGCATATTAATGTGAAGGCGTAATGTATTGATATTTCGCCATAGATAGGATTGTTTCAAACATGCGTTAATTTTATCCGCATATGTAGCGCGTGGAATAACCGGCAATGTCTGTCTGAAATCACCGGACAGTAGCAGTAGAGCGCCGCCGAAAAGTCTGGTATTATTGTTCAAATCTTTCATCGTTCTATCAAGAGCTTCAAGTGAATGCTTGTGAGCCATAGTGCATTCATCCCAGATAATAATTTTACATTTTTGCAAAACTTTAGCCATACCGGAATGCTTCTTTATGTTGCACATTGCATCTGGATTTGTGTGAACGTTCAATGGCAACTTGAGTGCTGAATGTGCAGTTCGTCCACCATCAAGCAAAGTCGCTGCAATGCCTGATGAAGCTATTGCCAACGCAATATGATTTTGTGACCGAATGCGCGCAAGTATCAATGAGATGAGGAATGTTTTTCCAGTCCCGCCTGGTGCATCCAAAAAATAAAATCCGCCTTGTTGTGCTGCAACGGACAAATTAATTTGATCGTATATGTTCTTTTGTTCAGCAGTGAGCAGTTGCTCATTATTTGTAACAAATGCATTCAAAGACACCGTATCGAACTGTTGTTCTCGCTGAACATCGCTGTTAATAACGTCTGTTGATGGACGGTTAGGCAATGGCATACCGAATTGAATGAGTGCCATATTTGAAATGAGAATGCAAATATCCTCGATTTTTACTAAGGCTTCATTATATATTTCTGGTGAGAAATCAATATTGAGTTCTTGATTAGCAGTTCGAATGCGATGTAGAATATTTTCGCTCATGGAGTCTTTATATTTGTCCCAGAGAACAGAAGCTTGCGACGGAAAACATGTTGTTAACAATATGGCAAATAATTGGCGAATTTGATGAGGAGAGGAACTTAGTACTGCGTCTGCAAGTGTGAGATCCCAATGATTGTCATCTTCCAGCAAATGCAATTCGCGGCACGCATCGTGGTACGTGTCGTACAAAATACCATTGACCGTTCGCAAGTATTGGAAGGACGTCGGTCCAGGAATGTTAATCAACAACAAACGTAAGAAAAAGCATTCGCGTTGCTTTGGATGGACTGTGTATAATCGGCCTAATGTATTTCCCATGTATATGCCATCGTATCCTTGGACTGGAACTCCTCGCTTTCGTGGATCCCACTTTTTTGATTGTTTGTTCCATGTAAAATATCGTGCCACATCAGTATACATCAATGTCTTTGCGAATTGACCGAAAATGTCTGGTCGGTTGCATAGATTGAAAAACTCAGTTAGTGTGGTTTTTGGAGCAGTTAATGCTCATTGTAAAGCAGTCTCTTCGGTGAAATAAACGCGCTGTCCATTTTCAAGGTGCATGGCCAAATGTATAACAGCAGGGTCTCTGTCGTGTATTGAAAAACTCAAAATGCGCCAAACTGCTTCATTGCTGCTAATGTATCGGCCCATTTGATAACGTGTTATTTCGTCATTATCATTTATATTTTGAACAGCAAATACAGCCATATCGCTGCCCTTATGAACATATTTGCATATATATTTGATGGACTTTACCGAACTGCAGAACTCAACGTTAATGTGTGCCTTGTAAGTTTTGCATAGCAATGGTGAATATGGAACCACCCAGCGATTGTCAATGTCAACCATTCCATTTGACATGCGCAATTGGTATGATTGGCCATCATTGTCTGTGTCCCTACGACGATACAATGGATAACCATCAATATTAGTGATTGTATCGTTTAAACATTCTTTTGGGAAACGTTTCGTACATTTTCCATTGTCCATGCACGGAGCCGTCATGTTTAGAGCACCGCACGGACCATGGATCATGTTAGTGGTGACAATATCAAATAATTCTGAATCGATATTACGATTCGGAATTTCTGCTGAAATGATTTTATCAATTTCTTCTGGCCGTACTTTATCGACCAACCAAATCAAAATATGCGCATGTGGCAAACCTCGTTTTTGCCATTCAACAGAATACAGCCAGCAACGTGTTTCACCGAATACTGAGTGATACGTAACCAAGTTCATTAACGATTTTAATTTTTGTTTAAAGACACGTGCAATTATATCATGGCGATGCATTGCTGTTTGACCTGGCAATAATGAAATTTTAATTTCATCCCAGTTTGGATTGCACGTAAATGTAATGAACAAATCTGGTCGGCCGTACACGCGCACATAAGTCATAGCGTCTTGAATATATTCTTGCATATGACGCGGGCTACCAATATATGATGATGGAAGAATGTATGCGGTACCGATATCATCGATATTTGTTGTTCCATCTACGTTACCGACAACAGCATCACGTAAATGAATGTATTCTTCTGAACGCAGCTTTGCTTGATTAAACTTGATGTAGCGTAGTCGCTCACTTTCAATTTTTGCATACATATCAACGATGTATTGATGAAACAGCTGGCGGCATCGGAGAATGTTGTTGTCTTCATTGGCACGAATCATCAATCGATAAGCGTAAAAGTTCATCGCACTCACTTTCTTGTTGGTTTCTTCACCTTTAAAGTAAAAATATAAATAAGATAATAGAAATGTTTTTTTTTTAAGAAATTAAAAAAAAAGAAAATAATGTGTAGATTGTACCTGTCACTGGATTTCTTTGTTTGATGTTAAAATGATACCCATCGTCACCTTCCCAAAATATTAATGGATATTGCAAAGCATCGTAAGAACGATGACTGTCTTGAATTGTCTGCAACGTGTTATCTCTGCGTTGGATCCGTATATCTCGACGTTCATATGTGTCGCCAACCATAACAACTGCAACTTCATTAACAGTTGGTGCATTTTATCGGCCTGCGTGATCTCTAGATGGTACTTTATCTGCTTTGATAACGATCATGTAGTTGTCATTTTGCAGTCTGTTTGAAACGGTATTGAACAATTGGATCAACTGGTTGTGATTTTGCAAAAACGTTTCTAAAGATGACACAATTTCTCGCTCCTCCATCTCCTCAATGTAGTTGTATTGGCAGCGTGTGTTTATTTGTTGCTCCTCATCACCCATGAAGTATATTTGCAAGAATTTGGGATCGGCATCAGGCATTGACATTAAAGAACCAATTTGATGATACACTTGGCCCTGAATCTTAAACGTTGATTCAAAATTGCGACCATCATCATTCTTAACGATTTTCGTTGCTCCAAATGAAGTCATTTGGAAGCAAGAATTGAATTTACGAATTTTACGCAAAAACAATTTTGATTGAGAAGTGGCTCCAGCCAATAGTGTTTTTAATGGTTCTGGCGGTGAATTCAGTGGTGGCAAAACAACTTTTCCAGACGCGCAGCAGAAACCGGCCGATTCACCTTTATATTTTAATGCATGACAGTGTTGGCATTCTTTGTCCATAGCGCCGATGACAATTTGTGAATGTGACGAATAGTCGATGTCCGACTCATATTCGAACGCAAGGCCAAGAAGTGATGAACGTGTCAATGCGCGATGTATATGTAGGCGCTGTTGTTCATTTGCTCTGTGTACGTCGGTGTCTCGTTGTCGCGCCTGTCTTTGTCTTAATGCATTAACTCGAAGGCGTTCGTTGCGTTGCTCTGGACTTTCATTAGCACGTGTGTTTGCAACCTGGTTTCTTAAATTTTCCCTGTCCATCAATCGATCTTCTGTCGTTCTATTTAATCGACGGGTGTTGACAATTTGTGAATTCCGTGTACGTCGACCAATATTTCCTCCTCGTCCACGAATACGTGGCATTCTTCTTTAACAAACAACAAACATAAGTTACTTATATAGGTATTCGAATTATATGGATGTTATAGGTAATATAGGCAACAAACTTACATGTTGATGATCGATGAGCCTTTACACTCCGTAAGTTTTATACAATCATCGACGCAAATAAGCACTGAAAATAAAAAGTTGATTGAGGTTAGATTTTTGTCATCGAAAAAATTTTACGTGTATAAACTATATATGAAACAAAAAATATATGTAACTAATATTTTAATTAAGGGATAATATAATTTGTTGAACAAACTTACATTTTGATGTTCGATGAGGCTTTTTAACACTCCGTAAGTTTTATACAATCATCGACGAAAATAAGCACTGAAAATAAAAAGTTGATGTAGGTTAAGACGCGTGTAAACTAAAAGTGTTGATGCATGTTAGATTTTATTGAAAATTTTGACATGTGTACTATATTATAAAACAAAATATAAATAATTTAGAGTTGAATTAAATAACGTTATAATTTGTTGAAAAACTTACATGTTGATGTTCGATGATCCTTTAACACTCCGCCACCATTTGATACCGAACAGAAATTGAAAATGCACGTGTTAACAATTAAAGCGAAACTGACTGAAAAGCAAAAACAACAAACAACACCAAGCGGCAAATATGGCGGCAAGCTATTATTGTATGTCGCGTCGTCACGTGATGTCGCGTTAGATGAATGTTGTTAGCATAGAATTATAAGATGGCAGAAACTAAATATTGCCAATTCGAAATGAATGTTGTTAGCATAGAATTATAAGATGGCAGAAACTAAATATTGCCAATTCGAAATTAATTACTTTTCTTTTATTAATGTTAAAAAATTCCTTTTTGTGAATCTAATCCATTCCGGGACTCCAATAAACACACATAAAAAATTTCATCAAAATCTGTTCAGCCGTTTAGGAGGAGTTTAGTGACATACACACGTACGGAAGAATTATATATATAAAGATATATTGCAAGGTATGGTGGTTTATGAGAAAACAAAAACAGAGAAGCTAAAATTATACTCACCATAAAACCTTACCACCAGCAGTCAGCGATATTGCAATGAGACTCATATAAAATAATGCAAATATCTCAGTATCTCAGAGCGTGTTGTTTATTGATTAAGACAAAAAAAGAATAAATTTAAGTATCAAATAAGAATTTTCTGTTCAATAGAACAGTAAGGAAAACATGAAAGCTGAGTCAGATATGATGTGGGTAAGATTGAGCGATGAAAGAAACGCATAAGTACAAAAGAAATTACAATTTATTGTTATCATGGTTGGTAATGAATGTTAAATATTATGCAATTATCTACGTTACCTGAACTAATCTAAATATTTGACATTTTAATAAAACAAGTTGATTCTTAAATTACAATTTACAAGTTTTCAGATATTTCTCTAAACCATGTGGTGTATAATAACCAAGAAATATTAAACATGACATAATTAAACAGATTGAACTAAATTTTCAAATAATATCAGTATTTCATATGTTTTTTTTTAATCAATTATAAATGAAACAGTTTTATGAAATTCCATCTTCTTGAAGATGATCAGCAGGTACAATTGTTGAAATGAAAACAACCATCGTAGTATTTACGTCGATTTGAAGTGCAATTTACAGGTGTTTTACAGTTATTATCCATTAATGATGTGCAAATATGCATGTGCACCAACCATGATATATAAAATTATTTATTTTTCATCAGCCATGGCATACTTAGTAAAGTATGCCAATATTGAAGCATGATGAACAGACAGCATGTACAAAAAAAGAAGATAAAGAAAGTATCAAAGGGAGAAAGGAACAAAGGAGGCGGTTATATTTCCTGCAAGAATTCAGCTAAATTAGCGAACGTGACTCATGCCAGATATTTTATATAGACGAGGATCGATGAAACTAAATAAAACTTACCCAGCCTCCTTTGAACTTAAATTTCCCGTCTTTGCTGGGTCTCACGCATTTTGACGCCATGTGACAGATCATGTCGGCTGTCAGCGTTGAAAAGGAAGGCATAGATATCTCGATCCGCCTAGCTAATCCGTTCACGGCTGTGTTCGCCTTACAACTTTTTTAGAAATATTTCCAATATTGCGAAGTGCGTTCGTTTAAGACAATTAAAATAATTAAGTATATATATATATATATATATATATATATATATATATATATATATATATATATATATATATATATATATATATATATATATATATATATATATATATATATATATATATATATATATATATATATATATATATATATATATATATATATATATATATATATATATATATATATATATATATATATATATATATATATATATATATATGTTATATGTTATATTTGATGTTTTCACGGGTGAAATATGTTATAATATTTTTATCTCGGTTTTCTTGAGCAATCACCGAATAATATTTTTATCTCGGTTTTTTTGAGCAATCACCGCATGGGATTTCGTAAATACAGTGTGACTCTAATGGTATTTTATCTTTCGGACTTTTTAAAAAGGATGAAATTTTTTTGTTATGTTTTGTTGTTATGTTTTGTTGTTATGTTATGTTGTTATGTTTTGTTGTTTTGTTGTTATGTTATGTTGTTTTGTTTTGAACCCACCCCTCCACTAACACTTGACACGGCTTCCTTTCAAACTTTCACTTGGTAGTAAGCTTTCGACTCGAACGGACGTGCGTGCACTATCCCTCGAGACGAAAATTTATTAACAAGGCGCCTTTAGAAAATGTCTGATGTGATTCAGACGAAACGTCGGCAGACGACTGATTCTCTCGGGAATCATAATTTGACGCGGGTTATTATATATATATATATATATATATATATATATATATATATATATATATATATATATATATATATATATATATATATATATATATATATATATATATATATATATATATATATATATATATATATATATATATATATATATATATATATATATATATATATATATATATATATATATATATATATATATATATATATATATATATATATATATATATATATATATATATATATATATATATATATATATATATATATATATATATATATATATATATATATATATATATATATATATATATATATATATATATATATATATATATATATATATATATATATATATATATATATATATATATATATATATATATATATATATATATATATATAAATATATATATATATATATATATATATATATATATATATATATATATATATATATATATATATATATATATATATATATATATATATATATATATATATATATATATATATATATATATATATATATATATATATATATATATATATATATATATATATATATATATATATATATATATATATATATATATATATCAACAACTATCCAATCCAAATATTTTCGTAAATAAATTGCAGGATATTTTGGAAAAATTTAAAATGTATTTACCATTATGGTTGGCGTCATAAACATTAATATTTCAGAAAATAATTAAAATATAATTAAAGATGAATACCTAAATGTAATGGCGGGGCTAAATTATAAATCATGTATAAATGAATATATATATATATATATATATATATATATATATATATATATATATATATATATATATATATATATATATATATATATATATATATATATATATATATATATATATTATATATATATATATATATATATATATATATATATATATATATATATATATATATATATATATATATATATATATATAATATATATATATATATATATATATATATATATATATATATATATATATATATATATATATATATATATATATATATATATATATATATATATATATATATATATATATATATATATATCAACAACTATCCAATCCAAATATTTTCGTAAATAAATTACAGGATATTTTGGAAAAATTTAAAAAATGTATTTACCATTATGGTTGGCGTCATAAACATTAATATTTCAGAAAATAATTAAAATATAATTAAAGATGAATACCTAAATGTAATGGCGGGGCTAAATTATAAATCATGTATAAATGATTACACAAGAGAGTGTTCAGGGCAGCGTCCTTCATGTATTGATCATGTATGGGTAAATACTAATGATATTCACAATATAAAATCTTATTATGGAAAACTTCTATTATGGACCATTACTCGACAATACTATACTACAAAATGAAAACCTGTACCGGCTACTCAAATAACAAACCAAATATCCTAAGATGTTTTAATATGGAACAACTGAAAAATGACTTAAAGAATGAATCCTGGGATTCTGTAATATCTGAAAATGATACTGATAGAGCCTCAAATACTTTGGAAAATATCATTAAAAATTACGTGGACCGAAATACGTCTACAAAAACCTCAAAAGCCAATTCGAAACTGAAACCAGTTAAACCATGGATTACCCTAGGATTAATTAAATCTATCAGATTGAAGGAAAAGCTATTCTTAAAAACATAAAAAAACCCTGAAAATACTCATGATTTATATTATTACAAAAAATATAAAAATAGGCTGACAAATATCATTCGACAATCCAAAGAAATGTACTATATTAAACAAATTGAATTATGTGAGCACAACCTCAAAGCTAAGTGGAAGACTATAAATGAAATAATTGGTAAATCGAGGAAAAAAAGATGAAATACAAAAAATTCGATATCTACAGGATATTATTAATACAAAAACTGAATCTAAAAAATGTGCCAACTTATTTAATAACTTCTTTGTAAATGTAGGTAATAAACTAGCAAGCAAAATACAAAATGATACCACAGTAACAAATTATTCGTACAATACCTCCTGCTCAATGGTATTAAATGGAACTACAAATTTTAGCCCTGTTACAAAAACTGATGTTGAAAATATTATAATGACATTAAGAGGAGGCTCCGCACCGGGATATGATGGGATTACCGTCACAATCCTGAAGCAGATGAAGAACTACCTGAGCACTCCCATAAAACACATAATCAACTTGAGTTTTAAGACAGGAATATTCCCATCAAATTATAAAAAAACCATAGTATCACCTATATTTAAAAACGGCAACACCGAGGAAATGACTAATTACCGACCAATTTCACTAATATCAAATATAGCCAAAATAATTGAAAAAATCGTTAAAAATCAACTTACGCGTTACCTTGAAGAAAATAATATACTAAACTCTAATCAGTTTGGTTTTAGAAGTGGAATGAGTACCCAAGATGCTATTGCAAAATTAACATCTGAGGTTATAACAGCAATGGATTCTAATAAAAAATGTATCGGAATATTTATTGATCTACGCAAGGCATTTGACAGCATTTCACATGACATACTGTTAGAAAAACTACCGCAAATTGGGATAAAAGGAACAATTCTGAATTGGTTGAAATCATATATATCAAATAGGAAACAGTATATGAAAATAAATAATGTTCTAAGTGATCCAGAGATACTCACTTTCGGGATTCCACAAGGAACAGTACTTGGACCATTACTTTTTATAATATATTTAAATATGATTTTCCAATTGAAAATCTCGAGTAAAATTTATTCATATGCTGACGACACGGCTATAATTGTAAGTGGTGACACCTGGGAAATTGTGACCAAACAAGCAAATAGTGATATAAATGTAATTAAAATTGGTTTGATAAAAATGTTTTATCTTTAAATTCGGAAAAAACAATATGTGTACTGTTCGCAATAAACTCTTCCTCCATTCCACCTCATATTGATATCAGAATCCATAGTAACATATGCAAACAAAATCAGATGTGAACAATGTTTAAGTGTAAATTGTAGTATTTTACAGATAAATAAATCAGTGAAATATTTAGGAATTACAATAGACCAAGAGTTAAAGTGGAAAGAACATTTGAACCAACTTGTAAAAAGAGTAAGAAAACTGATTTATATATTTGTGCGACTTCGTAATATACTGCAAGTAAAAATAATAAAGACAGTGTACTATGGTCTTGTACAATCTATTTTACAATATGGTATTATTGGTTGGGGTGGAACATATAAGACTAACTTAAAATCACTAAAAATAACACAAAAATTAATAATTAAGGTCATTCTCAAAAAACCTAGAAATTTTCCTACAAAACAATTATTTGATGTATTCCAAGTACCTGATTTAGATAATTTATATAAAAATATTGCTTTACAACAAATACATAAAGATACCTTTGGAAAGCGGGCTGAAAATCTAGTGAGTACACAGAGACGGCATCTCATAGGAAATATGATGATACCGAAATGTAATAAGACGCATGCCCAACATCACTATAAATACCTGGGTATACAATATTTTAACAAACTACCTGCCATTATTAAAATCTAGTGAGTACACAGAGACGGCATCTCATAGGAAATATGATGATACCGAAATGTAATAAGACGCATGCCCAACATCACTATAAAGACCTGGGTATACAATATTTTAACAAACTACCTGCCATTATTAAAATCTAGTGAGTACACAGAGACGGCATCTCATAGGAAATATGATGATACCGAAATGTAATAAGACGCATGCCCAACATCACTATAAAGACCTGGGTATACAATATTTTAACAAACTACCTGCCATTATTAAAATCTAGTGAGTACACAGAGACGGCATCTCATAGGAAATATGATGATACCGAAATGTAATAAGACGCATGCCCAACATCACTATAAATACCTGGGTATACAATATTTTAACAAACTACCTGCCATTATTAAAAAAAACATATAAATTTTATGACTTTAAAAGAAAAATCAAATCTTTAAAATAACAATAAATATTTATCTATTCCTTTTTCATATTCACTATGTGTATATGTATGTGTATATGTATGTGTGTATGTATGTATGTGTATGTTTGTATGTGTATGTATATGTGTGAATGTATGTATATGTATGTATGTGTGTGTATATGTATGTATGTGTGTGTATGTATATATGTATATGTGTGTATATATATATATATATATATATATATATATATATATATATATATATATATATATATATATATATATATATATATATATATATATATATATATATATATATATATATATATATATATATATATATATATATATATATATATATATATATATATATATATATATATATATATATATATATATATATATATATATATATATATATATATATATATATATATATATATATATATATATATATATATATATATATATATATATATATATATATATATATATATATATATATATATATATATTGTTGAAACATTGAGAAATGTCATTTCCTCGGCCATCTTTCGAAAGCTTCGAGGTTTTGGACTACAGATATCACTGTAGATCGACAAATTATGACACCTCCTTTATTTTATTGAAAAATCGCTAGAATATTGTACTACAGATCTATACAGATTGCAGGGAACAGGCGTTTCTTATATTTTTCAATTTTATTAATGTTTCATTCGGACATTGCACGCTGTCAGGCGTTTCTAAATGTGATGGGAAAGTTTTTCTGCATTAAACACATGCTAGGTATGTGTAGAAGCAGAATGCAACAGACAGAAGTACGTACTCATAGGTATCCTTGAAGAGATCTCAAGCAGAGATAGAGGGATGGAGAGAGATTTGTGTATGAAGACAAGGAAGACCACAAGACATTCCTACAGGGCTTACGACCTGTCATCGGCTGGCTTAAGTATATCTGCACTGCATCGGCTATATATATATATATATATATATATATATATATATATATATATATATATATATATATATATATATATATATATATATATATATATATATATATATATATATATATATATATATATATATATATATATATATATATATATATATATATATATATATATATATATATATATATATATATATATATATATATATATATATATATATATATATATATATATATATATATATATATATATATATATATATATATATATATATATATATATATATATATATATATATATATATATATATATATATATATATATATATATATATATATATATATATATATATATATATATATATATATATATATATATATATATATATATATATATATGTTAAATCTAAGGTTTTCGCGAGTACAAAATATGTTATTATTAAGTATTTTGGGGATAACCCGCGTCAAATTCTGATTCCCGAGAGAATCAGTCGTCTGCCGACGTTTCGTCTGAATCACATCAGACATTTTCAATAGGCGCCTTGTTAATAAATTTCCGTCGCGAGGGATAGTGCGCGCACGTCCGTTCGCGTCGGAAGCTTACCACCAAGTGAAAGTTTGAAAGGAAGCCATGTCAGTTGTTAGTGGAGGGGTGGGTTTCCCCAATGACGTCATTACTGCGTTTTGTTTGGCTTCTGGTGACTCGAGTACTTAACGGTATATTGTTAACAGGTGGATTATCAGTTTTCGGCTTACTAAGAATTTTACTAATGTTTTTAATGTGACTATTGTTTGAAATATCGGTAGTTGGGTTAATTTGATTATTATGGTTTTTCAAAATATTGTTTTCAAGTACACTTGTCCATGCGGTCGGGATTCGAATGCTATCGTCCCTGCTATTCATTATACTGTTGCTTCTTCTATATATTTCTATTGCTTCCCTGTAAATTCTAAATGTTTCATTGTTGATATTCGCGACTACTTTTGAATTTTCAAAGTCTATGGAGTGATTTTCGGTCAATGAGTGATTTACTAGAGATGAAGTTAATTTCCGGTTTTTAATATCTACGCGATGTTCAGAGACGCGTGCCGAGATTCTGCGATTTGTCCTGCCTATGTAAGTTTTTGTGCAATCACCGCAAGGGATTTCGTAAATACCGTGTGACTCTAATGGTATTTTATCTTTCGGACTTTTTAAAAAGTCCGTTATACCTAGAGAAAAAAAGAAAAAAAAGAAAAAAAAGTCGTTAATACCTAGAGAAAAATCGTCACGATTTCCGAAATTATACGGTTTGCCAAAGATTCACAAGACGGATGTTCCTCTTAGACCCATAGTCAGTTCTGTCGGTTCGCCACTTCAAATGTTATCAAAGTATCTTGCCAACTACTTACAACCAGATGTAGAATCAGCGGAATCATTTGTCAAAAATTCGGAACATTTTATACAAATCATTAAAAATCAAAAATTAAACAAGGGCGACATCCTTGTCAGTTTTGACGTCGTATCCCTGTTTACCAATATACCTACAGACGAAGCTCTTCAAGCAATAAAAGAAATGAGTGACCCACCGAATGACATAATAACTTTAATAGAACATTGCCTCAATAACACATTTTTCACTTATAATAACGACATGTACAAACAAGTAAAAGGAGCACCAATGGGTCTATCTCTTTCACCGCCAGTCGCTAACATATTCATGACCAAGTTAGAAAAACAAGCTATAGATAGAGCGCGCTTAAAACCAAAGCTATGGATTAGATACGTGGACGATACTTTCGTTATATGGCCTCACGGTTTGGAGGAACTTCACAAATTTCTTGATTTTCTGAACGATCTCCACAATAACATCAAATTCACAATGGAGATCGAAAACAACGGTGAAATTCCTTTTCTTGATGTTCTCGTAATCAAAAAAGACGATGGCACTCTCGGCCACACTGTGTACAGAAAATCAACACATACCAACAGATATCTCCACGCATCGTCGAACCATTATCCAGCACAAATCGCCTCTGTAGCAAACACCTTGGTAACACGGTCATTAAGGATAACCGACTCCGAAAACATTCAAAATGAATTAGAGTATCTTAAAAACGCGCTACGAAATAACGGTTTTTCAAATTTCACAATAAATAATGCAATAAAAAATCAAACGAATAAAAATTTTAATAAAAAAGATACATCAACTAAAGTAAAGCCACTCGCCATTGCATTTTTACCTTACATAAAAGGCACTACTGACAAAATAAGTCACCTACTTTACAAACATAATATTCGCACCATTTTTAGAACAGACAACAAAATTTCATCCTTTTTAAAAAGTCCGAAAGATAAAATACCATTAGAGTCACACGGTATTTACGAAATCCCTTGCGGTGATTGCACAAAAACTTACATAGGCAGGACAAATCGCAGAATCTCGGCACGCGTCTCTGAACATCGCGTAGATATTAAAAACCGGAAATTAACTTCATCTCTAGTAAATCACTCATTGACCGAAAATCACTCCATAGACTTTGAAAATTCAAAAGTAGTCGCGAATATCAACAATGAAACATTTAGAATTTACAGGGAAGCAATAGAAATATATAGAAGAAGCAACAGTATAATGAATAGCAGGGACGATAGCATTCGAATCCCGACCGCATGGACAAGTGTACTTGAAAACAATATTTTGAAAAACCATAATAATCAAATTAACCCAACTACCGATATTTCAAACAATAGTCACATTAAAAACATTAGTAAAATTCTTAGTAAGCCGAAAACTGATAATCCACCTGTAAACAATATACCGTTAAGTACTCGAGTCACCAGAAGCCAAACAAAACGCAGTAATGACGTCATTGGGGAAACCCACCCCTCCACTAACAACTGACATGGCTTCCTTTCAAACTTTCACTTGGTGGTAAGCTTCCGACGCGAACGGACGTGCGCGCACTATCCCTCGCGACGGAAATTTATTAACAAGGCGCCTATTGAAAATGTCTGATGTGATTCAGACGAAACGTCGGCAGACGACTGATTCTCTCGGGAATCAGAATTTGACGCGGGTTATCCCCAAAATACTTAATAATAACATATTTTGTACTCGCGAAAACCTTAGATTTAACATAAATAACCTCTACGGGGAGGAAATATACAGTGAAACAAAAAAGTTTGAAAAATTAAAGTCAAAACACGCTAAGCTTCTATGTGACCTAACCTTTTTGTGTCGATGTCGTGATAAAAAAGTAGTGCCAAAGTGTTTTCAACTGAGACAACGCGGTAGCAGAAAATCGGTGAGAAAAATTCTTTATAATACTAGTTTTTCCCTCATACGCGACGAAATCGGTTACATTCATTTACAATTACATACACTTGGTACTGATATTAGAAATCTTCATATAAAACTTGCTAATATATTACACCCGTTAATATGGTCCGAATTAGATAATCTCATTCATAATAGGATTGAAACGAATAATAAAATAAACTCCGACCGCCAAATAAGTAAATTCACGCGTATCGAAAATAATATCAAAAAACAAGAATACCAACAGTCGTTAAATACCGATAAAATCATTCACAATCTCACTGATCTAAAATTAAATAACGATACAATATCTGTTCTAAGTAAAGGTTTTAATTTTGGTGTTGTTCCTCCGAAAATTCCGAAAGAAGACATTGTTACGGGTATCGAATCAGCCGTGTGTAAACTACCAAATAATATAGCCGAAACTATACGACAAGAAACTTGCCATATACTTAGAAAATCGCTTCCGCCGAAAAGAAATATATCTCTCGATGAAATACGAGCTCTTAAAGAATTACGCGCAAATAAAGATATAATTATTCTTCCGGCAGATAAGGGAAACGCAACAGTCATCATGAAAAGCGAAGATTATCACATTAAAATAACTAATTTGCTTAACGATCCGGCTTATAAACTGCATCCTAATAATCCTATAACATACTTAGAAAAAACGACTAAAACAAAAATTATGTCATCCAAATTAAGTCCAGAATTAAAAAAGTCGTTAATACCTAGAGAAAAATCGTCACGATTTCCGAAATTATACGGTTTGCCAAAGATTCACAAGACGGATGTTCCTCTTAGACCCATAGTCAGTTCTGTCGGTTCGCCACTTCAAATGTTATCAAAGTATCTTGCCAACTACTTACAACCAGATGTAGAATCAGCGGAATCATTTGTCAAAAATTCGGAACATTTTATACAAATCATTAAAAATCAAAAATTAAACAAGGGCGACATCCTTGTCAGTTTTGACGTCGTATCCCTGTTTACCAATATACCTACAGACGAAGCTCTTCAAGCAATAAAAGAAATGAGTGACCCACCGAATGACATAATAACTTTAATAGAACATTGCCTCAATAACACATTTTTCACTTATAATAACGACATGTACAAACAAGTAAAAGGAGCACCAATGGGTCTATCTCTTTCACCGCCAGTCGCTAACATATTCATGACCAAGTTAGAAAAACAAGCTATAGATAGAGCGCGCTTAACCAAAGCTATGGATTAGATACGTGGACGATACTTTCGTTATATGCCTCACGGTTTGGAGGAACTTCACAAATTTCTTGATTTTCTGAACGATCTCCACAATAACATCAAATTCACAATGGAGATCGAAAACAACGGTGAAATTCCTTTTCTTGATGTTCTCGTAATCAAAAAAGACGATGGCACTCTCGGCCACACTGTGTACAGAAAATCAACACATACCAACAGATATCTCCACGCATCGTCGAACCATCATCCAGCACAAATTCGCCTCTGTAGCAAACACCTTGGTAACACGGTCATTAAGGATAACCGACTCCGAAAACATTCAAAATGAATTAGAGTATCTTAAAAACGCGCTACGAAATAACGGTTTTTCAAATTTCACAATAAATAATGCAATAAAAAATCAAACGAATAAAAATTTTAATAAAAAAGATACATCAACTAAAGTAAAGCCACTCGCCATTGCATTTTTACCTTACATAAAAGGCACTACTGACAAAATAAGTCACCTACTTTACAAACATAATATTCGCACCATTTTTAGAACAGACAACAAAATTTCATCCTTTTTAAAAAGTCCGAAAGATAAAATACCATTAGAGTCACACGGTATTTACGAAATCCCTTGCGGTGATTGCACAAAAACTTACATAGGCAGGACAAATCGCAGAATCTCGGCACGCGTCTCTGAACATCGCGTAGATATTAAAAACCGGAAATTAACTTCATCTCTAGTAAATCACTCATTGACCGAAAATCACTCCATAGACTTTGAAAATTCAAAAGTAGTCGCGAATATCAACAATGAAACATTTAGAATTTACAGGGAAGCAATAGAAATATATAGAAGAAGCAACAGTATAATGAATAGCAGGGACGATAGCATTCGAATCCCGACCGCATGGACAAGTGTACTTGAAAACAATATTTTGAAAAACCATAATAATCAAATTAACCCAACTACCGATATTTCAAACAATAGTCACATTAAAAACATTAGTAAAATTCTTAGTAAGCCGAAAACTGATAATCCACCTGTAAACAATATACCGTTAAGTACTCGAGTCACCAGAAGCCAAACAAAACGCAGTAATGACGTCATTGGGGAAACCCACCCCTCCACTAACAACTGACATGGCTTCCTTTCAAACTTTCACTTGGTGGTAAGCTTCCGACGCGAACGGACGTGCGCGCACTATCCCTCGCGACGGAAATTTATTAACAAGGCGCCTATTGAAAATGTCTGATGTGATTCAGACGAAACGTCGGCAGACGACTGATTCTCTCGGGAATCAGAATTTGACGCGGGTTATCCCCAAAATACTTAATAATAACATATTTTGTACTCGCGAAAACCTTAGATTTAACATAAATAACCTCTACGGGGAGGAAATATACAGTGAAACAAAAAAGTTTGAAAAATTAAAGTCAAAACACGCTAAGCTTCTATGTGACCTAACCTTTTTGTGTCGATGTCGTGATAAAAAAGTAGTGCCAAAGTGTTTTCAACTGAGACAACGCGGTAGCAGAAAATCGGTGAGAAAAATTCTTTATAATACTAGTTTTTCCCTCATACGCGACGAAATCGGTTACATTCATTTACAATTACATACACTTGGTACTGATATTAGAAATCTTCATATAAAACTTGCTAATATATTACACCCGTTAATATGGTCCGAATTAGATAATCTCATTCATAATAGGATTGAAACGAATAATAAAATAAACTCCGACCGCCAAATAAGTAAATTCACGCGTATCGAAAATAATATCAAAAAACAAGAATACCAACAGTCGTTAAATACCGATAAAATCATTCACAATCTCACTGATCTAAAATTAAATAACGATACAATATCTGTTCTAAGTAAAGGTTTTAATTTTGGTGTTGTTCCTCCGAAAATTCCGAAAGAAGACATTGTTACGGGTATCGAATCAGCCGTGTGTAAACTACCAAATAATATAGCCGAAACTATACGACAAGAAACTTGCCATATACTTAGAAAATCGCTTCCGCCGAAAAGAAATATATCTCTCGATGAAATACGAGCTCTTAAAGAATTACGCGCAAATAAAGATATAATTATTCTTCCGGCAGATAAGGGAAACGCAACAGTCATCATGAAAAGCGAAGATTATCACATTAAAATAACTAATTTGCTTAACGATCCGGCTTATAAACTGCATCCTAATAATCCTATAACATACTTAGAAAAAACGACTAAAACAAAAATTATGTCATCCAAATTAAGTCCAGAATTAAAAAAGTCGTTAATACCTAGAGAAAAATCGTCACGATTTCCGAAATTATACGGTTTGCCAAAGATTCACAAGACGGATGTTCCTCTTAGACCCATAGTCAGTTCTGTCGGTTCGCCACTTCAAATGTTATCAAAGTATCTTGCCAACTACTTACAACCAGATGTAGAATCAGCGGAATCATTTGTCAAAAATTCGGAACATTTTATACAAATCATTAAAAATCAAAAATTAAACAAGGGCGACATCCTTGTCAGTTTTGACGTCGTATCCCTGTTTACCAATATACCTACAGACGAAGCTCTTCAAGCAATAAAAGAAATGAGTGACCCACCGAATGACATAATAACTTTAATAGAACATTGCCTCAATAACACATTTTTCACTTATAATAACGACATGTACAAACAAGTAAAAGGAGCACCAATGGGTCTATCTCTTTCACCGCCAGTCGCTAACATATTCATGACCAAGTTAGAAAAACAAGCTATAGATAGAGCGCGCTTAAAACCAAAGCTATGGATTAGATACGTGGACGATACTTTCGTTATATGGCCTCACGGTTTGGAGGAACTTCACAAATTTCTTGATTTTCTGAACGATCTCCACAATAACATCAAATTCACAATGGAGATCGAAAACAACGGTGAAATTCCTTTTCTTGATGTTCTCGTAATCAAAAAAGACGATGGCACTCTCGGCCACACTGTGTACAGAAAATCAACACATACCAACAGATATCTCCACGCATCGTCGAACCATCATCCAGCACAAATCGCCTCTGTAGCAAACACCTTGGTAACACGGTCATTAAGGATAACCGACTCCGAAAACATTCAAAATGAATTAGAGTATCTTAAAAACGCGCTACGAAATAACGGTTTTTCAAATTTCACAATAAATAATGCAATAAAAAATCAAACGAATAAAAATTTTAATAAAAAAGATACATCAACTAAAGTAAAGCCACTCGCCATTGCATTTTTACCTTACATAAAAGGCACTACTGACAAAATAAGTCACCTACTTTACAAACATAATATTCGCACCATTTTTAGAACAGACAACAAAATTTCATCCTTTTTAAAAAGTCCGAAAGATAAAATACCATTAGAGTCACACGGTATTTACGAAATCCCTTGCGGTGATTGCACAAAAACTTACATAGGCAGGACAAATCGCAGAATCTCGGCACGCGTCTCTGAACATCGCGTAGATATTAAAAACCGGAAATTAACTTCATCTCTAGTAAATCACTCATTGACCGAAAATCACTCCATAGACTTTGAAAATTCAAAAGTAGTCGCGAATATCAACAATGAAACATTTAGAATTTACAGGGAAGCAATAGAAATATATAGAAGAAGCAACAGTATAATGAATAGCAGGGACGATAGCATTCGAATCCCGACCGCATGGACAAGTGTACTTGAAAACAATATTTTGAAAAACCATAATAATCAAATTAACCCAACTACCGATATTTCAAACAATAGTCACATTAAAAACATTAGTAAAATTCTTAGTAAGCCGAAAACTGATAATCCACCTGTAAACAATATACCGTTAAGTACTCGAGTCACCAGAAGCCAAACAAAACGCAGTAATGACGTCATTGGGGAAACCCACCCCTCCACTAACAACTGACATGGCTTCCTTTCAAACTTTCACTTGGTGGTAAGCTTCCGACGCGAACGGACGTGCGCGCACTATCCCTCGCGACGGAAATTTATTAACAAGGCGCCTATTGAAAATGTCTGATGTGATTCAGACGAAACGTCGGCAGACGACTGATTCTCTCGGGAATCAGAATTTGACGCGGGTTATCCCCAAAATACTTAATAATAACATATATATATATATATATATATATATATATATATATATATATATATATATATATATATATATATATATATATATATATATATATATATATGATGTATCCGTTTCTCGGGTACTCCGCGTCGTGTTCGTTTGGTTTCTGGTGAAACCTTGTCTTCGACGTTTCAGCCGTACGTTGACGGCCATCCTCAGGAAGTCAGGTGCTTCGTCTGTAGTCTCTGGCTGCGGCGAGGAGGGTTATATATATATATATATATATATATATATATATATATATATATATATATATATATATATATATATATATATATATATATATATATATATATATATATATATATATATATATATATATATATATATATATATATATATATATATATATATATATATATATATATATATATATATATATATATATATATATATATATATATATATATATATATATATGTATGTGTATATGTATGTGTGTACATGTGTGTATAAGTATGCGTATATTATATGTGTGTATGTTGTATATGTGTATGTATGTATGTGTGAATTATTTTTTTCTCCTTTTTGGATAAATTATGGTTTTTATTCTATATTCACTAAAAAAAACAAAAATAAACTTTAATCATCTGCATGTATTAGCTGTAAGTTGAACTTGATTTACAATTTATTAAATGATTCTATTATTACTAGTTGCATGTAACACATGAGATCCAACTGTCGATAGCGATAGTATGTATAGTTGATGAATATGTACCAAACTATAAACCCATAAATACAAATTATTGAATATTGTCAGATATTTTGTTTTCTATACAACATATGTAGGTATGTATGTCAAGATAGGATAGTATGGAGGAAGGTCCTTTTTTCCTACCCAGAATATGAAAATAGCATGATGGTATGTATGTATGTTTGGAGATGAAGTATCAAACTATTAAGTCTTCTTACATATTGTGTATAGGCGACTGCCATACAAAATGTATGAAGCAATGTCGTCACTAAATTCAATTTTTAAAAAAATTGTTAAAAAAAATTGAGATCTTCTACTACAATGCTAATATTTTTTATAGAAAATTAAATTATCTAGTTGGGGTGTTTCGGCTTTTTTCGATAATTGTAAAAGTTTTGGAAAAATAGGCAGTTAAACTCATAAATTTATCATAAAAAAAATACTTTTCTTAATAAAAAATATTTGAGAAACCCTGGAATTTTTTTGAAAAAACTTATTTGAGATTTTGTATTTGTCTATGTTTGTACCAATTTTCAGCGTTCTAGCTTTTATGGTTTCTGAGATATATGGAAAAATAAAATTAAAATTAAAAAGTTGATAACCCCTGACTAAAACAAAAATTCAAAATTCCGAGTATAAAAGTTTTGTAGGCCTGTAACTGTTTATATATTCTGAAATTTTAGGCTCTGTAAATTGAGCGGATCAAAAGTTATAAGGGGGGGACGGACACACACACACACAGACACACACACACACACACACACACACACACACACACACACACACACACACACACACACACACACACACACACAGACACACACACACAGACACACACACACACAGACACACGAAATGTTCTACTTCGAATTCTGAGTAAATCCGTGTATGGAACATATATGCTGCGAAGCCTCTAAGTTGGTGTTTTTTTGACTTCAAAGTTGGAAAAGCCGTGAAAAAAGTAGACCTCTCCATACAATTCTCGCATATCCTGGCTTGAAACATTGTCGATATGTTAAGAGAACAAAGTTCTCCTGAACAAATCGACAGTTGGATAAGTAAAATGCATGTAATATGTTAACTTTAGATATGTTATTTGCTCCTGTCCCAAACACAAGTTTTTAACTTTTTTGGGACAGTACCTATTGAAAAAAAAAATTGTTTTAATCCAACTGTCGATTTGTTCAGGAGAACTTTGTTCTCTTAACATATCGACAATGTATCAAGCCAGAATACGCGAGAATTGTATGGAGAGGTCTACTTTTTTCACGGTTTTTCCAACTTTGAAGTCAAAAAACACCAACTTAGAGGCTTCGCAGCATATATGTTCCATACACGGATTTACTCAGAATTCGGAGTAGAACATTTCGTGTGTCTGTGTGTGTGTGTGTGTGTGTGTGTGTGTGTCTGTGTGTCTGTCTGTGTGTGTGTGTGTCCGTCCCCCCCTTATAACTTTTGATCCGCTCAATTTACAGAGCCTAAAATTTCAGAATATATAAACAGTTACAGGCCTACAAAACTTTTATACTCGGAATTTTGTATTTTTGTTTCAGTCAGGGGTTATCAACTTTTGAATTTTTATTTTATTTTTCCATATATCTCAGAAACCATAAAAGCTAGAACGCTGAAAATTGGTACAAACATAGACAAATACAAAATCTCAAATCAGTTTTTTCAAAAAAATTCCAGGGTTTCTCAAACATTTTTTATTAAGAAAAATATTTTTTTTATGATAAATTTATGAGTTTAACTGCCTATATTTCCAAAACTTTTACAATTATCAAAAAAAGCCGAAACACCCCAACTAGATAATTTAATTTTCTATAAAAAATATTAACATTGTAGTAGAAGATCTCAATTTTTTTTTAACAATTTTTTTAAAAATTGAATTTAGTGACGACATCGCTTCATACATTTTGTATAGCAGTCGCCTATACACAATTTGTAAGAAGACTTAATAGTTTGATACTTCATCTCCAAACAAACATACATACCATCATGCTATTTTCATATTCTGGGTAGGAAAAAAGGATCTTCCTCCATACTATCCTATCTTGACATACATACCTACATATGTTGCATAGGAAACAAAATATCTGAAAATATTCAATAATTTGTATTTATGGGTTTATAGTTTGGTACATATTCTTCAACTATACATACTATCGCTATCGACAGTTGGATCTCATGTGTTACATGCAACTAGTTTAAATATTTGTACTATGTGTATGTTCATATTATGTTACTCAATAAAAAAAAAAATATATATATATATATATATATATATATATATATATATATATATATAT